>JAHHUM010000701.1:0-111296 GCA_036173005.1 Crenichthys baileyi | reverse complement strand
CTCCAAACTGGACTTTGTTCCCACATAACGTTTCAAAAGGAGAACCAACATCATTTTCTTTAATTTGGGCTATTTAAATTTTGAGAGTTGGGGAGAAAATTATTACTAGAACCCCTCTTTAATTTATCTAAATGCTGATAAATGTGTCAATATTTTATTCCTTAATAATCTGAAATTACCTTGTGTACCTTTGTACTCCCAAGTATTCTTTTAAACCCTAAGAAATCAAACAAGGAGACTGTAGTTTGAGCCGACCATCCTCTTAAGTGTTGTGAGAGCCTTTATTTATTTATTTTTCCTAAAATAAAGGATTTTACTTCTCTTTATTCCATTATAAAGTATCATAGCCTTGGCTCCAAAATAAATTCTAAAGCCCCAATCTGTGTTCCCCAGAGTAGAAATTATTATTGCATTTCAAAACTACCAAAATGACTGGAACTCATCATTGGCTTAGATCTGTTTTAATAGGAATCGGTCTACCTTTAATTAAGTATTATAATGTTATGGACCCAAAATCTGTGGCTCACGGGCTTCAAGAGTCCAGGAACCACAGGTTGAGTACTGCTGCATTGAACAATTATGCTAGCTTTCTGCAGAGATTGAGGGATTGGCTTAATATCCCCAGACCTGTTAGTGTATTATTTCTACTTGGACAATAATCAGATAAAAAAAGTACTAGTTCACAGCTCCTAATTTACCTCAGATCATATTTGCTCCTAACCCAGTTCATAAGAAGCTTCAGACAAACATTATGCTAAAAAAAACCCACGCCTAAAAACAAAACAAAAAACAGATCTGTTTTAAAATAAAGGAAAGCTTAAAAATTTGGTGTGAAATAATTCCACAGTCCTGAAGGCCTTTTCTATGCAGTCTTTTAGGGAACATCAGATTAGTTTAATTTTGTGTGGTACCACTGTCAAATAAGATTCTTTCTTACCTTCAAAAACAACCCAATTCTTTCCATTCTCATTTTAAAAGTTTGTTTTGCCAAGGAAAATGTGTTTAAATAAACCAATTACTCTTAAAAGTTTTAAAAGCCGAGTCGGGGCTCCACGAAGGGCTTGACCTGAGAAACGTGGAACGTGGGGTGAATCCTCATGGAATTGGGCAATCTCAGCCGTATAGAGACAGGGTTGATGATCTTGGAGATAGGGAACGGTCCAACAAATCGGGGTGCCAACTTCCAGGACTCTACCCGTAACGGCAGGTCTTTGGCGGAGAGCCAAACTTTCTGCCCCACCTGGTACTTAGGGGCAGGGATCCGTCTCCGGTTGGCCGTTCTTGACTGAACCAGTGACATTCTGATCATTGACCTCCTGGCCTTTCTCCATATTCTTTGGCATCTTAAGGCAGCTGCTTGGGCAGACGGAACATTAGCCTCTTTCTCCTGTACGGAAAACATGGGTGGCTGGAAACCAAACACAACATGGAAAGGGGACAAACCAGTGGCACTTGACTGCAAAGAGTTCATGGCGTATTCAACCCAGGGTAAATTTTGTGACCACTTGGTCGGGTCTGACTCACATAAAATGCGACGTTTGGTTTCCACTTCTTGGTTGGCTCTCTCAGCTTGGCCATCAGATTGAGGATGAAACCCTGAAGAGAGACTAACAGAAATTCCCAACAAAGAACAGAACT
Organism: Crenichthys baileyi; assembly: GCA_036173005.1. Classification (NCBI taxonomy): domain Eukaryota; kingdom Metazoa; phylum Chordata; class Actinopteri; order Cyprinodontiformes; family Goodeidae; genus Crenichthys; species Crenichthys baileyi. Next base: position 109,658 of record JAHHUM010000701.1, on the reverse strand, counting down.
CCTTCCAAAAACGTGACACAAACTTGGGTCCTCTATCAGAAACATTGTCAGTAGGTATTCCATGGAGCCTGAAACTTCTCTGGTCAATATCTCACCCATCTCCTTTGGAGACGGGAGCTTCTCCAGGGGCACCAGATGAACCATCTTAGAAAATGTGTCAATTATCGTCAGTAGAACAGAGTGACCATTTGACATCGGTAAACCTGTTACAAAGTCCATAGCAATGTGTGACCATGGGCGAGGGGGAATGGGCAATGGGTGCAACAACTCCGCAGGGGGGCGACGAGAAGACTTGGCTTGACAACATTGAGTGCATGCAGAAATATAGTCTTTGACATCCTTCACAAGTGATGGCCACCAAAACTGAGCTTGTACATTCTGAATCGTTCTGCTGATTCCAGGATGACAAACGAGACGAGAGCAATGACAAGACTCCAGTACCTTTGGCACAAGGCGTTCGGGAACAAAACAGCGGTCCGGTGGGCATGATGGTGGGATAGGCAGATCCCTGATGGCCTCCTGGACCTTCCTTTCAGAATCAGAATCAGAATCAGAATTCTTTATTTGTCATTACTCCACATGGGTGCAACGAAATTTCCAAAAAAACCAGAGCAAAACAGTGCAGGCAAGTAGTGCAAATTTAAAGAAAATAAATACAAAAAAAAAGTTTAAAAAGGGCTGTGCCGGGGGAAACAGATATATATATATATATATATATATATATATATATATATATATATATATATATATATATTTTATATATATATATATATATATACACAGAATATTTACAGGTTATTGCACGTGAGGTAGCATAATGCAAAAGGAAAAATTGCATGGAATGTTTTTAGTGTCATCTAACAGTGTACATGAGTACATTTCCACCTCAACCCGGGACACAGACAACCTGACGGCCTCAGGAAGGATAAACTCCTCTTCACCTGCAGACTGAGATTCTGCGGGCTCTTGAATCCGGGATAGGGCGTCAGGTTTGCGATTTTTACTCCCTGGCCTGTAAGACAGGGAGATATTAAAACGACCAAAAAACAGAGCCCACCTTGCCTGCCTGGGGTTCAGCCGTTTTGCTGATTTCAGGTACTCCAAATTCTTATGGTCAGTCCACACCATAAATGGCTCCTTAGTCCCCTCCAGCCAATGTCTCCACTCCGTCAATGCCAACTTGACGGCCAGCAACTCTGTCTCCCACGTCGTAATTCCGCTCAGCCTGTGACAGAGTCCTTGAGAAGAAGGCACATGGGTGAACACGATCATCCTCACCTCACTGGCTTAATACGGCTCCAACCCCAGTGCTTGAGGCATCCACCTCCACGATAAACTGTCTTTCTGGGTCAGGAGACCGTAGCACTGGAGCTGACGTGAAGAGTTCCTTTAACCTGTTGAAGGCCTTCTCTGCATCCTTATTCCATACAAATCTTGTCTTGGAAGAGGTAAGAGCGTTCAGGGGGGTAGCAACAAGGCTGTAATTTCTAATAAACCTCCTATAAAAGTTTGCGAATCCCAGAAATCTCTGAAGCTGCTAATGATCAGTGGGGACAGGCCATTCCAAGACGGCCCTTACTTTAGAGGGATCGACAATCACTTGACCAGGGGAAATGATGAAGCCCAAAAAGGATGTAGTAGTGGTGTGAAACTCACATTTCTCTGCCTTGACGAACAACTGGTTTTGCAGAAGACGCAGGAGAACAGCTCCGACATGTTTCCTGTGGGTATCCAGATCTTGAGAATAGATTAATATGTCATCAAGGTAGACAAACACGAATTGACCCACCATGTCTCTTAGAACGTCATTGACCAATGACTGAAAAACTGCAGGAGCGTTAGTAAGTCCAAATGGCATGACCTTGTATTCATAATGGCCCGTAGGCGTGTTAAAAGCCGTCTTCCACTCATCCTCTTCTCTGATTCGAAACAGATGATAAGCATTCCTTAGATCCAGCTTAGAAGATATCTTGGCTCCCTGGATCTGGTCAAAAGCTGTGTTCATGAGTGGTAAGGGGTATCTACAGGGGTTGGACAATGAAACTGAAACACCTGTCATTTTAGTGTGGGAGGTTTCATGGCTAAATTGGACCAGCCTGGTAGCCAGTCTTCATTGATTGCACATTGCACCAGTAAGAGCAGAGTGTGAAGGTTCAATTAGCAGGGTAAGAGCACAGTTTTGCTCAAAATATTGAAATACACACAACATTATGGGTGACATACCAGAGTTCAAAAGAGGACAAATTGTTGGTGCACCTCTTGCTGGCACATCTGTGACCAAGACAGCAAGTCTTTGTGATGTATCAAGAGCCACGGTATCCAGGGTAATGTCAGCATACCACCAAGAAGGACGAACCACATCCAACAGGATTAACTGTGGACGCAAGAGGAAGCTGTCTGAAAGGGATGTTTGGGTGCTAACCCGGATTGTATCCAAAAAACATAAAACCACGGCTGCCCAAATCACGGCAGAATTAAATGCGCACCTCAACTCTCCGGTTTCCACAAGAACTGTCCATCGGGAGCTCCACAGGGTCAATATACACGGCCGGGCTGCTATAGCCAAACCTTTGGTCACTCATGCCAATGCCAAACGTCGGTTTCAATGGTGCAAGGAGCGCAAATCTTGGGCTCTGGACAATGTGAAACATGTATTGTTCTCTGATGAGTCCACCTTTACTGTTTTCCCCACATCCGGGAGAGTTACGGTGTGGAGAAGCCCCAAAGAAGCGTACCACCCAGACTGTTGCATGTCCAGAGTGAAGCATGGGGTTGGATCAGTGATGGTTTGGGCTGCCATATCATGGTATTTCCTTGGCCCAATACTTGTGCTAGATGGGTGCGTCACTGCCAAGGACTACCGAACCATTCTTGAGGACCATGTGCATCCAGTGGTTCAAACATTGTATCCTGAAGGTGGTGCCGTGTATCAGGATGACAATGCACCAATACACACAGCAAGACTGGTGAAAGATTGGTTTGATGAACATGAAAGTGAAGTTGAACATCTCCCATGGCCTGCACAGTCACCAGATCTAAATATTATTGAGCCACTTTGGGGTGTTTTGGAGGAGCGAGTCAGGAAACGTTTTCCTCCACCAGTATCACGTAGTGACCTGGCCACTATCCTGCAAGAAGAATGGCTTAAAATCCCTCTGACCACTGTGCAGGACTTGTATATGTCATTCCCAAGATGAATTGAGGCTGTATTGGCCGCAAAAGGAGGCCCTACACCATACTAATAAATTATTGTGGTCTAAAACCAGGTGTTTCAGTTTCATTGTCCAACCCCTATATATCTATCTACATTATATATACAGTATATATATGTATGTATATATACTGTTTTCATTGAGAGCAAAATGGAACCAAAGTCAAATTCCTTGTTTCTTTCCTTGTTTCCTTGTACTCATCGTGCTCATCGTGCTCGTCGTCTTCCGCTTTATCTGGGACTGGGTCGCGGGGGCAGCTGACTCAGCAGAGACACTCAGACGTCCCTCTCCCCAGACACCTCCTCCAGCTCCTCCGGGGGGAGCCCAAGGCATTCCCAGGCCAGCCGAGAGACATAGTCCCTCCAAGGTGTCCTTGGCCGTCCCCTGGGCCTCCTCCCGGTGGGACGTGCCTGGAACACCTCCCGAGGAAGGCGTCCAGGAGGCATCCGATATAGATGCCCGAGCCACCTCAACTGGCTCTTCTCGATGTGGAGGAGCAGCGGCTCTACTCTGAGCCCCTCCTGGATGGCCGAGCTCCTCACCCTTTCTCTAAGGGAGTGCCCGGCCACCCTACGGAGGAAGCTCATTTCAGCCGCTTGTATCCGGGATCTCGTTCTTTCGGTCATGACCCAAAGTTCATGGCCATAGGTGAGGGTAGGAACGTAGACCAACCGGTAAATCGAGAGCTTCGCTTTTCGGCTCAGCTCTCTCTTCACCAGATCGGACCAGCACAGCGCCCCCTTTACTGCAGCAGCCGCACCGATCCGTCTGTCGATCTCCCACTCCATTCTTCCCTCACTCGCTAACAAGACCCCGAGATACTTGAACTCCTTCACTTGAGGCAGGAACTCCCCTCCAACCTGAAGAGGACAAGCCACCTTTTTCCGGTCGAGTACCATGGCCTCGGACTTGGAGGAGCTGATCTCCATCCCAGCTGCTCCACACTCGGCTGTGAACCACCCCAGCGCATGCTGTAGGTCTTGGCTAGAGGGGGCCAGCAGGACCACGTCATCTGCAAAAAGAAGAGGCGAAATCCACTGGCCCCCAAGACAGACCCCTCCGGCCCATGGCTGCATCTAGAAATCCTGTCCATTAAAGTTATGAACAGGACCGGTGACAAAGGGCAGCCCTGCCGGAGTCCAACATGCTCCAGGAACAGGTCCGACTTGGTGCCGGCAATGCGGACCAAACTCCTGCTCCGCTTGTACAGAGACCGGATGGCCCCTAATAAAGGGCCTCCGATTCCATACTCCTGGAGCACCCCCCACAGGGTACTACGAGGGACACAGTCAAATGCCTTCTCCAGGTCCACAAAACACATGTGGACCGGTTGGGTAAACTCCCATGAACCCTCGAGTACCCTATAGAGGGTATAGGGCTGGTCCAGTGTTCCACGCCCAGGAAGAAAACCACACTGCTCCTCTTGAAGCCGAGGTTCGACTATTGGCCGGACTCTCCTCTCCAATACCCTGGCGTAGCCCTTACCAGGGAGGCTTAGGAGTGTGATCCCCCTGTAGTTGGAACACACCCTCCGTTCACCCTTCTTATGAAGGGGGACCACCACCCCAGTCTGCCAGTCCAGAGGCCTTGTCCCCGACAGACATGCGATGTTGAAGAGGCGTGTGTCAACCATGACCGCCCTACAACATCCAGAGACTTGAGGTACTCAGGGCGAATCTCATCAACCCCCGAAGCCCCGCCACCGCGGAGCTTTTTAACCACCTCGGTGACATCAGCCTGGGTGATAAAAGGGTCTAACCCCGAGTCCCCAGCCTCTGCTTCCACCATGGAATGCGTGATGGCAGGGTTGAGGAGATCCTCCACCTCCCGATAATGTCCCCAGTCAAGGTCAGCAGCCTCCCACCTCCACTGTAAACAGTGTTGGCGAAGTACTGCTTCCTCCTCCTGAGGCGCAGACGGTTTGCCAGAATTCTTTCGAGGTCAAACAGTGGTCCATCTCCACGGCCTCACCGAACTCCTCCGAAGCCTGAGTTTTTGCCTCTGCCACAGCCCGGGCCGCGGCACGCTTGGCCTCACAGTACTCGTCAGCCGCCTCAGGAGTCCCCCAAGCCAACCACAGCCGATAAGACTCCTTCTTCGCTTGACAGAGTCCCTTTCTGCCGGTGTCCACCACTGGGTTCGGGGATTGCAGCCGCGACAGGCACCACAGACCTTACAGGCGCAGCTACGGGCAGCAGAATTGACAATAGATGCGGAGAACATGGTCCACTCGGACTCTATGTCTTCAGCATCCCCGGAATCTGGTCAAAGCTCTCCTGGAGGTGGGAGTTGAATACATCCCTGGCTGAGCGCTCTGCCAGACTTTTCCAGCAGACTCTTACTATGTGCTTGGGCCCGCCAAGTCTGTCCGGCTTTCTCCTCTTCCAGCGGATCCAACTCACCACCAGGTGGTGATCAGTGGACAGCTCAGCCCCTCTCTTCACCCGAGTGTCCAAAACATGCAGCCGAAGGTCTGATGATACGACAACAAAGTCGATCATTGACCTCCTGCCTAGGGTGTCCTGGTGCCAAATGCACTGATGGACACCCTTATGCTTGAACATGGTGTTCATTATGGACAATCTGTGATTAGCACAGAAGTCCAATAATGAAACACCATTTGGATTCAGCTCGGGGAGGCCATTCCTCCTGATCTCGCCTCTTCAGGTGTCACTGTCGTTTTCCACGTGAGCGTTGAAGTCCCCCAGCAGAATAATGGAGTCCCCGGGAGGGGCACTATCCAGCACCCCCAACAGGGATACCAAGAAGGCTGGGTACTCCGCACTACCGCTCGGCCCGTAGGCCGAAACGACAGTCAGAGACCTGTCCCTAACCCAAAGGCACAGGGATGTGACCCTCTCAACAAGCAACAAGCAAACCCACCCCAGTCTGCCGCCTCACCCCGTGGGCCACTCCAGAGCAGAAGAGAGAGTCTAGCCCCTCTTGAGGAGATGGGTTCCAGAGCCCACACTGTGCGTGGAGGTGAACCCGACTATTTTTAGTGGATATCTCTCGACCCTCTCGCCATGATCCACATGGCCCTGTCTTTCAGGTTCCTTCCCCCCCAGCGAGGTAACATTCCACGTCCCTAGAGCTAGCCTAAGCATCCGGGGATCGGGCCGCCGAGGTCTCCATCTTCGTCTACCACATAATCCTCTTTGCACCGGTCCCTCATGATTCCCCTTGCAGGTGGTGGGCCCACTGGGGGATGGCCTCGAGACTCTCATTCGGGCTTGGCCCGACCGAGTCCCGGAAGGAGCACCCAATTAAATACTGCAATGTAGTAAATCTTATATCAGAAAGACTTAATCTAAACTTCTGTGGAAACTAAATATGAAACCAGGCATGAATCTTTGCACAGTATTGACAACTGTTACTGTCAGAAACATGGTTTTAATTTGTTCCTCAGTAGATATTCCTGCTGAAGTATTTCCTGAGTAGTCTCTGACCAGGGGCCCCGTGCATAAAAGAGCTTTCATAGTAAAAGTTGGCAGTTAGGAGAAATCGAGAAACTGGTGGCTCACAAAAAATTTAGATGTATAGATGTTCAGATGTAATTTGCGAGGAACTGGGTGCAGTGGCGCTTGCAGCTGTTTGAAGATTAACTCTTAACAAGTCTCCTGACTTGTTTAGGCTGATCAGGGGTGGAAATTAGCTTCCGCCACTGGCCATATGTGTGTACATTTATGAAGTGGTGGGAAGATTTGAACGCACAAGCCACAGTGGCAAATTTACAGTTTGTACAGACTGCGTTAACTGACCTGACGGGGCAGCAAAACGCCTGAGCTGCTGCTAGTCTGCCTATAATGCTATCCTATATATATCCTATATATATATATATAGATATCCTATAAGTAAAAAAAGAAAAACTGAACAGTAACTTCAGCAATGTGTCGCTACGTTCCTAGGCGTTTCCCCAAACATTACCCAAAGGAGCCGCCCCGCCCCACCCCACCCTGCCAGCAAGACTGTCCTTTTCTGTCCCTGCGTCGTCCCTACTCTACTTTCTACGACCAAACTTGTCAAAAGCTGGACGAAAACACACTCCTCATACTCTGTGTCATAGACGCTGACATGCTGAGTTACATGCACTCGCATGTAAACACACACTCCTGACAGCGGACAGAGTGCACAGAAAACATGCCACCAACACCTGGAAAGCGCTTAATTTCGTTTCAATGGCAGCACTTCCTCTCCTGCGAGCAGCAGCAGGGCTAACTCTCCTACTCCTGGTACATTTGGCGGAGATACAAGCACACAAAATAGTCCAAATGTTTCATGGTCTGCCCCTGACACGCAGCTAAAGGCCGCAAAAGGTTCTGACCTAGCTTGGCTGTCAGAGGTGACAGGCTGAGCTTGGTAATTAAACACATACATGATAGAAAGGAAAAAAACATAAGTATATACTCTCACCAGCCACTTTATTAGGTACGCCTTGCTAGTACCGCGTTGGACCCCCTTTTGCCTTCAGAACTGCCTTAATCCTTGGTGGCATAGATTCAACAAGGTACTGGAAACATTCCTCAGAGAGTTTGGTCCATATTGACATGATAGCATCACACAGATGCTGCAGATTTGTCGGCTGCATCCATGATGCGAATCTCCCGTTCCACCACATCCCAAAGGGGCTCTATTGGATTGAGATCTGGTGACTGGAGGCCATTTGAGTCCAGTGAATTAATTGTCATGTTCAAGAAACCAGTCTGAGATGATTCGTGCTTTATAACATGGCGCGTTACCCTGCTGGAAGTAACCATCAGAAGATGGGTACACTGTGTTCATAAAGGGACGGACATGGTCAGCAACAATACTCAGGTAGGCTGTGGCATTGACACGATGCTCAATTGGTACTAAGGGGCCCAAAGTGTGCCAAGAAAATATCCCCCACACCATTACACCACCACCACCAGCCTGAACCGTTGATGCAAGGCAGGATGGATCCATGCTTTCATGTTGTTGACGCCAAATTCTGACCCTACCATCCGAATGTCGCAGCAGAAATCGAGACTCATCAGACCAGGCAATGTTTTTCTAATCTTCTATTGTCCAATTTTGGTGAGCCTGTGCGAATTGTAGCCTCAGTTTCCTGTTATTAGCTGACAGGAGTGACACCTGGTGTGGTCTTCTGCTGCTGTAGCCCATCCGCCTCAAGGTTCGACGTGTTGTGCGTTCAGAGATGCTCTTCTGCATGCCTTGGTTGTAACGAGTGGTTATTTGAGTTACTGTTGCCTTTCTATCAGCTCGAACCAGTCTGGCCATTCTCCTCTGACCTCTGGCATCAACAAGGCATCTGCCGCTCACTGGATATTTTCTCTTTTTCAGACCATTCTCTGTAAACCCTAGAGATGGAAGTGCATTAAAATCCCAGTAGATCAGCAGTTTCTGAAATACTCAGACCAGCTTGTCTGGCACCAACAACCATGCCACGTTCAAAGTCACTTAAATCACCTTTCTTCCCCATTCTGATGCTCAGTTTGAACTGTAGCAGATCGTCTTGACCATGTCAACATGCCTAAATGCATTGAGTTGCTGCCATGTGATTGGCTGATTAGAAATTTGCGTTAACGAGCAGTTGGACAGGTGTACCTAATAAAGTGCCCGGCAACTGTGTATATATACAGTATGTATGTGTACACTACTGGTCAAAAGTTGATGATATGCCAGCTTTCTGTTCTATGTGTGGATAAAAACTGATTAGCAATGAAAGCTGCAAGCTAGCGGCTCGTTGCCTGCATTGACTGAACGTTGACACTGTCAGCCAATACTAGAATTAGTTGTTGTTTTAAATAAGCTGTTTAAACAAGGATTCATTCAATGAAAAATGTGGCAGCAGAATTCAGAATGCTTTATCTTTTGTGTCATTTTCTCATGTTTACTTTTTACACAAATACACAGAAATGGGTAGGGCACAGGCCCCAAAAGGGCATGGGACACTGGGCCCAGAAGGCGAATTGGATATTCCTAACCTGCTGTTCTTCCTCATGTTTGAACAGATAAAAACAGAAATTTCTCCTCATGATTGCACAGTTTAAATTAAACTTCATCTTTACACACGCTTGTGGGTTTGTGCATTTGCCATCATGCATTAGCAGACCCATGCATCTTATGCAGCATGCACACCCACCGCCTACATGGGAGATTTAATTATCCACACACAGGTTAAAGTACTTGCAGCTCCTCCATTACTTCGTTTTCTCATTTAATAAAACACCATCTCACTACAGCTAAACCCATCTGTAATTTATCTTCTCTGCTCCTAACCCTCTTATCTCATCCTACCTCCAGCTCACATTCTCCGTGGAAAATGTTCAACGTTCTGTATTCTGCAGTTTCTTCCAGTCATTTGTCATTTTCTATTCTGCTCATACTATTTTCCCCCAATCTCTGCTGTTATTTCACTAGAAACATCTATTGATATAATAATGTAAAAGGTTAAACTTTTGACCTTTTAGATCAAGAGATTGTCTTCAACTTTGAACTTCTTTCCCAGGAACATCCATTTATTAGCCTCAGTTGCTTAGCAGCAGCCTTGTTTCTTGGATGTTAAACCTCCGTGGAAAGCCGTCTGTCCGAGGTTTGGTTCTGTCTGTGGACTCTTGTGGACCTGATCCTCCTCTGTGACTCAGGTGGATCTGATGAGAGCCTGGTGAACACTCACAGCTCCACAGATTCAGAGTCACAGCAGGTTTTTCTGAGTTTGAAGTGAATAAAATGAGGCAGGTATTAGAGAGGATCGAAGCGAGAGCAACTCATCAGCGCCATCGCCTCTCCTCAAAGGCTGGTCGCTGTCAATTATCGGAGAGAGCAGCCGGGAGATGGTGGTAGCGTGAGAAAACGAGGATGAAAGGATTTGTGAAGCGGCGACTGTCAGAGATGAAGAAGTAACGTGTCAGTCGTGGGTTAAATTGGTGTCATTTAACACGAGTGGCAGAACAGAAGAGAGTTCAGAGTTTCTCCAAAGTGAACCAACCTGCAAAGATCATTTTTCTTCTTTTTAGTTTTATTCTTTTTAGGAGCTTCCGCAGAAAAGTTTTTAATTTTGCTGAAAAAAGAAACTTTTTACATACACAAATAAAACAAAGGAAGTAAAAGCTGAACATTCTAATAATAGCCAGATTATTGCAGAGATTATACACATTAAACACTGATGTGTGTGTTATATATATATATAATATATATATAGATCTATATATATATATATCATATATATATATATATATATATATATATATAATATATATATATATATACACACATATATACAGGGGTTGGACAATGGAAACTGAAACACCTGTCATTTTATGTGGGAAGGTCCTGGCTAAATTGACAGCCTGTAGCCAGTCTTCATTGATTGACATTTGCACCGTAAGAGCAGAGTGTGAAGTTCAATTAGCAGGGGGGGTAAGAGCACAGTTTGCTCAAAATATTGAATGCACACAACATATGGGGACATACCAGAGTTCAAAAGAGGACAAATGTTGTGCACTCTTAGCTTGGCGCAATCTTGTGACAAGACCAGCAAGTCTGTGTGATGTATCAAGAGCACGGTATCCAGGGTAATGTCAGCATACCACCAAGAAGGACGAACCACAATCCAACAGGATTAACTGTGGATGCAGAGGAAGTGTCTGAAAGGGATGTTCGGGGCTAACCCGGATTGTATTCCAAAAAACATAAAACCACGCTGCCCAAATCACGCAGCAGAATTAAATGTGCACCTCACTCTTCCTGTTTCCACCAGAACTGTCCGTCGGGAGCTCCCAACAGGGGCAATTATACACGGCGCGGGGGCTGCTATAGCCAACTTTTGTTACTCATGCCAATGCCAAAACGTCCCCCCCCCCCCGGTTTCAATGGTTTTGCAGGAGCGCAAATCTTGGGCTGTGGACAATATGAAACATGTATGTTCTCTGATGAGTCCACCTTTACTGTTTTCCCACATCCGGGAGAGTTACGGTGTGGAAGAGACCCAAAGAAGCGTACCACCCAGCTGTTGCCATGCCCAGGTGAGGCAGCATGGGGCGTGGATCAGTGATGGTTTGGCTGCCAAATCATGGCATTCCCTTGGCCCACATACTGTGCTAGACCATAGCCGGGCGTGTCACTGCAAGGACTACCGAACCATTCTTGAGGACCATGTGCATTCAATGGTTCTTTTCAAACATTGTATCCTGAAGGCGGTTGCCGTGTATCAGGACATGAACAATGCACAATACTACACAGCAATGCTGTGAGTGAAAGATTGGTTGTTAATTGAACATGAAATTGAAGTGAGCAACACTCCCATGGCCTGGCAAGTCAACAGATCTAAATATATTGAAGCCAACTATTGGGGTGTTTGGAGCACGCGAAGTCAGGAAACGTTTTCCCTCCACCAGTATCATAGTAGTGGACCTGGCCAACATATCCTGCAAGAAGAATGGCTTTAAAAATCCCTTCACGGACACAATGTCGCAAGACACAGTGTATATGTCATTCCCAAGACGAATTGATGCTGTATTGGCCGCAAAAGGAGGCCCTACACCATACTAATAAATTATTGTGGTCTAAAACCAGGTGTTTCAGTTTCATTGTCCAACCCCTGTATGTGTGTGTGTATGTATGTATGTGTATACATACTGTATTATATTAGTTTGGAGCTTTTAATTTGAACTGCTGTTTTTCCAGGATTTATAACAACAAATATTGAAATACGGAGGCAAACAAATGCCTAACTGTGTATTTTTAAATGATTTGTTGACCTGGAAATGTTTTTGTAGCAGATATAACACTTTGATTTGTGTGGACGTCTCAGATCCCACCATGGGATGTCCTCCTGTTTTCCATCTCATTCTGTGGAGCAACAAACGAGGAGTCTGTGGTGTTAATCTGTTTGAAACCCAGCAAAAAATAAAGTTGAATAGTAAGAAGTGAGCTGAGCATCGGTGACTTGGTTGTTCTTAGTGTTGTGCTTTGGCTTTAAAAATGTCGTGTTTGTTCAGCTTTCCAAATTTATTCTACATCCTTAGAAGGAAAACTTTACATAAAGCTGTACTTATCTGCAGTAATTCAGGCTGTTTGTGTGAAATATAAATCTGGGTTGTTTCTAAAGGGCAGAGAATAATTTTGACTTGGCACTGACTTCCAGGTTTAAGGAAACATTTCCGGTTGTGGAAAACATTCTGAAGTGGAAAATTATAGATTGCCACCGTTACTTTTATTGAAATAGTGATGTCTTTAAAGCTACAGCTGACAAACCAGAAGCAGCATGGGTGCTAGCTGCCCCAGCAGCTTCTCATGTCTTATTCTGTTCAGAGCAGAATGATGAGAAGCTGGAATATTCTGTCTGTGCGTCCAGATAAGTGACAGAAATGCCTGATCTGACATGCATGTTTATCCTGCAGTTTCCTGCAGTGTTTGAAAGCTGAAGGTCAATGTTGGATTTGGATTCTCTGAAGGTCACAACAGAAGAGGGTTTTCAGTCATTTCAACAGAAGATTTCAGGTGAAATAAGTTGAGATGATGAACAGTGATGCGTTTAAAGGTTTTAGTATATTTCAAATAATCCTTCCACAGCGTTTTATTTTGCTCTGAGGCTGTCACTATGTTCTTTACATCTTTGAATCCCGGCTGAAGTTTTCTCCTTCCACCAGCTGTGAGGAAGTTATGCAACTCTCTTTCCCAGTGAATCCATCATGTGTTTCTGCAGCTCCTCTTCTCCTCTCAGCACATGCTTTGTTGCGATTGTCTTCTGAAAGCTCACCTCTGGGTTTCCCACCAGCGACCAGCAGCTTGTCCTTGGCTTCAGAGAGAAGATCAAAGACGGAAAGCCTGGCTCACTCCTGCAGCTCTGGAAAGAGGAATTACAGAGAAAGCGAGTGGGAATGGGAGTGGGGGGATCCCAGGCAGAGGGGCTTGTGTGTTCAGCATATTCAGCTTGCAGGAGGAAGAGTAGCATGATTAGGATTGTAGGACAAATTTAGAAATCTGGAAATGGGGGAACATGGAGCCCAGAGGAATTCTCAGCTTCTTAGGCTTCTTCTATTGAAATAGGAGCAGATGAGTTTCACTGCCTACAGAGGAGAGCAGCCCAGTTTTTAGCTTTAATGAAAACTGCATATATGCATGAGGTTTCTGAGTTGTGTAAATGTTCCCAGCAGGAGGAAGAAAGATGTTATTTAAGGATATTGAAGGTGCTGCAGTTAGTAAAAAAGTCCTTGAAGGGGAAAAAGTTTCAGGGAAACTTGAAAAGAAACTAGTTTAAAATCGCTCCTGGAGATGATTTGCAAAACTTTTTAACAATTGGTGCCTCTCTGTTTATATAAAAGATGATTTTTATTACATTCAGGTCAGACCTTTAGCAGAAAGTCTGCATTTAAAAAGTGGAGATTTAAGTAAAAGGAAGCTTAGCCTTTTTCAGAACCTGGAAACGAACCAACAACAACTTCCTTACAGCACCTCCTGCAGTTGGCGGGTCCACAGGACAGTGGACTGAAGCTTTGCCCGACCAGACCCTGTAGGTTAAGGTCCAGCTGCCAGTGCTCCCCTGCAAGCCTCTACTCCTGGCCCGATTTCAGGATGACTGTGTGCTTAGTGGGAATCATGATGTTCGACCAGCAGCTTTACCAGAGCAGAAAACTTCCCAGCATGACGTTCCATGTGAATTATTGGGGCTCCAATCAGGCCAAGATAAAGTGGTGGTGAAGGAGCATCTGCAGAGAGGTCAAACTCCTCCTCAGCAATGAAATGAGGAGCTCAACTGTGTGGGAGGAGCCTAGAGTCACTGTCTCTATGCGCTGAAAGGAGCTAGATCAGGCGGTCTGGTAAAGAGTCCTAGAGGACTTTCAGACATGAACGTCTAACTGTTGCTGTTCACAGTAATTTTATTAAGTGATTAGCTTGTCTGCTTTTTTTCTGAATGATAACAGCCAGTAGTTGAGTTGAGAATATCTTGTGTTCATCTGGCTGCTTTAGGGAAGCTGTAAACCTCGCCTGACTTCCTTGAGACTGCAGGTAAAATCTGGCTGTCGACATAATGTGGATTATTCTTGAGTAGCTGTTCAGAAGATGTGCTGGAATTTCACTCAGACAGGCTGTCTGCAAACCCGTGTTTGTCATTAGGTAAAATGGCCACAGTCAGACAATGAGCTTAAGAGTAGAGCAATGACACTATGGAGAGATGATTTCTCATGGTCGGCGTGAGAATGCCGTAAATCCTCCCCAGGGTACCTGGAGGAGGGATCTGTGGATTTTCGAGATCAGGACATCTCCTCTGAAGTCCGGCCTCTCAAGGGATGAGTAAATATCCTCCAGATATCTTCATCTTTTGTTCAGTTATGGATATGGGGGATCAGTCGGCTGTGAGCTGGAGTCCCGGTGGAACGTTCCCTCTCTTGGATAGATCTAAGCTGATTAATACTGACAGGGTTCCTGCAGCATCTGGGAAAGTGTGATTTTTTTTCCTGTAGATAACAGAAACAGAGACTGTGGAAAAGCTGTTTACTCGTAGAAGCTGTTGGTCGGTGGGAGTAGTTGTCTATAATTGGCAGGTTAAGTCCGACTGCAGCTTCCCCCACATGCTAGTATGCCCAGTCTGTTCATCGCTGTGTCCGGCCGGAACAATGAGGCTGGAAGTGTTAAAGTGATTTTAGTTGGAATGACTAGAAAAGCTCAACAGGTTCAGCACATTTACACCATAATGTGATCTTTCTCGTCTGTCGTGTTAAAATAAGAAGAACCAGAGTGCATCTGTAGAGGTGTAATGGACCCAAATTACTGGAGGGATTGACACGTGTCAGAACCCACTAATATGACTCAGAACCAGAATCAGATTTTGCGCAAACAGGGAATTTGACGTTAGATCCACTTTGCTCTCAGTGTCCAGACGTTTTAAATATAAATATGTAAATAAAGGGTTTTTTAATGTAAATATGTATGTATTTTACAAAGGAAGACGAGGTTGCATTAGTGCCTGGTATCGATCTGGACCTTCTGACTGTTAAGTGTTCATCAGAGAGACAGCCTGGAGGAAAAAACTGTCTCTGTAGCAGCACCCTGCAGGTAATAGTCTAAACAATTTGTGTCCAGGATGTGTGGGGTCTGCAGAGATGTTAGCTGCCCTTTTCCTGACCCTAGACCTGTAAAAGTCCTGGATGGAGGGAAGGTCAGCCCTGATGGTTCTCTTTGCAAACCTAATTGGTTGTTGCAGTCTGGGCCTGTCCTGTTTGTGGATAAGCCGAACCACACTGATATGAATGAAGACAGGACAGACTGAATGATGGCAGTGTAGAAGATGACCAGCAGCTCTTGGAAGGTTGTACTTCCTGAGTTACTGCAGGAGGTACAGTCTCTCCTGGGCCTTCCTCTGAACAGTGTGTGTGTGTGTGAGGACCAGGGGTCGCATTAGCTAAATATTTCTGTTTTTGACTGTTTTTTTTAATGGTGATGGAAAAATCTGAAGGCCATCCCTCATTTTGACAGATTGCAATTCACTCCCCTGACCACTTGGTGGCGAGTTACAATAGTAATCATCTGGTTGCTACCGCAGAGCCGCTGAAGCAGAGTTCTAAGTGAATCAGGAAAACCCTCATTTCGATAGTCTTGCTGGCTTCTGAACACTTCAATTGCAAAATGTTCCTGTTTTAAAACTTTGGCTGCAGTAGCGTTTGTAATTCCAGTCTCTAGTGTGGCGACAGAGTGCCGATTCAGCCTCCAGAATAGCATCAGAACAGCCATGAGAAGTCGTCTGTCCAGGGCAAAAGTCCAAAACCTCAAGACAGTAGCCTCTACAGCAATCAAACTCGAGACGTTTGATTCAGGCACAAGCGGCTGCGCAGTTCAGGTCCATTCGGACCAGGAGGAAGTTGTGAGACTTTAGGTCACAGCAGGTCATCTGTTCATATTTTAAGTGCAATCGCTTAATTTCACCGTTTATATGTTGTTACTGGGACCAATGACAACATTCATTTGGTTGATGTGGATTCTCTGTTCAACTTGTTTGGACTGAATATTAATTAAATTAATGAAAATAAATGGTATTGATTGTTTAATTTTTATCACTTTAAAATATAACGTGACGGGTAAAAATAGACGTCATTTTGACAGACAACAATTAAGTCTAGCGCAACTTCTGGTGAGGACCATGTCCGGTCCAGAGAAAGGGTGGTTCCTTGGAACCAGAAGTCCTCTGCTGGGCCTCCTTTCCAACAGTGTCTATCTGTGTTGCTTCCTGTCTCATGTATTTACCCGACTCACAGCATGGGGTTTATATGCAGTTTCAATATATCAAGGTTCAGGCTTTAGGAAATGGAGCAGATGAGCAGCATCATTAAGGCAGAGTGGTTGCTCATACTCAATTAAACACAAGGCGCCCCTGCAGAGGAAAAAATACCACCATACCCAGAAATACAACAAATATAACAAATCTGAAGCAGGTTTTACTGAATTGAAAGTAAAAAAATCGCTAGTTTTGGAAATCCTGGTATACCTTAATACCGTAATACTGCTCAGCTCTACTAGTAACATCTGTTGAACTCAGAATGAACTGGTTATTTCTTAAAAAAGGATGGAAACTTTATGATCTAGAAGCTGAAATGTTTGTAAAAAATTAAATTTCAGAATGGGAAAAGCCAGTAATTCATTTGATCAGAGCTGGCCTCCAGCCTGGAAGTGCCACAACTTATTATTGATTAAAACCCAACCACCACCTAAAAGTAACGAGTAAGTCTTAGAAAATATTAAAATACTGTTTGTGCATCGTGCCACTCTGCGGTAAAATTTCCTCTTACATCTTGTCTCAGAGATGGCGGTTCATATTTAGCATGTAAAGTCTAAACGTAATCTCATCCTCATGAAGTCTGGACAGGATGAAGCATAATTATCCCCCTTTGATCCGCTTTAAACCTCCACTTGTTCTTTGCAGTTTGTTTTTCTTCATGTTGAGACAAAAGTTTGTTGGAATTTTCAACGTTTTTACCATAAAATGATGCTGCTGGGTTTTTATAAAATTTAATTAATTTCTGCACAAACTTCACTGTAATGTTGGAGCAGGAGCCAATGATCTGGAACATGATGCTCTCCATTCCCTTTGTGTTCTCCAAGTTAACTTTGTTGCAGAGAACGGAGATAAATCTGGACATTTTCCGAGGTGTGTCGGCTGCAGGATGAATCCATGTCCTCCACCCTCACCCAAGCCTTGCATGCATCTTAATCTCATGTTTGATGTTAATCACTGAGTGCTTATGAAAATAATCTTATTGAAGTGCAGAGCTACACGCAAGGACTCATCATATCTCTCTCACAACGAAGTGGGAATCTCATCATTTCTGCTTCCTGGAAGATGTTTTTTACACAAATATTACATAACAATTTTGATGCAATGCACTGGAAATAACTGTTTAAAAAAATTCATATTTTTCTAAAGATTTCCCTCCAGCTTGTTTTTTAACAATGAATCTAAATGCACAGATTTCAGTTTTGTTTTCAGAACTCTGATAAAAGTCATGAGAGAAAAAAGGACCAATGAGCTTTCTAACCGTCAGTCGTCACAGATGTGACGACCTTCCTAACTCTCCACCTGGGATTAGGAGTTCCCATCTGTCCACTGTGATAGCGAGGTATTAACCCCGCGCTAAACCTCTGAAAATCCGGGTTTATCACACTTATGCATCCCACATTATCCTCCTCTGTTCACACATCTAGTCACGCAGATACAACGCAGTCATTGTCTTGGCCTTGGCTGAGCTTCGCGTGCCTGAACTAATAATCATCGGACCAGCAGGGCGCTGGGAACACCAGACTGGTTTATGAGACAAGTTGCTGACGGCAGCTCTGCAGAGATGTTTTCAAGGCCTTTAAAGCCATAAACAGAACAAGACAGGAACACACTTTGTTCCCATATGTTCATAAATGAAATGATCATTTTATAAATGCTTTTTGTATTTAGTTAGTTTATTTTTGTCTGATGATTTGAATCATTTACGTGTGGAAAAAAAAAGAAAAACAGGAAATCTGTTGGGGTGTAAATACTTTCTCACATCTGGAGAAACAGACCTGGTTCTTTAAAGAGAAATTAAATGCTTCTAGATTCTCAGATAAACTCAAATAGGTTAACGTGTTTATTTTACAGGAATTGTTATGGCAACCAATATTTTGACACTGATTTAAAAACAATTTTTTCGCATGGGATTTTTTTAATCACTGAAACTCTACTTAAGTCATATTCAGGATATTTTTTCTGTGGGAGTTTCTGCTGCTGCAATAACAGGTAATTATTTTTTTACGCACTTTATTGTAGCTGTTTGAATGGATGATAAATAAACGAAGATTGGATTCAAATCCGAAATGTTTTTCATGAGCGATCTGTTCTGCAGCAGCTCTGGTTTGAGCTCACATAAAGGTCAGCAGGAAACTTGACCTCTCTATAATCTGCATCACTGTTGGCCTCCGTGAAAACTCTTCCTTATCAAAACGTTCCAGTGGTTTTCCGTCACTGAGGGATTTAATTGAAAAATATTTGGCCTTTGACCTTTTCTTTATCAGCGCCTCTTCCGACTCACATAAAGCTGCTGTTATCGAGGCCACGCTGTAAAACTCTTGATTTGCTCATTAGAAACTATTTTCTGTAACATGTTTGATCAGTTCAGCTTTTGCTTAAATTGAGTGTCTATGTTGAGCTTGAGTCTCATAATTCTGCCATTTTTAGCAGAGATCCTCAGAAGTCTGAGGGCCACTGTCTAATTTCTGGGTTTTCATCAACATTTTTTCTTTCTTCCTTAGTTTTAATGTTTTCCCATTTTCTGCTTTTTTATGTACCTTTGGTGTGGCACCAGTGTTTGGATAAACTGGTGCCTCAGTTATCCAGCTTACTTTAAACTCTGCCTAGCAGAAGCCAGTGATCTTCTGTACATGTAGGCCCATTTCTGTGGTGAAACGGGTCAACACATCAGTATTCAGAACACTAATGGATTCCTGTCTGTGTAAGTTTTTAAGTGTATTTGAGATGTTATGGGTTAAATGTTGCAGTGTGAAGGTTTGCTGGAACTCATCAGTATTCGTTGTTTTCCTGGTAAGTTCTGAAGGTCAGCCATGTTGACTTGGAGCTAATCGGTCCGTCAGCATGTTCTGTATGAGGATTTCCAGCTATCTAAACAGATAAATGAAGAAGATGGAGCTTTTGGTTTATCTGAGGCAGGGAGGCTTTTCTTCCAGAACCACAAACACCGAGTCTGTGTTTAGGAATGGGATGGAGCACAGATGCTCCATGCTTAATGAAATGTGGCCTCTGCACGCCTGAGCTGCAGCTTTCAGAGCTCTGATCCTGATTATGTTTAATATGTGTGGATCAGGTGGACATTGACCACAAACACCAACAGACACGGTCCAGATGAGTTTGATGGTGGCGCTCTTCATCACACCAAGACCGGCTTCCATGTCCAAATAAAAAGACAAAAAAAAAACACATCACTGATCTGCTTTTCTTCACCTTTTCAGTTCATGAGGTTTCTGGTACAGCACCAAGACTGGCTGATGGAAACCAGACCATCACTCAGAGATCTGAATCTTCAGCTTGTTGTGGAGGAACTTTAATCCACTCTTCTAACCGGCGTTGCTTCAGTTTGCAGACATTTGTCAGGTTGAAGTCTGGGCTTTGACTAGGCCACTTCAACACTCTGCTGTTGAGTTTAGGATGAGTATCCTGGTGATGACCCATTTTGTACCAAGTTGGTGACTGCAAGTTGTCCAAACAAGAATCACCTCTCCACCACCATGCTTGGCAGTTGGTTTGAGGTGTTTGGTTTTCTCCAACTGTGTGGTGGCACAGTTGGTAGCACTGTTGCCTTGCCACAAGAAGGTCCTGGGTTCGATTCCCGGCCGGGGGTCTTTCTGCATGGAGTTTGCATGTTCTCCCCATGCATGCATGGGTTCTCACCGGGTACTCCGGCTTCCTCCCACAGTCCAAAGACATGCCTGTTAGGTTAATTGGTCTCTCTAAATTGTCCTTAGGTGTATGAATGAGTGTGTGCTTGGTTGTTTGTGTGTTGCCCTGTGATGGACTGGCGACCTGTCCAGGGTGTACCCCGCCTCTCGCCCATAGACTGCTGGAGATGGGCACCAGCTCCCCCACGAGCCACTATGGAATAAGCGGTAGAAAATGACTGACTGACTGATGGTGCTGTGCGTTATGACCCAACATCAGAGCTGGGTAGAGTACTCAACATCATACGCAAGAGTCGCACTAGTTTAATGTATGTTTACTCAACTTGAAGTAAAGAGTACATATACATTATATTATGCAAATAAGAGATAATCAAACCTTCAAACTCTCTGTCTCCCACATGTACTGCAGCGACACCTGCACCTCCCTGCTCATATTTTAATGACAAAGTATATTCAATATTCATCAGCACCTCTACTCTCCTACTCTCCTCTCAACTGTCCTACCTACCCTTTCCTTTGAGCCCCCTCCTCTCTCTTGCAATCAGCCGTTCTCCTGTTTCATCCCCCCTGACATGGCCCCCATCTCAAACCTCATCTCCAACTCTTGATCATCTACCTGTTTCCTCGATCCCCTTCCCACAATTCTTGCCAAATCCTGCCTTTCCTCTCTGCTCCCTTCTATTACCACTATTATCCACTCCTCTCTGACAACTGGAACTGTTTCTACTTCTTTCAAAGCTGCAGTCATTTATACCAATTTTAAAGAAACCTGGCTCGGACCCTAACACCTTCAACACCCTTCACCTCATATCCAACTTTCCATTTATCTCGAAAATCCTTGAAAGGACAGTTGCCTCTCATCTTCACTCCCACCTAATCACCAACAACTTATATAAGCAGTTCCAGTCCAGTTTTCGCTCCTGCCATAGCACTAAAATGGCCTTATTAAAATCACTGCTCCTCCCATCCCCACCCCCCCCACCCCCCTTTACACACACACAGAAGGTGTGACAGTAAATAGATGTATTTTGTACCTCTAAGCAGTGCTTTAAGTGGAAAGAAATAAGTGCCGGTGTTGCACCAAATTCCATGACCCATCATGTTCTGTGACCGCAGGGGGCGATAGCGTACATTCGTCTGCATGTACGCCTTGAAGACCAGCGAGAAGAAGAGTATTTACGTAAACTGCATAAGCACTGATACGTGAGAGATTGTAAACTTCACGGAATATCATGTCAGTTGCATTGATGGAGAAAATATAATGTATTTGTTTGTATTTGAGGCTGAGCACAGTTGGAGGGCCTATCGCATTGAATGCCTATGTGCTTAAATATGTAAACCCACTATTAACCCATCGTTCAATAAATCGGTAAACGATAAATAAATGTTTCCAAGCGCTTTATTGGCCAGGGGGTTCAAAACGGTTTCTAATATTTCTGCCACCTCTTCATTACAGTCAGCTCTCATTTAAAATAATATGCGATCCCCAAATAGCCAGAATCTCAAAGGTCACAACTACTGATGGCTACATAGAGTTATTAAATCATCAGCTAACTTAACAATACGTATAGATTTACCTCATTGTGATTTCTCCGCTTTTTACAACGGGGTGTTGTCGACCAACAATGCAAAATTGTTGGTTGCCGTTGTCCGTTGTTAAGCGCTCTTTTCATAGCTACACTCACTGCCCAGCTGCTTCAACAAGTAAACGGTGAACGCCGCTGCTTGGCAGAGAAAGCAGCTTGGGCTATACCACGTTTTTGCAGGGAGAGGGGGGGTTGCATTACCAGATGATTAAACATGCTACTGTTGTACCCAAAATTCATAATGAATAAAGAAAATTAACGTTATTCATGTAAGATGTTTTTGTAAATCGAAATGATGTGATTTTTTTAGGGGGGTTATAGTGTTTGGATCAGACTATTGGGGGGGTCACAACCCCCCTATCCTCCCCGCAAATTACGCCTTTGTCCGTAATATTGACTCACTCCCTCAGTTTAAAATCCACCTCACCTTTTTCAATTTTCCCTGTAATGTCTCATTTATGTGAAGTTGGTGAGTTTTGTTTGTGCTTTGTTCTTGGTTAGCTGTTTTAAACTAGTCTTGTACAGTGTCCTTTAGTGTTATGAAAGGTGCTTTTAAATAAGACGTATTATTAGGGCCTGCAAGGGGCCAATTGTAATCGCTCGATTTCTTATTATTCTGTGCCGTGTTTGCACATTGCTTTATTAAACTCGACTGATCGCTGATGATTCCTCATTCCTCTGCAAACTCTCTCTGATTAACTTTGTTTCCTGCTGAATTAATTTCCATTCTCCTTCCCCCTTATTCCCAGCTCGTCCTGATCCAAACAGAACCTTTTTTTACAGTAAAAACTGTTCTGCAAACATCACTGCTGTTCAGCTTGCAGTGTCGAAGCAAAGGTTTGGATTTCTACAAGCTAAAAAGAACATTGAGAGCTCACAGGCTTTCAGCTGCAGTTTGAAGATCATCTGAGGTCAAAGGTCATCATTTTTAAGCAGGAACAACAAAAGTACAGAGCTGACTCACATTTGGGATAATTGGGAGGAAAGCAAGAAGTTTTACTGACGAGGAGACGCCAATCATCTGTCTCCTTCTCTGGACCTCTCAAGGTCTGCTGTTGTTTCTGACTCCAGTTCTATCCTTCCAGGTCCTTTAGGTCCTGGAAGGTGGAGCTTCCTGATCAGACCTCTTGGTCCGAAACATTCAAAAAACTGCTCTGAGATCTGGAGAATGTGGAGGCCAAGACAGCATCCCAACTTCTGTTTCTCAATCTTTGCTGGAAACATCTCCACAGCAGGAATCATTATCCTGTTGAAAACGGCCACTGCCATCTTGGAATAGTGTTTCTATGAAGCTTCAGCACCAACGCGGCCACGTTCAAAGATTTCCTCTGATCTTGAAGCATAGATCCAGTTTAGTCACATTAGAGACCCAGGATAGAGGCTGTGCTGCTCCAGGAAGCTGGTGGCAGGAACTGTCTCTGGAAAACAATAACGTTCCAGCTGCCAATGCTGTGATCCTGCTTCGCCAGATTCCGGCTCCTCTGAAAAATTGGAATGACCCTGCTTGATACTGCACAGATGGACTTCTGACCTCCTCGCCTCTCCTGCTTGGCCTCTTTCTCAGAAAAGGGGTTGCCATTTCTGCAGAAGTTCATCCATTTTTCATGCATCTCTTCACCTGCTGATGTCACTCATTTGGTTCCAATGCTCCGGAAAAAGGAGCATGAGTTTTCCACTGAACATTAGAGGCAGAGGTCGGGTTATACTGCAGACTGAGAACTAATTCAGAATCCCAGTAATCTACAGTAGATGTTATCTGTCGAAAGAGGAGAAGTTCAGATCAGGTCATCAGTCTCTAGTTGCTGCTGGTGTCCTGGTTTCTGTATGTGTGTGTGTGTGTGTGTGTGTGTGTGTGTGTAAGGCCCCGAGGCGCTGCGGGTTAATGGATGGAGCCTCAGTACCTCCTGCTGATCGCAGGTTAATAACTACAGACCCACAGCTGCTGCTTGCTGAGTTTGATACCAGAAATGGACCCGATGGAGATGAACTCTGGACCTTAATATTACTGAACAACCACTGTTCATTTTGTCTGAATGAGTTTGTCATCCAGGCCTGTTTTTATATCAAAACAATATAACAGTAATAAACTTTTACGTATTTCTGACGCTAATCTTCTCAGAGAACTACTAATTACCTACTATAGAAATCACTTACTATCAGCTCAGATTTGATCTTCAGCTAATGGACCCATCAATGGAATGAAAGTTTAATCTGTTACCCATCCAATAAGCATATTTTAGCATATTAACTGACTATGAACAAGTGACCAGCATAAAACGAAATAGGAAGAGCAAAACTATGACTGAACATCCAGCAAAGTCTATTTCTAGAGCAGACTGGTGGCTTGTGGCACTGGGCCCTTTCGGTGGCCTGGAGGATCATCTCCCAGATGGTCAGGCTTTGTTAACCTCCTTCTGCAGAGATGTCTGATGGTTTGAACTGCAGCACACCGGTTCAGCTTCTTCAGTCGGCCACTAAAAAGAGGGGGCTAGTTTCAGCAGATATATCAGGGCGATCCACATAGATGGTGCAGGGTTTTGGTTGGGGGTCCACAGCTCGGACTGGTAAGTGATAGGTAACTAAACCTTATCAAGCAGGACATGCTTTTCCACTGGATGAACCAAGGAAATCCTCAAAGGACCTTGAACAATCAAAATAACACCATAACAGTTGAAAACTGTCATTATAACATCAACACTCTGCATAAAAATTAACTACAAAATAATCCTAGATTCAAACTTAGAAAGAAACACTCATTCTGTCTGTGCAGCAGAATTCTGGCTCCAGTCTTATCATCTCCAGGTTTTCAGCTCTGCTTCTGATCATAACTTCAGTTATAGTCAGAAGCATACCTCTTCTCATGCAGAGATATTTGGTTGGTTTGGTCATCTTCAACCTGACTGCTGATGACGGTCTGCACGTGACCTCAGGAGAACAAAGGTTAACACATAGCATCCTGAAGGTCGCCACGACACAGCCACCGTTTTAAAATGAAATGAGGCATCACCTGCAGAGGAGATCAGGCAGTCAACTCGAGCTGTGCTGCTGCTTCATGTGAGCTTTCCCACCCTGCAGAATTGGTCAAGTCTACGTTAATACTGTGGGATGTCTATTTAAGCTGCAATCTGCATGTTCAGCTCTGCTGCAGCTGCAGCTTGCTTCCCTTCAGCCCCTCCACCACCCCAGTCCCCCCCTTCGGCCCTGAGGTCAGAGACCCTCTCCTCACTCATTGAGATGTTCTGGGTGTAGAGATGAGCTTATCACTCCGGGACATGTTGAGCAGGAAGGCCATGGAGGGACACCAAAACTCAAAATGATACAACATAGCAGTATAAAGATAACTAACTCTGACTGCACTGTTCAATGATTAGGATTAATTGGATTGTATGAACCTGACTTTTGTGAAGTGCCTTGAGACAACATGTGTTGTGAATTGGCACTATATAAATAAACTGAATTGAATTGAATAATAAAGATGTATTTAAACGTTTACTCTAGAACTTTGTTACGAGTTTAACTGCAGGAAAGACTTTTTCACTGGATGCAGAAAGAAGTCAAATCCTCCCCCAGCAGCTACTGGCTGCCTAGCAGCTAATGCTAAATGAGATGATCTATGCTGTCTTTACACCAGACATGTTCACAAGTCAACTTTGTCCAAGTCAAGAGTCTTTGAGGGACAAGTTCAAGTCAAGCCTCTAATGACTGAAATAAA
Source organism: Crenichthys baileyi (assembly GCA_036173005.1). Taxonomy (NCBI): domain Eukaryota; kingdom Metazoa; phylum Chordata; class Actinopteri; order Cyprinodontiformes; family Goodeidae; genus Crenichthys; species Crenichthys baileyi. The sequence continues at coordinate 84,231 of JAHHUM010000701.1, read as the reverse complement.
CATTCTCTCATCAGACCCCCGACATCCAGGTCGCCTCTAACTCTGCGTCGCTGTAGGTTAGGAATCCAAACCTGGACTGTAATTATTGCACAAACATTTAATAATTCTCTTAAACAAACATATCAAGTTTTTTACATTTATTCCAGGATGCAGACAACTGCTAAAGGCTTATATATTTATTTTTAAAAATCAAATATAATATTTACTCAATTATAAATAGTCATTTATGCTCTAAGAAAAATTACAGAGATTAAAACCTGTTGATGTTGAATTTCAGTTTTCTGTCTTTGTGACTAAGTTAACAGCGGTTTGTCTTCATATTGTCCTCTCCTTCATTAGATGTTGGACTAAATCTGGTCTGGAAGGTTTTCTTCTCACTCAGACTGAGGTGGAGGTTCACCTTCCAGCAGGACGACGACCCTGAACATTCAGCCAGAGTTACCATCCTGCAGCGTTTAGATGCATCCCTTCTCCAACACTCCTGAATCAGATGTTTGAATTACCATCAGGAGTCAGTCATCCAGCTCTGCAGAGGCCTGCTAAGGAGCCATTCATCTGGTTCAGGAGTGTTGGAGAAGGGATGCTTCTAAAAGCTGCAGGATGGTAGTTCTAGAGGACTGGACTGGGCCGCCCTTTAGATCCGAACATGTTCATGCTGTTGGAGGTGATTCTACAAGGTACTGACTTGGAAAGCATTATCTTACGAACGCCACCATTTTCAGATTTGTATTTGGTACCAACAAAAAGTGAACGAGTTCAGAGATTTATGGATGGTTTTTCATGGGACTGTAGACGGCTGCTGCAGCATCTGGGGATTCATGAAGATGTCAGGATGTGGGTGAAGGAGGAGCTAAAAGCCTCCAGTTTGTTTCCTGATGCAGATGAAATGACAGTAAAAATTGATTAAATATTTGCATAATAGGAAAAGGAGGATTTTTTCTTGAGACTGTGTGTGTGTGTGTGTGTGTGTGTATGCACATTTCTAAATATCTAATATTAGTAATTATTAGAGCAGCTCAGATGCCTCCATCTTTTGGTGCTACTTCCTGCTGAGAGGAAAATGAGGTGTTCAGTTCCTCAGCATCTTTCCATTTATCTCCGTCTCAATTTCCTGCCTCATTGTTCAGCCTGAGGAGGTTCCTGAGGAGATGAATCCATCACCATGCCTGGAGCAAGGGTTCATCCTCAGGAACCCTGCTGAAGCTTCTCAGCCTGCTGAAGATGGACAGAGGACGGTGTAACGCTGTCCTGCTGCTGGGAGATGGGCTGCATGCTGATGAACCTCAGCCAGCTTCTGCACCAGTTTACCTTCATGTGTCCAGGTCCCACAGGGAAACTGTTCATCTGTTGAATTTCACACATGCAGGACCAGGCTTTGTGTTCAGCAAGGAACTTCAGTAAACCTTGCATAAAAACCGTGTAGAACAGTTTAAACTTGTTGAGCCACTTGCTGACCGTTGTGTGAAATGCACGCCTCTGCTTTGATAGAGATGTTTACCTCTCAAGTCATTCATGTCAGGAGGTGAATGGATGTTCAGAGGGAGAGGCACCGCAGACATGGTTGTAACAGTGACATCAGCTGGGGATCCAAACCAAGAAGAACTTTCAGGTTGCAGCAATGCATCTGGCTTGGAAATGCAGCTGCTCCTCTGATTGAACGGTTGTGAACTGTCTCTCAACAGGTCCTTAATCTGCAGCGCTGCATTAACAAGACGCATTGCAACCCTGACCCCATCCTGGCAGCCTCCTTCCCTGCTGCAGTGCCGCTGACTGCTGCCTCTCAGCAGGAAGCTTCATGTTTTAAAGCTGCAGGGAAGCGAGTCTAACCTGCTCCGTTCCTGCAGGAATTAGTGAAGAAGTCATACAGACAGAGGATTAATCTTGGACTGCCTGGCAGGAGAATAGTTCCTGAACTTTGGGGAGGAGAATAAACTCTAGGCCTGAATCCCGTGGCTGAGATGTAGAAACTGTGCTTAGTTTTAGATTAATGCACATCCAGAGAAAACATTCTGACTGTTTTAGTTCACCGTCTTTAGTCACGTTTAGAAAAGCCGTCTGTGCAGCTTCACACTAATTCTGGCTCACTTGTGCAGGTGTATTCTAAATGAATATTCATGATGCAAACATGCTGCTGCTGCATTTCATTGTTCCCTGCAGCTTTTCTTCAGGTTTTATTTATTCCTCCCACACCGTCAGTGTTTGCAAAGCTTTTTGCAGCTTTAAATGTTTTCTTTTGGCACCAAATAAGTAGTCCAGTTAAAGTAAAACCATCAGTAAATCTGGGATTTCCTGCAGAACGATGATATTTTTTGCTCATGATCAGCTTGTTCTGACTGTTGACTTTATTCTAAGACATTCAGATTATTTAAATCAACACTGGGACGGTTCAGAGACAGAGATGCTAGCATGGCCTGAATTCACAGGAGATCGCCACTGTCGGAGTGTGACTGCGCATGCACCATGTGGGGGTGCTATTTAACTCATTTTATGGAGAATGTGGCGGGATGGGAGCAACAGGCAGATTCCAGCTGAGCAAATAAAGGACGCAAAGGTCATTGCTTTTTATTTTGAATCTGAGTACAACCTTTAGTTTACATGTTGGTATCTGAAGGGATAACCTCAAACATGTGACCCTAATTTTCTCCAGTTTCTGTGACTCTGAGTTGGGATGAAAGCTCATTAGCCCTCGTTTATCAAAAACTTGGCTGGAGTTTGGTGAACTAATGATTTCAGAACATGTTGCACATCTTATACAGACCGATGCCAGCATACAAGCAATCCTTTAGTTTTCCCCTTCAGTACCCCGGGCGTAATATTGGTAAATGTTGCGATAAATAAGGACTGGCTGTAAATACATACATAAAAGTGTTGCTGTCTTTCTGCTTTGGGTTCATACCAAGCAGACCTCAGATAATGAGTCATCTATCCAGCTGCTGGACAAACTAAAATCTTATTGAGAATGTTGCTTCTGGTAAACATCTTGGCAGTTCTAGTTGTTTAATGAACGGATCACCTTACCACCTCTTTATGCCGCGTCAAACTAGCGACATTAAATACACTAAATAACAGGCTTAGAGAGCCTGAATGCATGGTACTTAAGTAATTAACTGACATTTATTGCAGTCCAAAACATGTCTTCTTGATATTCATATTGCAATAATGATATATTTGCCACATATTGTCCAACCCTACCCTGAGGTCCCTAAACCTCTGAGTAGAGACCATCTTCACTCCTGGCTTCAGAGGGTCCCTCCTTTTAACTGTGGTTCTGCATGTTAACGTGAATCTAACGAAATGGACTGTACGGCTGTGGCTGCTTGGTGCAGCGATCATGGCGCCACAAACATAAATACTGCTCTTAAACAACGAACCCATTTAAAAAAGCTTCTTCAGGGCAACACTTACACAAAAAAGTTTGATTTTTATCACTAAGCTGCATACATTGACTTCATTTAATCATATTTTCAAATTTGTTCCATGAAGCATCGATAAACATTGGAGAAAATAGTATAAATAACAATTATAACACAGGTAGGTTTTAGAGTTTTCAAACATCATTAATTGATGTTTATTTATCGTTGTTACAATAAATATAAATTCTTATAAGAAATTTTCATGATAAATGATAGGATAAATGCCCCCCCTTGGATCTGATGCATACAGAACCACAGTGTTCCAGCCAACTTCCTGAGCTCAGTCACAGAACTGGACCCTGAAGTCTTCCTGCTTGTGATCAACGGCTCCTCCGGTCAATTGGACTGAGCTCAATTTTACTAGAAAAAAACGACCAAATTTGGAATAAACTCTGGATATTGAAGATACTGACGCATGAAATGACTGAATTGGACTTTTGCTGGAGGTAAAGTGTTCTGTCACGGCAGCTGGCCTCCAACTAGCTTTTCATATCAAGAACATATCAGAAAGAAGGATTAATATCCTGTCAAGGACCTTATATTTCTGCGTCAATAATCAAAGCGCCCAAAGGGTTTTTTTATTTTAAAATATGAACAATCTTGTTTCTGTTCTGTTGTTTTCTGCTTAGTTTTGCATCTTGTGCACGAGTATCTGACCTGAACCAGCTCATAAATCAGCTCATTTCTCTCTGTGTGTGTTTGCAGAAGGTGGCAGTAAGATGGTTAAAGGCTGCTGACTGCTGAGCACATTTGTATTCATGAAAGCAGGATTTTGCTGAAGGGTGTTTCTGAAAGAGAAAGTGTTGAAACGTTTCTGTTGGGCTGTGCATGTGAGCAGCCTCTCTCTCTGTTATTACAGTCTGAGACACACACACACACACACACACACACACTCGGCAGGCTAAAACAGTTGCACTTCCATCCAATTTTCCATTCCCGTTTTTTTATTACAGGAGAAAACACAACCAAAAATCACGGCTTTAAATATGAAGGAAAATTCTTTTTCAGCAAATACTGGGAGCAATTTATGGAAGACCAACAAAAAAAGATTGTATTGTCTGCAGAAATATTCCTTCCTTGACTTTACATATCTGTTTTTTATCATCTCTCCTTGATTTAGCCGACTGGCAAATGGCAAACAACCTGCTGTATCCTGTGCAGATATTTTAACCTGAGTAAAAAAATGAGTATCTTGATGGACTGGCGACCTGTCCAGGGTGAACCCCGCCTCTCGCACCAGCCCCCTGTGACCCACTGTGGAATAAACGGTATAAAAGATGAAAGAATGAATGAATGAATACAAAACGAGAATTATATAATTAGAAAGTCATTAATGCTGTGAATGAACTAATATAATAATGGTAGCTAATATGCCACGAGTAGCAAACATGTTAAAGTTAGTATTTTAGCTAATTATTAGTTCACACTGGCGACTATGCAAACAGTTTCTTATATTGTATCATTAGCATTTACCTCCAGTTACAGATTGTTAGCTAACCCACATTTTTTAGGGTATTAGCTTAAGTTGGGGCATAACAGTCCCTGTTTTACCAAACCCATCTAGAACGAAACAAACAGGATACTTCGTTGTATCTTAAAGGGAACAGTAGAAAGGCTGATCTTCAGCTTCTCACTGTAGCTTCTCTTGGCTGCCTTGATCTCCTTTGTTAGTCTGTTCCTGGCCTGCCTGTACCGCGCCCAATCTCCACTGCTGTGAGCTTCTTCCTTGTCCCTGCGCAGATTCCTGAGGTGTGGAGTAAACCATGGCTTGTTGTTCCCAAAGGTGCAGAAGGTCTTGGTCTGCACACACATGTTCTCACAGAAACTGATGTATGATGTCACCACATCAGTTAGTTCGTTTAAATCCGTGGCTGAGGTTTCAAAAACAGTCCAGTCTGTGCATTCAAAGCAGGCCTGTAGCATCTGCTTCGATTCCTCAGTCCACTTTTTAACAGTGTGAACCACGGGTTTGGAAGCTCTTAGTTTCTGTCTGTAGGTTGGGATGAGGTGGATAAGAGAATGGTCCAAAATACCCAGAGCAGCCCTGGTAACATGATCTCATCATGCTCTTCATATTGCCTCAAGGAGTAAACAGATCAATGAAAGCTACTCTGAAACCTCATCTGAGCCTTGGGGTGATAAGCTGTGGAGGGATTCACACCAACAAACACACAGTGTGATGGAAACACAACAACCTGCTGAGGCTCGGTTTCTGTGTTTGAACCCCAAACACCTGGAGGACTCCCTCATTGGTGACGGTAGTCTGTGTGAACGCTGTACCAAAACTCTGGTATCTTAGGGAGGTATTCACAGTTCGCTGTCATGGTTTTGCTTGGATTCCAGTTAAAACATGGTTCTGTTTTGTTGTAGAAAAATGTGTTTTTACCAAGACAGAGACCGATGATTATCACTCAGAATCAGCTTTATTAGAATCTTGCAAGAGAGAAGGTTTTTTACAGCATTGGAGATGCGCTCAGTAGTGCTGCCAAATCGTTCTGACCAGACAAAGCAAAAGTTCTCCTATAAGCTACAACAGTTTTCAAGGTGACTCTCATGAGACCTGTTGTCCCAGACACAATCTTAACAGTGTGGCAGACATATTATCTCACACAGCTGCAAGCAGAAGGCTGAGAAACCATTATTCTAAGATTATGAAAGAGTGGAAAACACAGGGGGTTTTCTAATACTTTTGTCATTTCCTGTAGAGTATCAAGGAGCAAATGAAGCAAGGCACTAAAATTTTCCAAACAATCCCCCCTCTTCGATTATAATGAAAACTAGTTTCATATGTTTCGAACACTGAAAGAAAACAATAAAAAAAAATTTAACTGAATGACAATGAAGGAAAGTATAAGAAATGTAATAATAAAAGTGAATTGATTAAATAAAAAATTAACAATAAAAATTAGTAATAAAAAAAAATAAATGTTTAATAATAAAAAAAACGAATAGAAATGTATTAAATTGGTAGGAAAAATAGTAAGAAAACTGATTACTAAAAAACCACAAATTAAAAACTTTCCCCAAAACTACCATAACTGTCAACGTCTGTGTGGGTAAAAACGATCTGTCAGATGAAAAAACGTTGTGTATAAAAACACCTATCAACTAACTTGTAGGGGAAATTAATATAATTAACAACATTTAAAAAATGACCAGAAAACCCGAATACCAAAAAAATATAATGAATTAAAACACTCAAAATCAATAAAAGTAAAAAAAAAAAAAAGATAATAATAATAAAATGAAATAATGATTCACCAATCATCAACTGTGTGTGAGTTCGACACACATTCTCATTAGAATCAAGAAGATTATGTGAACAGATGGAAATTGAACATTGATAAAATTTAAAAAAAAAAACGTTCGCAGCTGCTTCACACTCGGCTGCAAACCCCCCCCGCGCATGCTGTAGGTCTTGGCTAGAGGGGCCAGCAGGACCACGTCATCTGCAAAAAGAAGACGAAATCCACTGGCCCCCAACCCAGACCCCCCCTCCGGCCTTGGCTGTGTCTAGAAAATCCTGCCAAAAAAAGTTATGAACAGGACCGGTGAAAAGGGGCAGCCCTGCCGGAGTCCAAACATGCATCGGGAACAGGTCCGACTTAGTGCGGCCCCCGGGGACCAAACTCCTGCTCCGCTCGTACAGGGACCGGATGGCCCCTAATAAAGGGCCCCCCGATTTTTTTTTTTCCATACTCCTGGAGCACCTCCCACAAGGCATCACGAGGGACACCGTCGAATGCCTTCTCCAGGTCCAAAAAACACTTGAACCGGGTTGGGGCAAACCCCCAAAAGCCCTCGAGTCCCTGTAGAGGGTATAGAGCTGGTCCAGTGTTTCCACGGCCGGGACAAAAACTCATGAGAGTCACTTTCAGACTCATCAGAGCAATCCAAGGGTTTCCCCTTCACCTGTGAGGGGGGAAATTGATATGACCTGCAATAATAAAACCCTTCCATTTACCAAAGGTAGCAGAAACCCAATCAGACAAAGAATCAGCACCAGAGTCAGGGTACCAGGGAGCCAGGGTGCATAATCCACCCAGACCTGTTACTGAAACCATCAGGACCTGTTATTTGGAATAAAGTACAACATAAAGGACCAAACATGGCACAAACACCTCCCTTTTCCCAACGACATGTCTAAAGCCAATCTGGTTTGCCAAGACATAAGAGAACTGGAGGATAATTGGTCAGTTACGTCGACCATTACATCTCTGCTGATGTTTGCTAATAGCTGCATATTGTAGTGGACATAATTAATGTAATCAATGTTTTTGTTAGGAGTAATCCAAAAAAATATTGATTCAAACCCATTGACTACAGGATTGGCTAACTTATACTAATCATACACCACGTGGGAGAGCAGGAGTAGTGAAAAGTTTTGGTCTTGCTGATGAATTAGAATCAGAATCAGCTTTATTGCCAAGTTTGTACATACAAACAAGGAATTTGACTCCGGTCGGCCTGAAGGCAGAACTCTGAACAGTTTATGTGCAGGCAATACACTCTGTCATGTTATTGCTGTTAGCGTAAATGTTATTCATTCTAACCAGGTGTTTTTATCAGAAAATCCAGTTTCAACCTTCAATATTACTTCAGGTGATGAGACATTTAAGTAAGTGACCAATGCTTGAGGAGGTGTGGTTGGGCTAGGAGAAGGGCTAACAGCAGTCATATCTAGAACTTCATCAGGAGGTTTAGGTTGATCCACAAACTGAATTCGAAACAATCCCAGTGGGTCACTTCCAGAGACACCAGCTCCAGGGGATTATATCTAGTGGTGTCAGCTCGTTGGGTGGACTTGTCTCTAATCAAACTGATGTGTTGCCGCAGGCCCTGTGGAATATAGTTAGAGTTCGGGTTGAATTAACCCTTTGGATTTCAATTCCAGTACACATAAGTCCAGTCCGGACACAAATGTACACATCTGCATTCTGAAACTGAACTGAACTGTCATGTGTCTGCGGGGACCGCGTCACAGAGGTCAATCTTTGCTGCCACTGTAGTATTCTTAGGGTTACCTTTACGGTTACCTGTCTCAGTTGTTCTGATGTGGAGACAGCTCTGTCAGACCTGATAAGCTTTGATAAAAAAACATGGAAAGAATAAACCAACATAACATAACGATGATGAAGACAGAGAACAAACATGCATAAAGTCCCATCTTCTGTACATCTTCAAATTTTGGGACTTGAGGTAGATAAAAGACATCTTTTCATCCGTGATCTTTTTAAAAAAATGTTGCACTGACCAAGGATTATTATGCCCATTGTAAAAAATGTTCTTCACCCACCTCTTCAATCACTCTCCAGTGATTAGCTTACAGTTCTTTGTCTTGTGGTGGGCCGTTGTCCTTCATAGGGTGATCTCCTTTCTTTACATCCTGTGATGGTTGGAGCAGGCCTAGTGCTGTAGCCCGTTGGCTTGGGCCCACGTCCCTCAGGAGTGGAGTCATCTGGTGGATTAGGAAGCCGTCTGCGGTAAGCAGCCACTGTTGGAGCCACCAGCAGCACCTTGGAATAGGTACAAATTATCAGGCAGCATAGAATAAATTTTCACTGTTACGCTGATGATACTCAGCTTTACTTATCCATAAATCCTGATGAGCCCAACCAGTTAGATAGACTATAAGCATGTCTTGAAGACAAAAAACTTGATGACTTTAAATTTTCTGCTTCTAATTTAGACAAAACAGAAGTTGTCGTCTTTGGGGCCCGGAGTCTTTAAAAAAAAACTGCTTAGATCACTTAAAACCTGGATGGCATTAAATTGACCTCCTAAAAAAGTAAAAAAACCTTGGGGTTATTTTTGACCAGGACATGTCATTTAAAACAAAATTAAAAAAGGTTCCAGGATTTCCTTTTTTCTCTGGAACATTGCCAAAATTGAAAAATATCCTGTCCAGGAGTGACGCTGAAAAAAAAGTCCATGCTTTTTTACTTCAAGGCTGGACTATTGTAATTCTTTACTATCAGGATGTCCACAAAAAAGCAGTTAAAAAGCCTTCAGCTGATTCAAATGCTGCAGCAAGATTCTGATGAGAATTAAAAAAAAGATATTTTATCCTACTTTAGCTTCCCTTCATTGGCTCCCTGTTAAATCCAGAATAGAATTTAAAATTCTCCTCCTCACATATAAAGCCCTTAATGATTTAGCTCCATCATACAGTCGGTCGTGGCAGATGGCCGCTCACACTGAGCCTGGTTCTGCTGGAGGTTTCTTCCTGTTAAAAGGGAGTTTTTCCTCTCCACTGTCGCTACATGCATGCTCAGTATGAGGGATTGCTGCAAAGTCAACGCCAGTGACTGTCCACTGTCTCTACAAGCTCATCCAGGAGGAGTGAATGCTGCAAGTCACTGACTGGATGCAATCTGCTGGGTTTCCTTAGATAGAAAAACTTTTTATCCAATTTGAATAAATAACTGAATCTGACTGCACTGTTCAATGATTAGGATTAATTGGAATGTATGAACCTGACTTTTGTGAAGTGCCTTGAGACGACGTGTTAGGGGTGTCTTCCTTGGCTGGTCCAATAACCCTTGCTGCAGTTGGTGTAATCTGACTGCATCCTGCTAATGGCAGACAGCTCCACCTGGAGAGAAGGCTCGATATACGGTTGCAGACAAACTTCTACAGTAATAGCTGTTTTAAGTGTCCTTCAACAGTTCTAAGATAAATAAACTATTCTGTGATTTCATTGCACCAAAACAAAATGAAACTTACGTATACCCTTATTTTGCATGAAATTCAAATGCAGTGGTTCATTAGTAGCCCAGGTGCTTAACTCGGTTTGCATCATATTAAAGCTCAAAAACCTTCAAATAGGGATATTTAATTTGATAAGTAAGGCTGGTCCATTCTGAGTCTGCATTTTATCCACTGTATCACTTGGCGTTGTCAAACTTTAGATCTGCTGCAGTCTGAACTCCTTTACTTCCAACAGTTGGTTCAGTTACTGAAGGTTAAAATACTTTTGTTTGTATGTTTACTTTTTCCATTAAGCAGAAACTACTTTAATAATTACACGGATCTTCATCAAAAATATCCAGCAAAGGAGATGAATCTTTGACTATTTAGAGGATTACCCCCGTACATTCAGACAGGTTTTCTCAGGATGAGGCCTTGGGGAGCTTGGCACAGGTCAGTTTTATAGACAAAAACACAATATAATCTTCTCTCACACCGTCACTAAGTCCTCACTGGAATATGAGCAACTGTCCCCATAGTTACAGTCCTGCTCCCATACGTGCTAAAACTTTTGTAACCCAAGTGGTTTTCATTTTATTTTATTAGGCTGACATCCTCTCTTTATACGCATGGTTCAACCATGAGTCAATTTATCAAAATGATTGAAAAATGTTTTTGAGCAAACCAAGACACATTAAATATAATTTAAAGACATTAGATTCTATTTCCTTCTGCCAATAAGGTTGCTCTTGTAATTGAAGAGCTTTCATTACGTAATCTGGTACACTTAAAATGGTGTTTAATATTGTCGAAAGAACAAATTTACACTGTGAAAGAGATTGGAGTATTTTATTCTTATTTTTGGTGTTTTCGGCAGCTTCTTCACGCTGGTAAACTGATGATGCCTGTCCTGTACACAAACGTAACAAATGGATAAAATACCAGTATTTGACTAATCTTTGAATTAATTGTTTTTCCAATGTATTGTTAACAAATTAGTACCTCTGTCTCTTCCTCTGTAGGGTGTTTGGGCTAAAAGATTCCCTCGGGGGCTGAGCACCTGTTAAAGTTCCGTGAAGAGACCATAATAAATTGCAGGGCAGGAGTTAACTGTGTGCTTTTATGTTAGTGTTAAAGACTTAAGCTAGGTAACGACTTGTTTTAGAGATTTTTAGTAATGAAATTTTATTTTTGCTAGATAAAGTGATTGTTTAGCTATGTTGTATGTATATTATGTGTATATGTTTGTTTTCACCTGTCATGGTAGGTCTGTTAATATGGGAGGGCTATAAAGGCCTGCCGGTTAACATCTGAGAGTGGCTGTAGCTGTGACCATGTGTGACTTGTGGTAAACAACACGGGGCCTCGTACCTGCAGGTTCTTCAGTGTTGGTGAATAAACAGATCTGCACCTTTTCCTCTGCTTCAGCCTCCTGCCTTAATTTTCAGGCTACCAAGGGCCAGCTTAACACTTCCTCAAAGGTTCATTTTTGTACATTAATATAAAGGTCTATTTTCCCTATTAGACTGTTTATTTTATAATTGCGTTAGCTTTAGTTTGTGTAGGTAATGTGGGCATTTTTCCTTTAAAATTAATTTTGAAGTCATGCATATAATTTTTAACCTAGTTAGAACCACATAGGATTGATGTCTTTTAAAATATTTATAGCTTTTTTTTAGCTCTATGTTTTAAACAACACATTTACATCATTAGAATTATTCATGAAGATTAATTAATTTATCATCATGTATTACAAATGAAATAGTATTTACTTATAATTGGTCCCTCAGATTTTCACCACTGTGAATTTTCCCAAAATAAATTTGGGAAAAAACACCCTGGTTTTTGTTTCTATTTTGCAGTCACCTCAGTTTTTAACAATAAAACATTAAATTGTTATAAAAGTTCATTTTTTAATGTTTCAATTATAAATGAGTCACTCATCTTGATTTGTCTTGGTTTACGATGAGAAAATTTAAAATCATTCAGGTTTAATTCATAAATTCCTACCACTGAACCTAATCATAAATAATTATAGTATATGGATCATGACTCAGGTTTGTTATCCAAAATATATTCCTTATTTGTGGCATATCTTGAACTTTCAGCTAGTTTAATTTATTGGCGCCAGGATTAAAGTTTTCCAGTCCATTAAACTCTTAATGATTCTGCAAGCAAAACTATTATTTGAAGAAGTTTAAACTATTCATTGACATTGTTTAATTAGAAACACACATGGAAGTTAAGGTGTTGTTCAACACCTGGTAGGTGGCGGAGCCAGGCGGCAACCTCTGATAGGCTTCTGTAGTGGGCTGTGGCGGACTCCCCACGGTTTTCTGTCCTTACCACCCATCTTAGTGGACCTTAGACTGCAGAACTGTTAACATCAACTTACATCAAAAACACGCTGCTTCTTAGGAGTTAAGAAGCTTTCCTGAAAACTGAAGGTTTCTATCAGTCTGGGTTAGAAACATTATTCTAAACATGAATTATTATAGCAACATATGGGACAAACACTCAATTCATTCCAATGAAACAAGGATTAAACATCACAGACAGAGACACAGTTGGACAAAATTTAGTTGTTTTCCTGATCAAATTGTAAATATCGAAATTTAATAAATGTTTTAATGACGTCAAATCTACTCAGTGACTTAATGAAGCTTCGGAATTTTACAGACATTTTCAACAATCTCTTTTAAAAATGTTTTCTTAAGCATATCTGTCAGATGCTTTGATTGATGAATCAGCAGGATCCTTTTTAAGATAAGTTTCACACAATTCAAAGAGATCTCAATAATTTAGAAGCACAGCAGGCAGTTTTCTCTTATATGAATCTCAGAATGGTTTGCTGCTGAAACTCTTTGCTATATTCCTTCATACTTTAAACATTGTAATGACAGAGAGTTGCTCTTAAATTTCTCATTTTAGTTAAGTTTAAATTTGATCAAGCTTGTACTTATCACAAGTTAAATGCAGACAATTATTTTTAGGCCCAGCGATTGACATTTCTGGTTACTACCCCAGACACTAAACTAACACAAACACTGCAGTGTTAAAACTTAAAGGAGAAAAATGAAACAATGAGTTTAATCCGCCAACTAATTTTTATTTGCATCTATTCTCGACACGATGAAATTAGCACTTCAAAAAGACAATAACTGGACATAATTTTCATTAAATCAGGATTATTAAGTTCTGAAAGTTTGGGGAAGAAAATTATTCTCAGGACCCTCTGTTTAATTCAAATGCTAGAAAAATGTTCCATGATTTGAAATAGCGCGGTAATTTAAAATATCTTTTGTACTAATTTTGAATTTGTTTGTACTCCTAGGTGTGAAGGATTTAATTATTCTTTTACCCTATAAGTCCCAAAATGAACCTTTATTTGAAACATTTTCCAAACTCATCCAAGTTGTCATGAAATCAAAACATTTCTCCCTGGGGAGGAAACTGAAGTTTGAGCTGCTCTTTCTCTTAATGTTAAAAGAGGATCCTTTATTTTATCCCTAAATAAAGGATTTTAACCATCTTTTTGCCCATAAAAGTCTTTCCTAGGATTTTTAATTCCTGAACCGTAATTACTCTCTAGGCTTTATTCTGTTATAAAGGACTTTAGTCCTATGAGTTTTAATTTGTCCTGATCGTAGCCCTGCCCCCAAACACCTTCAGCCTCAATCTGTGTCCCCAGAGTAGAACCTAATCTGAGTATTAATAGATTTTTTAAAGCCAGAACCCATCATTGGCTTAGATTCTTTATTTAATAAGTGCAGTATTTTTGGGTTGTTTTTTTATTTGAATGCACTCTGGTCAGTTTAAATGGCATGCCTTTAAACCTTTATTGATTTAATTTAATTTTCTTCACTGACCCACATCTATGGCTCACGGGCCCTCAGGCGTCCAGGAACCACAGGTTGGAGGACCACTGCTTTAAAACACTGCTGCCAGCCTTCTGCAGGGTTTAAGAAAATTGACTAAATACTTAAATAGGAGTTTAATCACTAGTTCACAGCTCTAAATTAGCCCCACGTTATATTTCTTTTAACCCAGAGTTCATAAGGAGCTTCAGACATTATAATAAAACCACACAACGATCTGTTTTGGATTAAAGGGAAAATCATGCTTCAAAATCTGGTTACCTGTGGTGGGAAATCAGCTCCCACAGTTTTTCTGGAAGAAGGCCTTTCTAAGCAGAGGTCCTCAGAGAACATGATATTAGAGTTTTTGTGGTGCCACTTATCCAATTAGATTCTTTCTTACCTTCAGAACCAAAATACATCTTTCCATTCTCATTTTACGTACAGTTTTTTGCCAGGGAAGATGTGTTTAACTGAACCCCATTACTCTGAAACATTTTGCTGTTGGGGTGTTAGAGAAAATAAAAAGTGTGTTTACATTCCAATGCAACACAGAAGTGATTATAGTTTTCTTTTTTTTCCCAGAGGAGAAAATGCAGAACCAAGCTTTTATAGTTTTGTCAGGACCAGATATGAGGTATAGTGTAAGTCAGCAGGCTTCATAAAATCAGAAAGTGGGGAAACCAGCAAATTTAACCTCTTCCCAGCAACTGCTGTGAAAACAATGAATTTGCACCTTCCATTAAAACTCTAGTTAACGCTTGTGGCCAAAGCTGTACCCCACTGGAAGTCCCTGTTCATACTGTATGGAACCCTCTGCAGTAAAAAAACCTATTCTCAGAGGTCTCTCCCCGTTAGATTTACGGAGTACGCGCTGAAAACAGGAAACAATACCTGAAGGAGAGTCCATCAGGTGTTAGACATGCAATGGACTTTAAAATGCTCCTCCATGGGATCTGTCCTGAGGCTGACATAGAAAATACATGGTTACCGCTGAATTTTGAAGGTGTTTAAAAATTCCTCTGCCTTTTAAGGACTTTTAGTAGCAATATTTGACCCTGAATCTACCGAGAAGAGAGAGAACTTGTTTCTCTAAAACAATTACTGTATGAAACTTTTGGAAAAGAATCTCTTTAACAAAGGAATAAAATTTAACCTCTTGTTACGTCTGTTAACGTCAAAACCACATCAGCAGCAGTTAATAAGCTTTCTTCATTGCAGAAAAACAGAAAAGATATTTTCAAATGTGTGTGTGTTTGTACATTACCCCCCTCAGTTTCTTGACCGCTCCAGAGTCGGACTGTTGTTGCATACAGTCCCCTATCAGTCCAAAAACCCAGGCCCTCCCCTGGCCTGTTGGTGGACAATTGCTCTTTCCTTGTCCACTTTAACTTCTTCAGGAGGGAGGGAAAACTTTGCTCCAGCCTGTTTCTCCTCTGCCTGCATAAGATGTGCTCTCAAGACGAGTCCAGTGTAACGCTTTTCTGGCTCTGGCAAAACAGCATGGATTGTTGCCCATCTCAGTGGGTTTTGGGCTTTTTACCAGACTTCTTCTGAGTTTTGTTCTGATGGAAACTCTCACGCTGTCATCTGCAGCAGGCAGGCAGGACCTCTCCCTTTCAGGTCATGCTGAAGAAGTGTCTCTGGTGGAGTGAAGCCGTGGGGAGGGCAGGTGTCTAATGTCCAGGGAGCGCTCAAATCCCCATGTGTATGTGTGTGTGTATCTGTGTAAGAGGCAGAGAAAAGGTTTAGTAGATGGTTCAGATTGTGCACAAACAGAAGTATTGTCAGTCAGTCAGTTAGTTTTTCACATATCTGTCATCCATTGTCTTTTTTCCTATTTTTCTCTTTTGTTGCTTCCTCAGTCATTTTTAATATTGTAGAGCTGCAAGAGTTTTAACCCATATATTGATGCACTTCAGTGCGTTGTGGTCCATATTTTTTCACACGTTTCTCCCTGGGGAGGAGGAGGTAATCCCTTAGAACTGAACTGCTGTCCCATTCTTGACAGCCTTGCCATACACTTTACTTACTGGTAAATGGGGGAATATTCCTTTAAAACCTGCAGACATCTCCACAAGAGTTTAGAGCTTTCTGCCACCCTAATCGCCTCACCCAACTTTACAGGGAGGGGTCTCTACTGGTGAGTTACTGTTCACCCGTGCGCACCCATGATGGAGTGGGTGTGACGTGTTGTCCAATTGTGCTCTTAACTTGGACTACCTGCTCTTCTGTGACTGTCTACTGAGGGTCATGTTCCACCAGCACAATGTTACTGGGCATTATATCATTTCATGGACTCTTTTTTTACCTCACACTGCTTCTTCAGACTGCGCAAACTGATAAATAAAATACCCTGTTGGATCTCAGAGAGACTCCAGTCATCTAAATAAAAAGAGGCCATTTTTTGCTCCAGGCTCATTTATTAGAATTTGTTTTCATCTGTCTATTCTACAATGACTGGATGGAAACGGAGCGCTCATGTCCTTTTCCAATGTCAATGACCATGTCCACAGTCACAGGAGGAATAAAGCCTTTTATTGTCTTTACTAAACAGCTGTGTTTTGAAAATATGGACCAAAAATGTCCATCTCTAGGAAACAGAATTTTCTGTCTTTTTCCTGAAGAGTACGCTGGCTGGACATTCCCATGTTGTTTATATTTGCATATGTTGTTTGAAATGAACGTGGGACCTTCAGGCATCTGGTAATCTGGTTTTATAGGGTATCTGGAATAGAATTTCAGAAACCAAATCTGTCCATTCTTTCTTATTAGAGGATTTCCAGCAGCCTGTTGGTTTTTGATTCTTCACTTGGTGATAGTTCATACATTTTCAAGTGGAGGTGAATGTTGGCTGCAGGAAGGTCAACCACAACAGTCCTTCGGGTTAAAGATGTACAATCATGAAAAAAGGACGTACACCCACCCTTTAATCATAGGGTTTTACATTTTTGGTGAGAATTTAGGTTTTAGGGATGTTTTTCATATTTAACAAACTTTTCCGCTTTGAGCTCTTAATTGTTCAATAAATAATGAGATGGTGAAATCTGTGGTGTGTGTTTTTGTACGCTGGAGGTTAGATTTGAATAATTTTTGGATCACACCATTGATAATTTAAAGTCTCAGAACTGACAGACGGGTGTATTTCGTTTGTACAATGACGATATCCTTGATGGTAGTAAATTATTAACATATATTAGCATTTTTCCTAAAATGCTAATATATGCCTCTAAATTAATGTTATACTAATGCAACCTAAATCACAAACCCTGGTTGGTCTTTTTCTCTTTGGCAACTTCAAAATTACATCTTTTTCTCTGATACAAAAAAGAGCAAAGTTGCTTCTTTTTGGGGGTTCATAGTATGAGATACAGGCAGGTTGTGTTCAGAGACAACACAGGGCGCTCTGAGCTCATGTGACTGTAGTCATCACAGTGGCATGGAGTGGTTTCATGAAGACTTGAAGTTCAGATGCATCAAACAGTGGTTTCCATCACTGGCCCTCATGAACTTTGACAGGACTATTACTGGAGCAAAACAAGAAGCAAAACTAAAAAAGTAATGTTTTACTTTGGGGGTTACCCCCATTTTTGGGGGTAAGACATCTCCAATTCTAATACTAGATGTCTAATACTAGATGGATTCCCCGCTCTTTAGCTGAGCTTTGACCCTCCTCCGCCCAACCTCCACCATCTCCCTTCCATACTCCTCCCGGCTCCCTTACCGTCTTAGGCCTTCGCTCCACCACCAGAATCGGATCCCAAGGGGGGGAAGACTTATCTAATTCTAAGCCTAAGACGTTAATTCAAGCTATAATAGAATTTGTCTTATCAAAGTGGGAGAGAAATTAGCTCACAATAAGAGAAAATCCGGACTTTGTCTTTATAAGTTTTATTCAAAGGCATTTCTGCGTTTGAAGACCCTGTCACTGACGTGTCAATGAAACAGAGGCCCAGAACACAGTTTACAGACAGTATTTAAACAGTATGTGGGTGTTACCTCAGCTTCAAAGAGTTTAACTTTATGGCTCCTGAACCTCCCCAGGATAGAGGTAAGACAATTATTTATGAGGACAACCATCTGCTCTTCCTCAGGCACAACCCCCCAGGATGTGTTTTAACCATTAAACACTAATAAAACACTGAAGTCAGAGGAGAGAGGTTAATGAAAGTTCACAACAATTTGGAATACTTTGGAGCACTAAATGAAGAATTTCCATAACAAAGCTCATGTCATTCTCAGCATTGATGTCTTCCTCCGGGGTCCGAGCGCCAAAGAAGTAAACTTTTATCAATAAACTTCTCTAATCGCCATCTTGTTTCTTATTGTCAGTCTTTTCAGGTTGAATTTTAAAGGTCAAATTATCACATGATACAAACCAAATTCGATCTGGAATACAATACCAGTATCACCTGTGTTTCCTACTTGATAGAACTTTTTCCTTAGAGGTTTTACAAATTGTGTGGCCTTCCACAAGTTAGAATTACACTAATCACTAAAGATTAGGGATATTCGGCTTTCGGATGAAATTTTAGGATGAACCTAAAATGCACTATAATCTTTACAGGTTAACCTAATGTGACCTTCTCTAAACTTTTGAAAGCACATGTCCAACTGTTTAATGCTTCAGTTCGTTTTGCACAACTTGCTGTCCTCTAACAAGGAGCTTAACGGCAAAATTCACAACAGGTGTTTGATCCATGAATCAACCAATACATTTCCTGGTTCAATCAGTATTGATATTTAAACAGCCCTCCTCATCATGCTGTTCACATTCTAACACCATCTGATCAACAGTACCTCACCATTGGCTTCAAACAGTATGTTCTCAGACCTTCAGGAGGCTGAAGGAGGAGCTCTGGGTATCGTCACTTCCTGTTTCGCTATTACACTCGGTGGATTGTTTGGTGTGTTAAGGCTCTCTCGTTTGATCTGATTTCTTTCTACTGTGATATCTTTTACTTGTTATAATACATAAGCACATTAAAACACATACTTTCTGTTGCTGTATTTAACGTTTGGGGACTCTCCGTGTCTTACACAGTCTTCTAGTAGTGGTAAGGGGTCGCTAGCTTAGCGTTAGCTTTAGCTCCACCATTGCTACCCGTTCTGCTGTTTCTCTGTCCGAGTCTTCTCCTCTCTCCTGCGCTCTGTGTCAGATGTTCAGTTACTCCTCTGCCTCCTTTAGTGATAATGGTACGTGTAATAAATGTAGCATTTTTGTAGCTTTGGAGGCGAGGGTGTCGGATTTGGAGGCCGGCTCCGCGCCGTTGAAAAACCAGCAGATAGCCAAGGCCCCTTAGCCAGCGCGGAGCCACCGAGGGTAGCTCCACATAGCAGTCCTCCAGCAGAGCCCGCGCTGCCGCGATCTCAGGCCGGCTGGGTGACGGTACGTAGAAAGCATAGTCCTAGATGCCAGCCCATAGGTCACCACCAACCCGTCTGCGTTTCTAACAGATTTTCCCCGCTCAGCGACACACCCGCTGAGAAGCCAACTCTGGTAATTGGCAGCTCCATAGTCAGAAACGTGGCACTAGAGACACCAGCGACCATAGTCAAATGTCTGCCAGGGGCCAGAACGTGCGACATCAAATCATACCTGAAACTGCTGGCTATGGATAAGCGTAAATACAGTAAGATTGTTATTCACGCTGGCGGAAATGACACCCGGTTTTGTCAATCGGAGGTCACCAAAGTTAGTGTTGCTTCGGTGTGTAAGTTTCCCAAAACAATGTCGGACTCCGTAATTTTCTCTGGTCCCCTCCCTGATCTGACCAGTGACGACATGTTTAGCCGCATGCTATCATTCAACCGCTGGCTGTCTAGGTGGTGTCCAGAAAACAATGTGGGCTACATTGATAGTTGGCGAACATTTTTGGGGAAAACCTGGTCTGATCCGGAGAGACGGCATCCATCCCACTTTGGATGGAGCAGCTCTTCTTTCTAGGAATCTGGCCGAATTTATTAGTTCTCCAAAACTCTGACAACCCAGAGTTCAGACCAGGAAGCAGGGTCGTAGTTTAACACTCATCTCTGCAGCTTCTGTACTGCTAGCCACCCATTACCCTATTAAGACAGTGTCTCGCCCACGGCCAAAATTGAATAGATTAAAAAATAATCTAAAAGGAGGAAATCAGGAAAATCTCATAAAAATAAAAACAACTCAGACTAAAAATAAAAATAAAACAATTAAATGTGGCTTACTGAACATAAGATCTCTCTCTTCAAAGACATTGCTAGTTAGTGACCTGATTTGTGACAATCAGATTGATTTATTTTGCCTCACAGAAACCTGGCTGCAGCAAGAGGATTATGTTACTATAAATGAGTCAACTCCTACTAATTATTAAAATTTTCACATTCCTCGAAATACTGGGCGAGGAGGAGGAATAGCAACCATCTTTCAGTCCGATTTATTGATTAGTCCCAGACCAATCAATAGCTACAACTCTTTTGAATATTTAATCCTTAGTTTTCCTCATCCAAATTGCAAAGCACTAAAACCACTTCTGTTTGTTGTTTTGTACCGTCCACCAGGCCCTTACTCTCAATTTTTAGATCAGTTTTCAGACCTTTTATCTGATTTAGTGTTAAATACAGATAAGGTTATTATAGTGGGGGATTTTAACATTCATGTTGACACTGAAAGTGATAGCTTAAATATAGCCTTTAATGGTATCTTAGACTCAATTGGCTTTGCTCAATACATTAACAAACCTACCCACGTTTGTCTTCATTCTCTGGACCTTGTGCTGACATATGGCATTGAGTGTAAAGACATAACAATATTTTCTCATAACCCTGTCCTGTCTGACCATTTCTTAATAACCTTTGAGTTTAATTTAACCGAGTACTCCACACCTGAAAGAAAACTTCATTATAGTAGATCATTATCAGACGATGCTGTAACAACCTTTAAAGAATCTGTTCCACTTTTAATCTCCTCATCATTACTGAAAAACACAGTGGAGGGCAAAAGTTCTGTTTCTGCCCCTTCACAAATTGCTTCTTTTGTTCATAGTGTTTCTTCATCATTGCGTGATGCATTGGACAATGCAGCCCCCTTGAAAAAGAAGGTAATTATTCATAGGAGGGTGACTCCCTGGTTTAATTCAGAGCTGCGTACTTTAAAGCACAACGTTAGAAAATTGGAGAGAAACTGGTGCTCTACACACCTAGAGGATTCCTACTTAATCTGGAAAAATAGCCTACTGTTGTATAAAAAGACACTTCGCCAAGCCAGAACAGCTTATTTCTCATCATTAATAGAAGAGAACAAGAATAATCCTAGGTTTCTCTTTAGTACAGTTGCTAAACTTACACAGAGCCATAGCTCTGTTGAGCCATCCATTCCCTTAGCTCTTAGCAGTCATGACTTTATGGGATTCTTCTTAAATAAAATTGATTCTATTAAAAATAAAATCTTTGACATACTCCCAAAGATGATTACTTCATCCTCAGCAAGTGAAACAACATTGGAAATAACTGTAGAACCTGATTTGTGTTTGGACTGTTTTGATCCTGTGGAGCTTCCTGAGTTATCAGAAATATTAGCTTCATCTAAACCTTCAACTTTTATGTTAGACCCAATCCCGATTCAAATTATTTAAGGAAGTGTTCCCTCTGATTACCAGGCCCATTTTAGATATGATTATTCTATCTTTAGTAAATGGATATGTACCACAGCCTTTTAAGGTAGCTGTAATTAAACCTTTACTTAAGAAACCTTCGCTTGATCGAGATGACTTAAAAAATTACAGATCTATATCCAATCTTCCATTCTTAACTAAATTTTTTGAGAAAATAGTTGCTAATCAAATGTGTGAGCATTTACACAGCAATGACCTGTTTGAAGAGTTTCAGTCAGGTTTCAGAGCTCATCATAGCACTGAAACAGCTCTGCTGAAAGTCACTAATGATATTCTTATTGCCTCAGATAATGGACTTGTGTCTGTACTTGTCCTCTTAGATCTCAGTGCTGCATTTGATACAGTCGACCATAATATTCTCTTAAAAAGGCTGGAATATGCTGTAGGGATAAGGGGAACAGCGCTAGGCTGGTTTAAATCTTATTTGTCTGAAAGATTCCAGTTTGTTCATGTAAATGATAAATCATCTTTAAACTCCAGGGTTAATTGTGGAGTACCACAGGGTTCAGTACTTGGGCCAATTCTCTTTACTATATATATGCTCCCAATAGGTCAAATTATCAGGGAGCATAGGATACATTTTCACTGTTAGGCTGATGATACTCAGCTTTACCTATCCATAAATCCTGAGGAACCCAACCAATTAGATAGACTATAAGCATGTCTGGAAGATATAAAAACTTGGATTACTTTAAATTTTTTGCTTCTACATTCAGACAAGACAGGAGTGGCGTCTTTGGACCGGAGTCTTTAAAAAAGAAACTGCTTAGTCAATCACCTAACCTGGATGGCATTAAATTGAACTCCGGTAATAAAGTAAAAAACCTTGGTGTTATTTTTGACCAGGACATGTCATTTAAATCCCATATTAAACAGGTTTCTAGTATTTCCTTCTTTCACCTCCGGAACATTGCCAAAATTAAAAATATCCTATCCAGGAGTGACGCTGAAAAACTAGTCCATGCATTTGTTACTTCAAGGATGGACTATTGTAATTCTTTACTATCAGGATGTCCACAAAATGCAGTTAAAAACCTTCAGCTGATTCAAAATGCTGCAGCAAGAGTTCTGGTGAAAATTAAAAACAGAGATCATATTTCTCCTATTTTAGCTTCCCTTCATTGGCTCCCTGTTAAATCCAGAATAGAATTTAAAATTCTCCTCCTCACTTATAAAGCCCTTAATCATCTAGCTCCATCATACATCAGAGATCTGATTGTTCCATATGTTCCTAACAGGGCACTTCGTTCTCAGACTGCAGGTTTACTGGTGGTTCCTAGAGTCTCTAGAAGTAGAATGGGAGGCAGATTCTTTAGTTATCAGGCTCCTCTCCTGTGGAACCAGCTCCCGGTTTTGGTCCGTGAGGCGGACACCCTGTCTACTTTTAAGGCTAGGCTTAAAACTTTCCTAAGTTTATAGTTAGAGTGGCTTAGGTTATCCTGAGCTATCTTCCTTATTTTAGCTCCGTCTTCTTCTCCCCTTGTTGGATGGAGTAAGGGGGAGTCAATTTAGCCTTTTGTGAGTAGTGTATATTATGATTATCGGTTGAGGTTGGATAGAAGTGGACCTAAATAATAATTTCCCTTCTCACTGTCATTTGAGAGCAAGACTAAATGAAATGGGATCATTACATATTTTAGGTATTTCTAACAGTCCCAGGAATTGGCTTGGGGTCCCAATCAAGGTTTCTTTTAAATTATTCAAATATGAGATCCTGACAAAACTCAACTTTCATTGTCTGTTGGTGTATTATCATTGATTCAATCAGCCACAGTGAGCCATGTCTTGTGCAGCCTGTTTTAAAAAAAAAAAAAAACATTGCTTATTGTTTGTGTGCACAGCTTGCAAAAATGCATTTTAGTTTATGCACAGTGTTTTGTTGATACTACGAAATTCAGGTTTTCCCAACGATCGAACTGCTTCTCACCTTTTTACAATGATGCTGTTAGTGAAAAAGAAACTGCTGCACCTGCTGTCTGTGTAATGTGATTCATTCTGCCTGTTGCTGGAGACTCTGGTGATACCCAGACAGATGTCCATGTATGATGGAGAGCAGCTGCAACAATAGTCATTATGTTACATCATTCAAAGCAAGGCGCTAAGTTATAAAATAGAGGAATAACCTCTCTCAGTTTTAGAACAGTGTTAAAACATGTTACATGCTGAGTTATATATGAGTCATATCAAAACTGATTAAACATGATAAAATTAGCACAAAATGAATGTTACAGGGGGAGAAGAGGCACTATAAATAGCATTGCACATAGTCATGTTGGCTGATATGTAATGTATGTTATATATTCCTCTGCATAAACACTATGAGCTTTGTACATGTGTTATACTGTATATTATTGTTTTAATTCACATTAATAATATGCAACAGACAACTGAACCTAAAAGTGCCATTGATGATTCAGTCTCATCTCTACTGACATCTAAGGCTTCTTTTCCATCAGACTGTCAATTTCACAGATTAAAGGCACAGGGCTACAAGACTCAAATAAGCTGCACTAAAGGACTAAGTCTACAATATACTGAACAGCTTGAGCAGCAGCAAACAAACCACAAAAAGCAGTGATCCCTCTCAGAGAGAGATGAAGCTGTTGCACTGCACATATTTCTTTACTCTTGCAGTCCTATAGAGCAGTTTATGAGCCCTTTTATCCTGCTTTACATTAAGTGAAATGTTTTCACTTCAAGTGCATTAATACACACTGGGATTATTCCTATAATAACTTAGGCATTACATTCTTCTAGAATTTTAAATACTGTTAAAATTAAGCTTTATGTGGCCTTCTTAGCACCTCAAAGTGATGAAGAGTGTCATGACCTATTTATCACAAGAGATTTTTCAGGATTTCAACTCAGTGATCAGTGAATAATCGTGGTTGTTTACAGGACAGATTGAATCAAGAATATCTCACAAATTTAAAAACAGATCCAAAGCCAACACAAATGTAGGATTAATTTTAAGCTACAGTAATATATTACAGACAGGATACATTTAGATGGTGTACTTCTGCTGTTTTATGGATGTTCAGTGTACTGTCAAATCACTTCTTCAGTGAAGAGAGTTTCTGTAGGTTTCTTCAAATCATGCCTTGCTGAAAGAGAAGACATAGTTTGAAAATGAAGCTTTTGTTTATCTTGTCAAAATTCTTGAATTTTTTTGACTCATCACAGTGATTTTAATAATTTCTTCCATGCTCAGCCTAATCGAAAAACTGCAACTCCATCCACCCACCCATCCATCCACCCACCCACCCACCCACCCATCCATCCATCCTTCCATCCATCTACCTACCCATCCACCGACCCACCATCCATCCATCTTTTTCTAGTTTCCATATTTTATATCTAGCCATTTTAGAAATATCTGCCATATACTGTATTTCGGTTGAATTTCTGAATGTATAGTTTCAACAATAGGCAAATAGGACTAAGAAATCTGTAAATGTGTGCTGAAAAAGTACTGACTTTTGACATGAAGCATGCATAGGAGTCCAGGCAGTGGCATTTGGACCAGGTCTCACATGAAGCAGATGAAGCTTGTTGAATTCGAACAAAATAGCTTGAGTTCTTCACTTTTTGGCACCCAGGGTTACGTGGTGTAAACAATGAAATTTATGAAATGAATTCCCATTTTTTGCAGAAGTAAAATTTCTCTTGACCCTAACTTTAAGCCCACTTAGGTTTTGCAGCAGATCCACTTATAAATGGCTCAAAAATAATAATAATAAAAAATTCTTCAGTGGCCTTGTCAAAGGCTGGGCAAAAGTTTAATTGTGATGCTGTGGCATGACCTAAAATAACTACTCATGCTGGAAAACCCTCCAGTGTGGTTAAATTTAAAAAAATTCTGCAAAGAAGAGTGGACCACATTTCTTTCACAGTTATGTAAATGACTCATTGCCAGGTCCGGGAGGGTAATATAGACATGCCTCTCCCCAAAGACTCCAACTAAGGCAAGATGGCGCCATTGTGTGTGGTTTGTTGTCTACCTCTGCTCCAGCTGCTGATTGTTTTTCTGTTCTATCTGACTTTTTTATGGTTTGTGTCACCGTTAGTTGTGTATAATCGTCAAGCCCTTGTAAATCTTGGAGTCATGGTGGAAAACTTCATCCATAGGACATTATTGGACAATCGAATATGCCTCCATCTCTCTGTCCCCCCATATCCTCCTAACTGGACTATTACCTCGTAGTACTCGCCGCTGTAGAAGATGTGACAGTAGAGACGGATGACTTGTGAAACTGTGCTCTCGATGGGTTTTCTTCCAGGATTCCCTGAGAGTTCTGCCATTACTATGTGCGTCCTCATTGCCATCTCTGGCTTGAATCGTTCAACCCGGACACCAGCTGCATGCTTCCCCGCCATCGGCACACAAAGATCTGCAGACACGGCCATATACAGGACTATCTCAGCCCACTTGGTGTCACACAGGAGACGAACCACCACTCCATCCGTATAACTTAGTTTTATTGCCAGATCCCTCTGAAATAAAATTTTTATTCTGACTGATTTTTTCTGTCTATAGCAGGGGTTTCAAACTCAATTTACCTGGGGGCCGCTGGAGGCAGAGTCTGGGTGAGGCTGGGCCGCATAAGGGATTCCAGAAAAAAACGTTAAAAAATATCCTCAAATGTCATCAACAGTTAATGATTTCTCTAATACATGAACTGTCCTGAAAACATGAATGGAACATTGAATGAAGATCATGAACAGTTCCTTAGAACATGGCTTCTCCAGCTTACTCCTTGCTGCCAGAGACCTGACAACGCTTCCTCTCACATATCTGAGCCACATTTGGCTTCAGAGAGGAGGCACTTGAGACCCTCAGTATGGCTTGAAGATGATCATCAGTAAGTCTGGACCTGTACTTTGACTTGTTAAAGTTCAGGGTGGAGAAGAACTTTTCGCACAAATATGTGCTCCCAAAAAGGCACATGGTCCCCTTGAACATTCGGGAAAGCTCAGGGAAGCTGGGGGACAATTCTTTCAAAAATTGCCCATGCTTGTCTGCTTTTCCATTCACCTCTCTAAATTTGGCCTTCAGGTCAGGGTTGCATTGCAGGTCAATAAGCTTCATTTGAAGCACAGAAGGGATATCTTGCACATCAAAGGTGAAGGGGTCTGCAAAAATTTAAAAAGTGGCTCTGTGCGTCTTGAAATCTGCAAATCTGTGATCAAATTCCTTCTGTAGCTTCAAAATAGCATCAACATACTTCTCACCACTGAATGGTGTGCCTGCATCCACAAGAGCCTTGCATGCTGGGAAATGGCAAAGGTTTGTCTGAGAGAGCTGGGCTTTCCATTACACAAGTTTTGTGGAGAATGCTCTTATGTTGTCATAGGCAGCACTGACAAGCTGCCCCTTGCCTTGTAACTTCCTCTTCAGTACATTCAGCTCATGTGTGATGTCGACAAGAAAAGCTAAGTCCATGAGCCATTTCTGATCATTCAACTCGGGAACAGCCATCCCATCCTTCTCCATGAAGGCTTTCACTTCTTCTCTGAGTTAAAAAAATCTTTTCAAGACATTTCCCCTGCTGAGCCAACGCACCTCAGTGAAATAGAGCTCATCTTCATATTCTGACTCCATTTCCTCTAAAAAAGCATGGAACGTTCTATGCTTTAAGCCCCTGGATCTGATGTTGTTGATGCATTTCACAACAACAGACATCACGTTGTCACACTTCAGGCATTTGCTGCAAAGGGCCTGCTGATGGATAATGCAGTGCAGAGCAATGGCCTCTTCTACACCCTCCTCCTCAAGTTTTCTCTGAACAAGTGCCACCAGTCCATTTTTCTTCCCCGTCAGTGATGGCGCTCCGTCGGTTGTTATTCCAACAAACCTATTCCATGGCAAATCGGCATTCTCAATGGCATCACACAGCTGGCGAAATATTTCATGAGCATGGTCTGGCCATGCATTGGAATTACTCTGAGCAACTCCTCTGTCACTTCAAAATTGGGATCAACACCACGGACATAAATTGTGAGCTGAGCAGTGTCAGTTATGTCTGCGCTCTCATCAAGAGCAACTGAATGTGCATCAAAACATCTGGCTTTCTAACAAAGTTGATGATAAATGTCACTTGACAAGTCAGAAATGCGCTCTCCCTCTGTGAATGGTTTTCCCGCCTTAGCAATCATCTCACCAACCATATAGCTAGCTTCGACTGCTGCGGCATTCTCTTTGGTTGCCTTCTTGAAGAAATCTTGTTGCCTCACTAGTGTTGGACCACTTGTTTGCTGAATATTGGACCATTTACACATTGCTGGACACCACCAAGCCTTCCGACATCATCGGCCAATTTTATATCCAGTATTGTCCGCCACTACAAATCCCAGTGGGCCCCTGCGGGCTGGTAGGGCGTGGAACGTCCCAAGTCTGACGTCACAAGAAGTCTGACGTCACACGAGATTATATATGGAAGGCGGGAGCTTTAAAACTTTGCTTTCAGCTGGAGATCTCGACAGATAACCACGCAACGGAAGCATCCTCTGGAGAAGAAGGAGGTCCCACGTGGAGTCTTCATTTATTCTCCTTCGTTGGCCACGAAAAGAACGTTCATGACAGAAAATTCCTGGAATAAGAAGGCCAGAAATTTCAACTTTACCCGATCGAAGAGGTGTTAGTTTAACACGTAACCAAAAAAAACCACGGAGTTTCAAGGAGACGGATCGCCACCTTGTTTTTTTGTTCTAGTCGACTGCTGACGGTCAGATCATATTTTTCCCTTTCGCCAAGGAGGCCAAAGGACGAAGATTGACCGCTCTTCCCGAAGTTAATCGTGGACGCACGTAACTTCCAACTTTCCCCCTCCTCCTCTCCCCCTCACGCGGGCAGCCCTGAAGAATTGGTCCACAAAGTAATACCCATCTTTTATTATTTTCTTTGATTTCTTTATTAGAAGTAGTTTGGGCAGGGTAGAGAGAGATAGGATTTTTAGTGCGATCAGAATCGCAATTTATAGTCTGATGTTATGAAATTGTATTTGCATGCAACATTGTATTGAGTCCTGAGGCGGCTGCGTCTCACAAGTTGTCTTACCAGGCGAACACCGGAGCGCCTGTACTGGACTACGACAGTAACCTCATGGTGAAATTCACCATTTTCTTTGTTCCAACTTTACTGCTTGCTAACTTGCCGCCAAAAGGTTTATGACTCTTTGTCTAAGCTGAGTTTACAACTTTGCTGTGGGGGTTTTATGACAGCCCGTGTCCCGCTGGGCTACGCTTCTGGCGGACTGTTTCAAACCCCGTTCAACACACCACATCCCTTTGTCATATTACCACTTTTGCCATAACTGCTGGTTGATTCAATACACACACACTGCTGTTTTGCTTTATTTTGTTAGTTAGATATTTTACCCTTTTGTGTAGAACTTTGCATGTTTGAGTAGGTGAAGATTATTGAATCGGGGAGGTGAATGTATGAGGCTGATTGATTTAATAAATTTTCACGTAGATAAAGAGAAGGCGTTTTGTGTTTATTTTGTGCAAGAGTGATTCGTCAGTCAAAATAAGGCAAAGTTCCCCACGTAATTATCAGAGGCCTTGAGCCATAATTACAACACCAGAGGACAGCTCTGGTTTCAATTCATAAACGAGGATTTTGGTTAAGGAGTTAATTTTATCGGATTATGATTTTAATTATAATTCTTGATAAATATTCAATTAATCAATAATCTATAATTACAACACTAGACATGTTTTAAGGCTGGCAACCTGGTTGGCTCTCTCATCCCCCTGGTATTTTGCACATTCCTCAGCATGTTTAGTTGAATAATGACGTTTCAGGTTGTATTCCTTGTGCACTGCAACTTTTTCAGTAAATATATTATATATATATATATATATATATATATATATATACAGTACAGACCAAAAGTTTGGACAAACCTTCTCATTCAAAGAGTTTTCTTTATTTTCATGACTATGAATATTGTAGCTTCACACTGAAGGCATCAAATCTATGAATTAAGACATGTGGAATTATATACTTAACAAAAAAGTGTGAAACAACTGAAAATATGTCTTATATTCTAGGTTCTTCAAATTAGCCACCTTTTGCTTTGATTACTGCTCTGCACACTCTTGGCATTCTGTTGATGAGCTTCAAGAGGGAGTCACCTGAAATGGTTTGCACTTCACAGGTGTGCCCTGTCAGGTTTAATAAGTGGCATTTCAAGCCTTATAAATGGGGTTGGGACCATCAGTTGTGTTGTGCAGGAGGTGGATACAGTACACAGCTGATAGTCCTACTGAATAGACTTAAAATTTGTATTATGGCAAGAAAAAAAGCAGCTAAGTAAAGAAAAATGAGTGGCCATTATTACTTTAAGAAATGAAGGTCGGTCAGTCGGAACAATTGGGAAAACTTTGAAAGTGTCCCCAAGTGCAGTCGCAAAAACCATCAAGCGCTACAAAGAAACTGGCTCACATGAGGACCGCCCCAGGAAAGGGGCGTCTGCTGCCCCAAGAGTCACCTCTGCTGCCCCAAGAGTCACCTCTGCTGCGGACGACAAGTTCATCCGAGTCACCAGCCTCAGAAATCGCAGGTTAACAGCAGCTCAGATTAGAGAACAGGTCAATGCCACACAGAGTTCTAGCAGCAGACACATCTCTAGAACAACTGTTAAGAGGAGACTGTGTGAATCAGGCTTTCATGGTAAAATAGCTGCTAGGAAACCACTGCTGAGGACAGGCAACAAGCAGAAGAGACTTGTTTGGGCTAAAGAACACAAGGAATGGACATTAGACCAGTGGAAATCTGTGCTTTGGTCTGATGAGTCCAAGTTTGAGATCTTTGGTTCCAACCACCGTGTCTTTGTGCGGCGCAGAAGAGGTGAATGGATGGACTCTACATGCCTGGTTCCCACCGTGAAGCATGGAGGAGGAGGTGTGATGGTGTGGGGGTGCTTTGCTGGTGACACTGTTGGGGATTTATTCAAAACTGAAGGCATACTGAACCAGCATGGCTACCACAGCATCTTGCAGCAGCATGCCATTCCATCCGGTTTGTGTTTAGTTGGACCATCATTTATTTTTCAACAGGACAATGACCCCAAACACACCTCCAGGCTGTGTAAGGGCTATTTGACCAAGAAGGAGAGTGATGGGGTGCTGCGCCCGATGACCTGGCCTCCACAGTCACCGGACCTGAACCCAATCGAGATGGTTTGTGGTGAGCTGGACCGCAGAGTGAAGGCAAAAGGGCCAACAAGTGCTAAGCATTTCTGGGAACTCTTTCAAGACTGTTGGAAAACAGCATTTTGTAAATTGATAAAAATAAACAATCATCATTCATATTTCTGAAAGCATTCTTTGTTTACAGCATTGTTTCACACTTGCCTTCTGCATAGAACTATACATTCTGATAAGGCTCATTTGACAGATTAAAAGTACCTTTTTAAAATAACAACCTTTAAGCACATAATAAACATACTTTTTATGAACCCTATTTTTCTAATTAAAAATGTTTTTTTTTATTGGTCAGTCAGTCATTTCTATACTGCTTCTTCCATAGTGGGTCGCTGCGACGCTGGTGCCTATCTCCAGCAGTCTACAGGCGGGGGGCAGGGTACACCCTGGACAGGTCGTCAGTCCATCGCAGGGCAACACAGAGACATACAGGACAAACAGCCATGCACACACCCATTCACACCTAAGGGCAATTTAGAGAGATCAATTAACCTAACAGGCGTGTCTTTGGACTGTGGGAGGGACCCACACATGCACGGGGAGAGCATGCAAGGCAACAGTGCTACCAACTGCGCCATCGTGCACCACTTTTTTTGTTGGTGTGCTGTAATATTCTAATTTTAAATGTTTTTTCATTGGCTGTAAGTAGAAAATCATCATGAAAACATCAGTCTGTGTGTTATTAATCTATATAATGTCTTTCACTCAGTGAATGAAGTTACTGATCCATTGACTCAACCACCTCAGCTGACTCCTTTCAATGCAGAGAAGCAGCGGCCCTAACGCAAGCTCCCCTGATGACAGAGTCCCCCCCCCCCCATCTCCAAGGCTGTCATAATCTGCCTACGTTAGGTTTTTGAGTTTGTGTTCTGTTTGCCTTTTCTGCACAGCCAGGTTCTTCTCTTGCTTTATTTCTGTCCATTCAGGTTTACTAGATTCTTTCTGTTTAGTTTTGTTACCTTCCTGGATTCCGGTGTTAGATATATTTATTTATGTTTCTTTGTAGATCTGGCTCCTCCCTGTTTATGTCTGGAGTTTATTCATTGTTTTCTTAGATGTCTTTCGTGAACTCTCTGAACTCCTGCTAATCAGCGTTGTTTAGTCACACTTCCTCAGTTCCCTGCATTCCCTTTGTCTCCAGCTGTTTCATTTTCCTCCTGATTAGTTCCCCTGGTGCATTGGTCCACTCTCCTACCTACCTCAGTATTTATACTCCCAGATTATCATTGTTCTCCACTGGTTCCTCCTGGAAAATACCCTGACATCTCCCTGGCAACTTCACTTATTTCTACCGTTTGCTACCATGTTCCTGCCCTGCCATGTATCGTGTCCAGCCAGTCTGTAAGTCTTTTGTTCATTATTATTAAAACTACTCAAACTCACCATGCTGCTTTCTCGCTCCATTCTGCCCCTTGGTCCTACAACAACCTCACAAAGCCTGACACCCTAAGTCTGACCCCCCTACAGAGAAAGCTAATTTCGGTTGCTTGTCACGGGCTGCCGTTCTTTTCATTGCATTTTGGTACAACTCTTTCTTCACCCTTACAGACTGGAGCACTGCCCGCATTGGTACAGATGAAGCCCCAATCTGTCTTTCCATCTTCCTTTCCATCCTACCATTACTTGCGACCAAGACTAGTGTCAAGGTCGCAAGACACATACTTGGTCACATACTTAAATTCCTCAACTTAAGACAGAGACTGTCCCCGAGCCCAGAGGAAGCGATCCACCTTTTTCTGTTCGAGAACCATGGCCTCAGATTTAGAGTAGCTGACTCTCATCCCATCTGCTTCACAGCCGCAAACTGCTCCAGTGAACCCTAAAGGCTGTGGGCTGAAGAGGCCAACAGAACCACATCATCTGCAAAAAGCAAAGATGAGATACTGTGCTTCCCGAAGCAGACACCTTTCCATGATTACGTCTTGAGTTTCTGTCCATGAACACCATAAACAGGATTGCTGACAACATGTTCATTGGAAACATGCTTGACTTTTTGCCAAGAATGCGGACAGGGCTCTTTCTTTGGGCATACAAGGACTGGACAGCCCTTAAAAGCCACAAAGAACATGACCTAAACAATTTTTTGAGGTTAAAAATCAGGTTCACTGTACCATGGCCATGACGAAAGCCACATAGCTCAACCTGAATTCAAGGAACCTCCTTTCCAACACCCAAGCTCCCTGTTCCAGGGAGGATGAGAAGTGTAATCCCTCTTTTTTCTAATTAATAAACCAAATCATAATATCAAAACTGCATTTTGTATTTATTCAGATTATCTTTGTCTGATATTCAAATTTAAAAATGATCTGAAATATTTAAGTCTGACAAAATAGTAAACAGAAGAAATCTGGAAGGAAGCAAATACTTTTCATAGCACTGTATTTCTGTAGCAGCATTGTGTAGAAAGTACTGAATGCACAGCGAAACAGCAAGCACTCATTAGGAGCTGTACAGCTTTAGGTATGCCACGACAGTCGAAGAACGTCCTCTCTGATTACATCCCTGCCACATCAGATTCTAACAGCTTCATCTAGGACTTTCAGAAATCGTGTATGCTGAGCCTCATTGTGCTCACTGGTAATTGTTGTATGAGTTACAGTAACAGCCGTGCATCCCAGCACTGGTATTTCCCACTGTTTCAGATGGGTTTCATAACAAGTCCTGCAATCAAACACGCTGTCAGCTCTTAACGACTTCAGTTAAATCCTGTTTATGTTCCCTGAGACATGATCATAAAACTGATGACACCAGGCAAATAAAATTAAAACCATGCAGTTAATGACTGATGTGTATACTGAATGCCAACTGAATGCTACCTTGGTTAGTATCAGGTTTTAAGTGTGATCTGACTGCTCCAGATCAGTGTAGCTAAACATTGCTTGTTAGAGAGTCTTAACAGTAAGAGGAGCATAACCTCTGCCTCAGGGCATCTCATGCTGAGAGCAGTAAACCACCACTGCCACAGCCTGCATTGCAGGGTGTATGGAAGAGAGCTTGTCAATGGAAAACAAGTACAAGCATTATGTTTTGGTCTCTGAGCCAATATAAGAGGGAATTAATGGTTCTTTTTGTCAAAGGGAAGTTATAGTTGACCCAGATCCCAGTGTTTAAACTCTTCTGCTTGGTGACCTTAGGCCCCTTTTCTATGGGCTATACTTTGGCTGTCGCCACTCCACTCAGCTCATTTTACGACCATTTCCATTACTGGCCTTTCTGGCCCAGAACAGTTTTTCTTAGTCCATGCGTGTTGTTGTAGTGCGCATTTAAAAAGAAAAACAGGTGGGTAAGAGGGTCTGCTATGCAATGAACCCTCAATGTCTACATGCAACTTAACCTATAGAGGTGAGCGCAAGCACCAGAGGTTAGGTTAATAAAATACTCTCCCTCTTGATGCCATTGAGTGCTCCCACCCCCAAGGCCCTACATGTGAATGTCATGAAAAAGTGAGAGTGTCTAAGTTGTATAATAAAATTGGGGCACAGGCTGCCATGGGACCGCAGAGATGGAACACCCTTGCGGCACTCCAATGACGCACCTTCCGTGGTAGTGTGATGGAGTGGGCGGAGGGTGGTGTCCGGGGATGGGGAGGAAAGGACTGGGGGGCAAAATGCTCGTCCAGGGAGCCAGCTCCCCGGTTGACCCCAAAAGGCACCCTCGTTTGCCGAGTTCCAACAAAGGACAGAGGCATCCATTAGGCCAAAGTCTAGGGACAGGCACCAGGCCCCGAGAACCGACTGAAAACCGGGAACCCCCCCCCCCCCCCCCACCCCCGGAACCACCCAAACCCATAAACCCCTATCCCCAGCCAAGACACTCAGTCCCCTACCCGAAGAAGCCACCGACACCCAACAAAAAGGAGCCAGTCGGAAGTGCGCACAGCAACGACCAAGAGTGCGGCCCCACTACAGAAAAAAGAGCAGACCAGCTGGCCTAGCGCAACCAGAATACGCCACACAAAGGAGGACACATGACCAACATGCCCAACCATCCCAGAACCCACGTGGCAGAGCCAACAGAGCGTCCAGTCCTTGATGCCTAGCACTGGACCGCAGCCAAAACCAGGCAAGCGGGGCAACAAAACACATCACACACCAACACAGAGGCCACCAATAAGCCACACCTGACCCAAATTGGCATGCCCACCCAAATGCAAGCTCAGGGCTAGCATAGGCACATGCACCTCCCATAGACAAATGAATCAAAACCCCCAGGGCCAGCCAGGCAGTCAAGCAGACCCTCGCTGAACCACGCAACAAACTGAAGTACCCCCCCCGACAGAGCCAGAGCCAGAGCTTGGCTCTGTCGCAAAAACGACAGAGCCAAGCTGAGCCAACGCCACAGCAAAACCACACATCCTTCCATACATCGGTAGGGGCATGGAGAAGACCACCGACCCCAAGCAAACACCACCCACCAGGAACTAGCAGACAAGCAAATCCCACCTCAGTATAAGGCCAAGAAGCCCGATGCAACCGCCGAGCACAGCGATGCCCGCCCTGCAGCACCCACACTCGGAGGCCAGAGCCGAAATGCACGGGACCACTGTCCCAACACCACAGCAAGCCATACAGAAGGGGACAGTACGCAACAAAGAGCACCCAAAGCAAAAGCAGCGCACAAAGCCCACACCATACAAATGCGCCCCTGCCAGCCCTCTAAAAACGTGTCTGAAATGTCAGTCAACAACGAGCTGTAGCCTCTATACATGGGTCGCGCGCCTAACCTCTACACCACCAGCGCCGTGCCCTGTCACCCTGTCATCCTGTGTTGCCCTGTCCATCACAGGGCAACACAGAGACACACAGCACAAACAGCCATGTACAAACCTATTCACATCCTAAGGGCAATTTAGAGAGACCAATTAACCCAACAGTCATGTTTTTGGACTGTGGGAGGAAGCCGAAGTACCCAGAGAGAGCCCACACATGCACGGGGAGAATGAATTTTCATACCGTTCAATCCCCCATGAGTTAAGGGGAAACTGACAAATTTGAAGCCGATAACTCAAAATCACTAGTAGGAGTTTGTTAAAGTTCGACATATATGAAATGTCAAAAAACGCCCGAAAATTACCCTTTAATCCAAAGGTTTAGGGACATATCTCCAAGAGACTTTTTTAAAATACTAAAGTTTCACTTGAAGGACAATTTTGTGCAAAGTTTGGCGTGTTTCTTAAAGGTTTAGGCCTCCAAAAAAGCACTTCATTTAGTAGAGTAGAATAATAAGAAACATTCAATCAGAAAAGGCCTAAATATAATGTGCTAACTGAAAAATGTGTTGCTTCTTATTTTTGGAAAACATTCAAATCTGAATCATGGGCAATTATGCAATGAGGCTACTGATATGTAAATTTTGTGAGGAATCAGTTATTCCCCGGAAGTTCATCACTATGTCTCCTTATAATAAACCTTTGATTTCCAAGTTGGTTAAAAATCATACTATCTGATAAATAATATTTTTAATAATATCGATATGGCTCAATACCGATCAATTTAGAAACAATTTAAAAAATTACTTAAATTAACTGGGGTTAAGTACAAGGAAAAGTTTGAGAACATGCTCAGGTCCAAAAATTCTCGGCTGGCTTAGGAGGGGGTATGTGCAAAAAATGGCTCGAATTGCTTTAGGTTCTTGACAGTGAGTTATCTAATGCTTTAACCATTTATATAATCATTTTAACATTCATGATTTTACCAAAGATCTTTGTAGTTTTAAAATGTGCCTTCTGCCCTGACCATGTATATTGACAATGGAACTATTTTTAATCTTTTTAGAAAGATCAAAGAGAGGAAACGTCCAGGTCCTGATGGCATAGTAGGCTGTGTTGTCAGGAACTGTGCCCTGCAGCATTTTTAGTTTTCTTTTTAATATGTCTCTTAAGTCCCTTAGGGTCCCTCAGCTTTGGAAATACTCCATCATTGCCCCTGTCCCCTAAAGTAAGGTCACCAAATCCCTGACTTTAGCCCAGTTGGTTTTATCTCTTTAATAATTAAGTCATTTCAAAAAAATTGTCAAGAATGTCATGTTATAAGTCCTTTAGCCGACTTCAATTTGCTTATAGATCTAGTAAAAGGGTTCCAAGATGCAACAGGAACTCTTTAAACATAATTTTAAGGCAACTAGAGGGCTCAAAAATGTTTGTAAGATTACTATTTATTGATTTCGTTTTTAACTGTATTCAAACACATATTTTAGCCAAGAAGCTGTAGTGTTTTGTGGTATTGACCTTGGCCTCATATGTTGTTTGATTGACTTTAAATGGATGATCTCAGAGAGTGAGAGTTGACGGGGTTGTCTCTAATGTTCTCTTTTTTGTACTGGGTCCCCTCAGGGGTGTGTCCTCTTGCCCCTTTTATTTATTTTATATACCGACGATTGTCGCAGCCAGCATTCACAGCGTCATGTTTGTAAGTTCGCTGATGATTTTGTCATCCTGTCCCATCTCTGCTTATGATCCTGATCACGAGCCAGTGCTCAAAGTTTTCACTGACTGGTGTGAGTCCTCTTTTTTTAAACTTTATGGCAGATCCAGATCCAGGTCATCCGGTGCACAATGATCACCGAGCTTCTTCTGTCTGGGCGCAGATATCTGCTGCCATAATGAAGAACTAATAGACAGAAAAACTCATTTGTTCCTACAGCTCTAAGATTTTTAAATGAGTTGTTGTGATTTTCAGCTGTGCCACATCTTGTTTTTGTTTTTTAACTGGATAATTAAGATTCTTGAACTTGGAGGTCAATGCACACACCAAATTTGGAGGGAGAATGGTTCTTCACCACACAAACACCTAGCGAAAGGTGAAGTTTCAGGTGTAGGTTGTCTTACAGCATATGGTACTAGCAGACTTCATA
The DNA here is from genome assembly GCA_036173005.1 of Crenichthys baileyi. Classification (NCBI taxonomy): domain Eukaryota; kingdom Metazoa; phylum Chordata; class Actinopteri; order Cyprinodontiformes; family Goodeidae; genus Crenichthys; species Crenichthys baileyi. The sequence goes on along the minus strand of JAHHUM010000701.1, from coordinate 46,560 downwards.
TACAGTGAGGAGAACAAGTATTTGATACACTGCAGATTTTGTGGGTTTTCCTACTTGCAAATCATGTAGAAGTATTTAATTTTTATCATAGGTACTCTTCATCTGTAAGTGACGGAATCTAAAACAAAAATCCAGAAAATCACATTGTGTGATTTTTAGGTAATTAATTGGCATTTTATTGCATGACATACGTATTTGATACATCAGAAAAACAAAAGTTAATATTTGGAACAGAAACCTTTGTTTGCAATAACAGATATCAGACGTTTCCTGTAATTCTTGAGCTTGAGGTTTGCAAACACTGCAGCAGGAATTTTGGACCACTCTTCATACAGATCTTCAGATCCCCCAGGTGTCAGGGCTGTCACTGGGCAATACTATGAGGGGTCAAAGTAACAAAAATGAACTTCAAATGAATTGAAGGTGTGAAATATCTGATTAATATTGCCTCTGTGAAAATTAGAATCCGTGAATTTGGAGGTAATTAAAATGATAAAATAGTAAATAGTGCTGTAAATTTTAAGTTTATCAAATTTAACATTGCCCATTTTCATTTACTGCCTTGATTTTCCTATTACTTCATCATTCATCGCATTCAGTGTAATTTTTGTTACTTCCGTTAGATCGGAATACGGCAGCAGCTCCGGCGCGACAGCAGAGTACTTCACATTCACATGCATTTTCAGTAGTGCGGCAGTGATTTGCTGGAAGTTCTTTAGGATTCAGAACTCGGCATACAGCGCTCTCAAAAATTGCCAACATGAGTGGGATGCTGTAAGATTATTTTCAGGCTATGTTTGGTGACTATCTGTCAAAGTCAACCAAACTAAGGACTTAACTCAAATAATCACTGATGCACACCATGGATTTGTGGTTTAGGCAGTAGCCTGTTATTCAAAAGAGTCCAATATACAGACAAAAGTATATCTTTTCAAAGGTTTATTTCAAGGAAAAAGACAATGACAAATGTGGGTTACTTTGACCCCTCTTACAATACGGACTTTCAGCTCCCTCCAAAGATTTTCGATTAGGTTCAGGTCTGGAGACTGGCTAGGCCACTCCAGGACCTTGAGAAGCTTGTTACGGAGCAACTCCTTAATTGCCCTGGCTGTGTGCTTCAGGTCGTGGTCATGCAGGAAGACCCAGCTACAACCCATCTTCATTGCCCTTACAGAGGGAAGGAGGTTGTTGGCTATGTTGTGATTATGAATATGAATATATTATTTAATATTAATAATTTAATATATAATTAAATAATATTTCGGTCTGTAAAGGGTTGTCCTGTGAATACCAGCCCAATAAGGCGGTGGTATTAGGACAAAATCGAAAGGGATGAGCCAAGCTCTGACATTATTCAACAGCAAAACTCTGTACACACACAGAATGAAGTCACACAATTTCTTAAAATACAAGAATTTATTAACAAAAATAAGTCAACTCAAAGTCAAACATATTCAATCAACAAACTCTTTGCTATGCTTAAACAACCCAACTAAACTACCAAGCAGAATGATAAAATATTATTTTAATAAAATAACATTTTGAAGAATGATTTGCTGAATAAAACCAACCTTCTGGATGACTAATTCAACGGTGTTTAATTAGCTGCCTTTATTTATTAAAATAATTTAAGGAAATATTATTTTGAATAAGAACCAAACCTTTTGGATAAACGGGTCTTAATGGTGTGTAATTAGTTATCAGGTTTAGTAAAATAATATTTAGGGAAATATTTTTTCTGAGATTTGAAACCAACAACCTTTCTGGGTAAATGATCTTCAGCTGACTCATGAAGTGGACGAGCACGTGTTCTTAGCTGTTAGTGGTTAGAGTGAAGAAAAGAAGCTTATGGCTGGTTACCAGAATCAAACCCATACCTTTAAAATACCACTAATAAAAGGGTTGAAATACATAAGGGTGGACGGCTCGTTATGGCTGATCTTCTGTGTTTAAAAACCACCCTTTAAATAAAGTTTGTCTTAACTTTAAAAACACAACTCAGAACACATCATTAGCTGAGTTTCTCAACACAAACAAAAACAAATGTCATTAAAAGAACCTTATTTAGATTATTTAACTCTAAACTAATCTGCCCAAACACTACCTTTTACGTGAGCCGTGCTGAGGAGAAGTTGTCCTGGGTGTTGAAGGAATATCCACGTGTGGGTAAACAAAGGGTTAGCTTGCAGCTAACCTCTGTAGCTATGGGGTGGGGCGGCTCATTCTGCCGGCCCGGCCGAACCATACGGCACAAGCGTGTTCGGCTCCTTGAGTGGCCCGTGATGCGGCGGGTTAGCTCTTGCTACCTGGACGTGCACACAGGAAGGCGTGCAATGCGGTCCTGGCCCTCTTTTCCAGACCGTGGGGGAAATCTGCTTCGATTAGGGCTGCTTCTGGAGGCCTCAGAAGAAAAGTCAAGTCACGCTTGTCTCATTACACCCTTTATATATACACTCGAACAGCAAATCATTACTTAACTTTGTAGCATGTGATTGTAGTTACTTTTGGATCCAAGTTGAAGAGTTGTGTCTGTTTGTCAGCAAGGAGACATTAGCGCGTTGTGTGCCTCTCCTGTCCAGTTTCTGTCTGGAATCCACATGGAAAGAGATCTGTTGTTGGAATACGGGTTTTTTATACAAACAGTGACGTCACGGGAAATCCGCTGTTACCCTCCTGTTCCTGGCTGGGCTGGAGCAAGGTTAACGCGATTTATTTTGAAAGTTCCAGAAAAATTCTTAATGGGCTTAAATGTTGTAACCGATGGCTGGGATCCCAATTGCTAAGATCTATCGATACATGGCCCCATCCATCCTCTCCTCAATACGGTACAGTTGCCTGTCCCCTTTGCAGAAAAGCATCCCCAAAGAATGATGTTTCCACCTCCATGCTTCACGGTAGGGATGGTGTTCTTGCGGTAGTACTCATCCTTTCTTCTTCCTCCAAACACAGCGAGTGGAGTTTAGACCAAAAAGCCAAAAAGTTGAATTTAGTCTTTCGAGGTGCTGCTTAGATATCTTTATATTCTGTTTGGGTGATATTTTTCAGTCCATCCAATTTTCTCTATCTTCTATTACATTTTTTGAACTATTACATTACAGTATTTGCTGCTGAACAGCTATATAAGGTCATGAACTTCCGGCTCACTAATTCGCATATCGACCATATTTATTTCTGGCTGCAATTTTGAAGTCCAAGTATGCAGACCCGGCAAGTAGATCTTAAAGTCTTAATGTTTGGTTGTTGAGTTTCTTAGCCCACACAGTTCAATACACCGCCCCCACCCCCAGCAGAAGAAGGATTTGCTGAAAGACTTCATCTGATTAAGGGTCAGTTTCTTCTGTCTATGGAAACGATGGTTGCAGCAAAGTGGTAAGCTGAAAATAACACTGAAATGACAACAAACTTTATTTTAGACATGAAATTATTGTGTGTTGATATGACGTTTTGGCCATTGTGTTGATAGCAGTAGCATCGTGCCTTCTGCTTATGTTAGTGCTGTATGCTGCTTTTAGCTCTTTGAGAACAGAACCGTACTGCGTGTTTTGAATATTATTATTATTACATCAACAGTTTTTCATTGGTTTTGCCATTTTTGTCTTGTTTCTGCGCCGCTATATAATTGTATCTCTGCTATGAAACTACAAAAATGGCTGAGCGGGTTAAAGTGTATCGCTATGTAACCTGGAGGGGGACAGGGTTTAAAGTATATAAAGAGATGGCACCAAAACAAGTTGCTCTCAGACGCACCTCAGAACAGAGGTGAAAGAGGAATCTACTGAGCTACAATAACAAGGAATTCAGACCAAAGCATTTCAGTTTCACTTTATATAGACCACAAGTGGATGATTTAAGTGTGAAAAGGAAGGATTTAAAAGCATTAAATGTCCCCTTTAACAATGAATTAAGTAAAAAAATTAAGTTGTTGCACTTCCAGCGTCAGCCATATTGACATAGGATCACAGTTTCCATCTGCTAGATCAGGGGTCTTTCACCTGCAGCTCCAATCCTGCAGCCTTTTGTTTTTGTTTCATTGTTTTGTTCTGTGCCCTCATGAAAAAACACTGGCCCCACCCAGCCCCCCTACATTTGGTCTATGACTGCCACTGAATACAGTTCAACTTTATATAGACCACAACTGAATGATTTGAATGTGAGAAGAAAGGATTTAAAAGCCTGATATGTCCCCTTTAATCAATCATTTAATCAATCATTGTTATGTCATATGTTACCCATAACTTCATTTATGGACTAATTTGCTTTAATTTCTTTGAATGTGTGAGGTACTTGGAATGCTGCCAACATCTGCTTTAAAGTGGAACTAAACCTGATGTAAAAACACTACTCCACCTCCAAGGAATTTTTTTAACAATTCCACCAAAGTCAGCAGTGCCAAGAGACACTAAGGGGCACGCCCAAGCATGGGGAAGAGCGGAGAAGGTTAAGCGGGGTTGTGGTCAGGATGATGAGGAAAAGTGGCATCTAACTTAATTTGACATATTGAAACATGGAGAGTACAGAGCTATGCTGGTAGTTTTGCAACAGATCGGTCTTTTGAGGTGGATTTTTACTAACCGCCTCGGCACCAGTGGTTGAGGGAGGCTTTGTGCAGCCCAGCGGACCTGAGCCTTAACAGTTCGAGCCGCTGGCTCAAGGCGCTGACTCAGCAATGCCCGAAGGCAGCGCTGCTGAGGCAGAGAAGAACAGAATGGGCATGTTTTTAAGGTTTTGTACCTGAACAGGGCTGTGACATAGACATGATCCAAGTTCTACTGTTTGAACCAATAAGAAAATTCAACTGCAGCAACCACTTTCAACCCGAAGAGGGCAGCACTGTGATGGGTTTTGGACAAATATTGCAGAATTAAACAAGTTTACTTTAAAATGTAAAAAGTTGCACAGTAACACAAAGATAGCCCCCTTAAGGTCCATCTTCTACAGTTTATCTGCATTAGTTCCTCTTTAAAAGCATCACTGTGCTGAACTGACATTTCAGCCACTCTACTCAGGTTCCAGCTGTAGGTGTACTTTGTGTGACCAGCTTTGCACCACTGGCTGTCAGGCATAATGGTCCAAATCCTAATGCTTAATAGAAGCAAAAAATGTTCCTAGTATAAATGTGCTTCTGTGCATCTTTGAAGTCTACAAATTATTTCCTTTATTCCGTTTCACTTATTTGTGCTTTGCTATCTTTTTCCAATAACAATAAGCTGTGACCTGTGCGCCTCTGCTGTGCAATGCAAAGGAGCAATGTGCTGTCAGAGCATACATCTCACTGCAGAGGCTTAGGCCTCCCAGCACACCCCCTCCTCTATCCCAAACTCCCGACTCCTCTCCTTCTCACAGGAATCTGTAAAAAAAAAACAGTACTGCAGCAGGAAAGCTAGGGCCAATGGCTGTAAAGTAAAGAGATAAAAGAGATGAGATTGGGATTAAGATGGAGGAGAAAGAGGGATTATGGATTACAAAGAGAATGAGATAGGGATAGATAAGACAAGGACTGAGCTGTGGATGGTTGGTAAGGGTAAGAAGGTGGGGGAGGCACTGATGCTTCTCAGAAATAACGATATCTCTTCTCCTTCTAAAGCCGTTGTCTAATCATTTAATTCTTTGTTTGTCAAAGACAGAAGAGACAGCGCTCTGCCACTAACATGCAGCTCTGACTGACTCAGCACATACAGGGGTTGGACAATGAAACTGAAACACCTGTCATTTTAGTGTGGGAGGTTTCATGGCTAAATTGGACCAGCCTGGTAGCCAGTCTTCATTGATTGCACATTGCACCAGTAAGAGCAGAGCATGAAGGTTCAATTAGCAGGGTAAGAGCACTTTTTGCTCAAAAAATTAAAATGCACACAACATATGGGTGACATACCAGAGTTTAAAGAGGACAAATTGTTGGTGCACGTCTTGCTGGGCGCATCTGTGACCAAGAGAGCAAGTCTTTGTTATGTATCAAGAGCCACGGTTTTTCCGGGTAATGTCGTACCACCAAGAAGGACAACCCACCCCAAACAGGATTAACTGTGGACGCAAGAGGAAGCTGTCAAAAGGGGATGTTGGGGGCCCTAACCCCGGGATGTATCCAAAAAAACATAAAACCACGGTCCCCAAATCACGGCAGAATAAATGTGCACCTAAACTCTCCTTTTTCCCCAGAAGCCCGTCGGGAGCTCCACAGGGCAATATACCCCCGGCTGCTATAACCCAAAACCTTTGGGGTCACTCATGCCAATGCCAAATGTCGTTTCAATGGTGCAAGGAGCGCAAATTTTGGGGCTGTGGACAATGTGAAAACGTATTGTTCTCTGATGAGTCCCCCTTTTTCTGTTTTCCCCCCACACCCCAGGAGTTACGGTGTGGAGAAGCCACAAAAAAGCGTCCCCCCAGACTGTTGCATACCCAGAGTGAAGCCTGGGGGTGGATCAGTGATGGTTGGGCTGCCATATAAGGCATTCCCCTTTGGCCCAAAACTTGTGCTAGATGGGCGCGTCACTGCCAAGGACTACCGAACCTTCTTTTAGGGCCCTGTGCATCCAAGGTTCAAAAAATTGTATCCTGAAGGCGGTTTCCCCGGGTATCAGGATGACAAAGCCCCAATACACACAGCAAAATGGTGAAAGATTGGTTGATGAAACATAAAATGAAGTTGAACATCTCCCATGGCCCGCACAGTCACCAGATCTAAAAATTATTGGCCACTTTGGGGTGTTTTGGAGGAGCGAGTCAGGGGAAAATTTTCCTCCACCAGTATCACGTAGTGAGCCTGGCCCTATCCTGCAAGAAGAATGGCTTAAAAACCCTCTGACCACTGTCCAGGACTTTTTTATATGTCATTCCAAAGACGAAATGACGCTATATTGGGGCAAAGGAGGCCCTACACCATACTAATAAATTATTGTGGTCTAAAATCAGGTGTTTCAGTTTCATTGTCCAACCCCTGTACATGCAAAAGTTTAGGAGTGTACCCACAGAGGTGTAGCAGAACATTAGGAATAACATAATGCTACCAATGTTTTTTTTATAAATCCTAAAGTACAGAATGGCAAAAAGGACATTTTTGATGGTTAATCTATAAAGTACAATCTGTATAGAAGTATTTATTTATGCTTGTTTGAAATACCTAAATGTTTAAGGACAGGCAATATCAATCAATATCAGACAAAGAAAAATTATGATATTATTCTTTAGAAACAAAAAGCTATCCAAGCCAACCTTGCTCTTTGTGAAAAGTAATTGCCCCTTAAATGCATTAACTGGTACTGGCACCCTTGGTGGCAGCAAAAACAAGCAAGCACTTCTGCAATGCCTTGAAGAAGTATTCACCCCCCTGGCTTTTTACCTATTTGTTACATTTCAACCTGTAATTTAAATGGTTTTAATCTTATTTTATGGGATGGATCTACACAAAAAAAGTCTAAGTTCTTGAAGTTGTCAGGACCCATCTCTGTTAGGTTTTTGTGTTTGTTTACTTTCTCTGCTAAGTCACATGCTTTTCTGTTCATTAATGTTTATTAGATTCATTATGTTTAGTTTTGTTACATCCTGGGTTCAGGTGTTAAATGTGTTAAGTTATATCTGGATAGATCTGGTTTCCTCTTGTTTATGTTCTTAAGTCTAGTTATTGTTTTCTTGTGTTCTGGTCACCATGCTCATCAGGATAATTAGTCATTCTCCCTCTGTATTGTTTAGGTTCCCTGGTCCTCAACAGTCTAACATTCTCCTGATTAGCTCCTTTCCCCAGTCTATTGGTCCACACTCCACTTCCCTCAGTATATCTAGTTTTTATTCTCTGGTTTCTGATTTTTCTCTGGTTCTCTGATTTTTATTGTTACGGATTCTCTGCTCACATCCCAAGCTCTACGTCTCTGTGTTTTGCCTGTAACCCTGGCTTCATTCCCCGTGTAAGTGAGCCCTAGAGACTACAAAACCACTACGAAAGGGGCATCCCACTGAAAACCAAAAAGCTCTCCAAACAAGTCAGGGACAAAGTTGTTGAGAAGTACAAGTCAGGGCGAGGTTGTTAAAAATATCCAAATCTTTGATGTTCCCCCAAAGAAACCACAAATCCGTCATCTTCAAAATTAAAGCACACGGTACCACAACAAACCTGCCAGGAGAGGGCCACCAGCCAGAACTCTAGACTGGGCAAGGATGGCATTAATCAGAGAGGCAGCACAGAGACCAAAGGTAACCCTGGATGAGCTCAAGAGCTCCCTAGCAGAGACTGGAGTATCTGTCCATAGGAGCACAATAAGCTGTCTTTAGACCTGGGCTTTATGGAAGAGTGGCCAGAAAAAAAGCCATTACTTGGTAGTAAAAATAAGAAGGCCCGTTTTAAGTTTGCTAATAAGGATGTGGGTGAAATTTAAGGAGGAAGTTGGTCTGGTCAGATGAGACTAAAATTGATCTTTGGAAAACGCTATGTCTGGAGCAAACCCAACACATCCTATCACCCTAAGAACACCATCCCCAGTGAAACATGGCAGCATCGCGCTGTGGGGATGTTTATCAGCTGCAGAGACTGGAAAGCCGGTCAGAGTTGAGGGAAAGATGGAAGGTGCTAAACACAGGGATGTTCTTGAGAAAAAAACTGTCAGTCTCCCTGTGATTTGAGACCGGAAAGGAGGTTCACCTTCCAGCAGGACAATGACCTGAAGCATATTGCTAAAGCAACACTTGAGAGGTTTAAAGGGAGACATTTAAATGTATTGGAATGGTCTAGTCAAAGTCCAGACCTCAATCCAATTATGTATGTTTGGCTAAACTTGAAGAGTGCTGTTCACAAGCGAAAACCACCCAACATGAAGGAGCTGGAGCAGTTTTGCCTTAAGGAATGGGCAAAAATCCTACTGCCAGGATGTTTGAAGTTCATAGCAACTTGCAGCTGTAATTGCTGCAAAAGGTGGCTCTATAAGTAGCTGTCCTATTTAAAGTTTGCTTCATAGTAAAAAAATAAGGCCTCTTCAAGGCATGTTCTGTAGATAAAATGGTCCAAACTATCAATTTTAATTCCAGGTTGTGAGGAAGAAAACATGAAAAATGCCACATTTGCAAGCCTCTGTAATGGGGTGCCATGGCACAACACACTCAGAAAATGTTTTAGCATCTGTGCTGGCCTGAAATGCAGAGTTGGAAGTATATTAAGATGATATCATTAGACAGATCATGAAAAGTCTAGACTGTGTGAAATTTAAAATATAAGGCATGCAAACTGAATCATGAATTTCCTTGAACTGTTCACTCATTTTGTCATTTGATCATTTGATAATTTTGTTCTTATGGTATTTCTTTGTTGAGCAATTCTGCTTAGGTGTAGGTTTGTATGTAAGTTCAAGCATTTTGTCTATTTTTGTTATGATCCGCACCCGTTTGTGTTTCAGTTGATTGCTCTCACATTGTTTACATGCAGTTCTTTTCACCTCAGTGTATTTAAGTTTCTGTTTTCTGTCCTTTCATTGTCTGGTCGTCTGTTGTCTTCGCCGTTGCTGTCTCCCTGGCTCCTCTGTTTCATTTGTGTCATCCTTTATCATTAAAATATATCCATCCACCATGCGCCTGCTGATGTCCTGTTGAAGCTTAGGTACTTCAAAACCGCAAACAATTTTTGTATTCCAGGAGTTAAAATACTTGCTAATTAGCAACACACAGCTTGAAAAACAAAAACAAAGATGAGCAAATAACAGTAGGAGTGCAAAAATCTCATACATTTTTATTAAATGTTGTAGAAGCTCTGCTATGAGTTCTCTTTTTCCTGATTGGTTGTATTGAAAAAACACAAGAACGAAAACCCTACACTTTATGTGTTTCCACAAATTGCAACAAACAATGCAACCATAGGTTTGCTAAGCTCCTGACAAGGTCCCTATGATTACTCACACTGCATGTACTGTAGACGTGGACACATTGGTTGTTGCTTTTACAGCTCATTGAAACAATGCTTCAGTTTTCCTGAAAAGACATCCAATTAAAAGCAGTTGTCTAATGTAAACCTGCATGCCTCTGTGATAAAATGGACACAGGAGGAAATGCAACGCCTTTCTTGATAAATGCAGAATGTTGAAAACATGCAAAGGAAACCATCTAGGACTACTCAAGTTAATCTCTTGAGTCAATGTATGTTACATTCTGGTCACGCCATTTATCAGGTTTTAAATAAAATTGGATGAATGGAAGAATACCCTGGAAGGTTCCATAAAAACCCAAAATGCATGTTCACGAGCCCCAAAGTTTTTGTGAGAATATCTTTTGGATCGATGACATAAAAATGGAGATTTTTGGCCAGACACATCAGCTCCATGACAGCAGAAAATATAAGCTTTAAAAGAAAAGAATACAAGTGATGCTGTTAAACTTAGAGGGTGCTCATTTTTGTTTTGCCTATCTTTTTTTACTGTAGGGTTGCTGAATCCTCTGGACTTCTGAGAGATTGCATTAGGAAAAGAAAGCAGGTCCCCAGGCATGCAACATTTTTATACACAGAAAGTGCTTATTGGCCGATACCAAGCGCAACTTCATTATAGGGAGGGTAGAATGGTGAAATTGCCCTAAACGTCACATATTTTGTTTCATGTATGAGTTTTAAATTTACTTGTAGTTATGCCTGATGAATAGCTACTTTAAGTAACTGTAAGGGAGCTGTTAGTATTGCTTCTTTTCATTGAGAATGTTATAGGCATTTTGTTCCCTCCATTTGTGTCAGACTAGTCAGGTGGGCCAGTTTTTACAGTGGATCCTACTATGTTTGTCAGTTTTGTTCTGTTAGTTTACGGTTATGTTAAGTTGCTGTTATGACTAGCCTTTGTTCTACTCATTTGACCTTTTTTAATGTCCATGTTTTTGGTGTGATTTTAGGGCAAATAAACTTGATTTATTCAAAAGCACTACTGCATCCACATGCCTTATTTGCCTGGTCCATTACATGGACAAACCAAGAAAACTAACATGTATGGGGGAAACAGGCATATACCTCACATAAATCCCCCAGGACCTCCTCGGCATGAGGCAACAGGCTGCACTATCATTCAGCAGTTGTTAATATACAGTGGATTGTAAACGTGTTAATACCCCTTGAATGTTTCCACATATTGTCAAATTACAACCACAAGATATATTTTATTGGAATTTTATGTGAAAGACCAAAACAAAGTGGTTTACAATTGTGAAGTGGAATGAAAATTATACACGATTTAAAACATTTTTTACAAATAAAAACTGAAAGGTGCGGTGTGCAAACGTATTCAGCCTCTTTTAGTCTGAGTGCAACCAAGTTCTTTCAGAAGTTGCCTGATGAGTGCTAATGACTAAATAGAGTCCTCCTGTGTGTAATCTAATCAGTACAAATGCAGCTGCTCTGTGACGGCCTCAGAGGTTGTTTAGGATAATACTGGGGAGCAAACAGCATCATGAAGTCCAAGGAACACACCAGACAGGTCAGGGATAAAGTCGTGGTGAAGTTTAGAGCAGATTTAGGCTATAAAAGGATTTACCAAGTTTTGAACATCTCATGGAGCACTGTTCAATCCATCATCCAGAAATGGAAAGAGCATGGCACAACTGTAAACCTATCAAGACAAGGCCACCCACCTAAACTTACAGGCTGAACAAGGAGAGCACTGATCAGAGATGCAGCCAAAAGGCCCATGGTGACTCTGGATGAACTGCAGAGATCTACAGCTCAGGTGGGGGAATCTGTTCTCAGGACAACTATTAGTCGTGCACTAAACACATGTGGTCTTTATGGAAGAGTGGCAAGAAGAAAGCCATTGATAAAAGAAAACCATAAGAAGTCCCATTTGCAGTTTGCCAGAAGCCATGTTAGGGACACAGCAAACATTTGGAAGAAGGTGCTTTGGTCAGACAGGACCAAAATTGAACTTTTTAGCCAAAATGCAAAAAACATTGTGTGGCAGAGAAATAACACTGCACATCACTCTGAACACACCATCCCCACTGTGAAATATGGTCATGGCCGCATCATGCTCTGGGGGTGCTTCTCTTAAGCAGGGACAGGGAAGCTGGTCAGAGTTGATGGGAAGATTGATGGAGCCAAATACAGGGCAGGAAGAAAACCTGTTGGAGTCTGCAAAAGACTTGAGACTGGGGCAGAGGTTCACCTTCCAGCAGGACAACAACCCTAAACATAAAGCCAGGGCTACAATGGAATGATTTGAAACAAAACATATTAATGTGTTAGAATGGCCCAGTCAAAGTCCAGACCTAAACCCAATCGAGAATCTGTGGCAGGATCTGAAAACTGCTGTTCACAAACACTCTTTTTGTGAAAAAAAAAATACATATAATTTTTGTTCCACTGCACAATTGTATACCACTTTGTGTTGGTCTTTCACATAAAATTCTAATAAAATATATTTATGTTTGTGGTTGTAATTGGACAAAATTTGGAAAAGTTCAAGAGGTATGAATACATTTATAAGCAACTGTATACTATATTGCAAAAATATTGACTCACTCATTTAACTCATTCAAGGTAGGCCATCCAATCACTTCAATGGACTGCTGACTGCTTATACAGACATTTGTAAAAGAATTGGTCACTATCAGAAGCTCAGTGAATTCCAGTGTGATACCATAACAGGATGTCACCTGTGCAATAAGTTCAGTTGTAAAATCTTTTTACTACTAAACATACCTCAGTCTACTGTTAGCGGTATTACAACAATGTCAAAGTAATCAGGAATGACAACAGCTTACCCACGAAGTGGGACCTTTAGAATAGCTAAAGAAACCTTAATCACATGGGTTTCTATGGTCAAGCAGCATCCACCTATCTCACCAAGCGCAATGCAAAGAGGCAGATGCAGTGGTGTAAAGCACACTGTCACTGGACTCTAGAGCAGTGGAGACACATTCTCTGGAGTGATAAATCATGCCTCTCTGCTTTGCAGTCTAATGGACAACTTCGGGTTTGGCAGCTGGTAGATAAGTGACACTTCCCTGACTGCATTGTGTCAAGTGAAAATTTTGGTGCAGTTAAAGTAACTCCATTACTGTGGTGACAGAGGGGGAGTGAAGCCAGAGATGACTGAATTAACAGCTGTCAACTGTTCTCACTTAGAAAGATGCATTTAATATTTAAGAATGTGAAACTGACTGAGTGAATATCACTTCTGTGAGCCCAGCAGTGAAAACATATTTTAACCTTTAAAACTGTAGGAGCGCTGAGGGAGCTCTGTGGAATATTGGACTTCTTCATGCCAAGATAATTTTCTTGCCTCTGTAATGAGCTATAAAAACTTAAAAATAAATTCAGGCAAGGCAACACAGTACCACACTAGCAAGAGATATGTTAGGGGTGGCTTACCATCTGTTAGCAAGATCGCTCCATCTGCAGTGATCACTTATCAGCATGAGGCACACAGACCTCCTGCAAATGTACTAAAGTAAAGTTAGGTTTCCAAAGTGAAAATTTTCTTTGGAAACTACTCATGGACTACCTATCTGTTCAGTAACTTCTAAACAGAAACAGCAAATCAGCCAATCACACAGCAGCAGCTGATGCATTTATGCATCTACACGTTGTGAAGACAACTTGCTGAAGTTAGAGATGGCGACTCGAGTTTAACAATCCGACTTGAGTCACTCTGAAGTTGAAATAAATCAAAGACTTAAGACTCAACATAGACTTGTAAAAACCTAAGATCTGGCTTGGATGTCTGGTCAGAGAAACAACTCTTATTAACAGAAAAAAACTCACAAATATCTTAAAGCACTAAAATCTTCGGTTCATTTCAGGAAATGATAGGATTCCTTGCACATATTTGAGTTTGGTGGTGCTTCAGTAATCTTTTCTTTTATTCTATTTTCAGATTACGTTTTATAGCAACCTACCAGTCCTAATGACCACTGAAGACATTTACAATGTTTTTAAGTTTATTTATTTATTTTTTGACTCAACAAGGTATTGAAGAGATTACCGACAAAGCAGGATAGAAAAACTTATCTTAGCTTGTCAGTATAGCTATAGAGAGATTAAGTGTTCCTCATAATTTATTTTTTTGCACAACTACAGGGGTTGGACAATGAAACTGAAACACCTGGTTTTAGACCACAATAATTTATTAGTATCGTGTAGGGCCTTCTTTTGTGGCCAATATAGCGTCAATTCGTCTTGGGAATGACATATACAAGTCCTGCACAGTGGTCAGAGGGATTTTAAGCCATTCTTCTTGCAGGATAGTGGCCAGGTCACTACGTGATACTGGTGGAGGAAAATGTTTCCTGACTCGCTCCTCCAAAACACCCCAAAGGGGCTCAATAATATTAAGATCTGGTGACTGTGCAGGCCATGGGAGATGTTCAACTTCACTTTCATGTTCATCAAACCAATCTTTCACCAGTCTTGCTGTGTGTATTGGTGCATTGTCATCCTGATACACGGCACCGCCTTCAGGATACAATGTTTGAAGCATTGGATGCACATGGTCCTCAAGAATGGTTCGGTAGTCCTTGGCAGTGACGCGCCCATCTAGCACAAGTACTGGGCCAAGGGAATGCCATGATATGGCAGCCCAAACCATCACTGATCCACCCCCATGCTTCACTCTGGGCATGCAACAGTCTGGGTGGTATGCGTCCTTGCGGCTTCTCCACACTGTAACTCTCCCGGATGTGGGGAAAACAGTAAAGGTGGACTCATCAGAGAACAATACCTCTGTAAGTGATGGAAATAAAAACCAGCAGCATATTTTTGTAATAGGTTTTCAGAAAACGTGGGAAATTACTGCTTAAACAAACAAATGGCCAGAAAGTCTTGTTCCAAGTGCAAAATACAAAGAAATGAGGTAACTCATTTATAAAACAAACTATTATATACTGATAATATAAAACAAACACTAATTCATTTGTAGTGAGGCCTGCTCTTCTTGCATGTGACGTTTTATCTACTTTAACTATTTTGTCCAGGATTTCTTCAGAATGTCTTCACAGATCAATAGGTCTGGTCAAAACAACCTTTTATTCCTGCAGGTGGTGGCCTGAGAGCTACAAAATATGAGAAGCAGAAGACCTTGTTAAATTGTTATATTCGGGTTGTTTATCTAAATCTAGACAGCACCTGTTAAGGTTCCTCATAAATAGGACTGAATGAAAAGTTTCAGTAAGGTTTATTCATTTTATGTCTCTTAAGTAATGTTAGTTAAAGCTTGAAAAAACTGAATGCAAAAACAATCTCAGTCATAAGGTAGTTTTTATGCTTCTAGTGATATATTGTTGTCATCTTTTGAACTGAAAAGAGGTCCCTCTAAAGCCCAAGGAAAGCGTTAAAAAAATACTAAAATCCGTTTTTTCATTGACTGTACAATGCCACACAGCTATCTTTACCTCATTTTCATTTCTTTTTTTTTGTTCTTTTTTAACCGTGTCCTGTCTGGCAGAGTAGTGCTCAGAATTGTTGGCTGAGTGCCAAGAAAAGGCCCAACAGATTTACTTTCTCAAGTGGAGCATTACAGCTAATGCTTTAAAGCTCTGCTTGATATTTATATAAAGAAACTTTATTAAAAACTGCTTTAAGATTATTTCAATTGTTACGGACAAGGAGACAGAAATGAAAAGGAAGAAAATAAGAGAGACCTTCTACACCTGCAGAAACGTTCATATTAACATCTTTTTTACCAAAAAGTGCACGGTAATTATAAATGCAAGATGTATTTAGTGGTGAATGCGGCTCATAGAACATTATATGCAGAAGCCCCAGGGAGCTGTAACGACATGCCCACAGGCCGTCTACACCCGAGAACATCCAGCCATGGACCCAGAGACCCAAGACCCTGGGACATATCACTCCTCAAGCAGAGGCCCAACAGAGCCCAGGGGTCCAGGCCCCGGCAACCAGCCACTGGCAGTGCGCCAGCACACAGCAAAGTACAGGACAACAAGAACCACAAGTACACCGACAGGCAGAGACACCAACGTCCGGCAGGTAGTGCGGCGGTGAGGAAATAGGCCCCACATTTGATGAGAGGCCTAAACTGATCCAGGACAAGGAGCATCCCAAGACCCAACCTCACACAAAGAACAGGCACACACAGTCAAAATCATTCTCTCCCACCATTATGCGTACACATAAAAACACTCACACCCAACGTAAAGCCAAGCATCAATGGACATTGTGCACTCACTCACATTCCCCATACATACTCTATACTCCCAGGTCCAGGTGCCGATACCCCATGGGGCAACCAGCCCCCGGACCCAGAAGGTGGTCCCCTTCCCTCCAGGGGTGGAAAAAGGCAGACCGCCCCAGCACCTGAACCTGGTCCAGGCTAGCCCGGGCTCGTGCCTGAACCTGAACAACTCTACCTCGGACCCCAACCCCCAGCCCCGACCCCAGTCCCCAACGACCCCCATCCTCATCCGGAAAGGGGGCCATGTACAAAAGAGGGGTCTACATGGTCCAAACTAGCCCGCCAACCAGAGCTGCCACAGAGTGAAATTGTCCCAACCCCCCAATTAATTCCAATCCTAACCCCATGAGCCCCGCAGCCCCAGTGAACCCCAACATGAATTTCCCCACAGGGCCAACCAGGACACAGATATCGAACACATGCCCCCGAACCCAAACGCCATGAATCCCCTCCCTCCAGCACATGGGCAGACCCTCACAGGTGGGCTTCATCTCCGAAAACCCGACGAAGCGACACCCACACAGTGCAAGCTCCACACAAGCTCGCCGCGACGGCAAGGCAAGGGCTCCGCGCAACGCTACCCCAGCCCCCGCCCACAGGCGCAACAGGGCAGACACCATCGAGCACCGTGCCCACAACAGAACCCCCAACCCCACACCAAGATGAGACAAACACACCCGGCAAGAGGTCCCCGGCAAGCACTCTGGGCCGGCGTCCCCCACCACGCCCCTGCAACTACACTCATTTCCATTTCTGATTGGTTTAACACACCCTCATGTTAATGCCGCCTCGGAAGTTGCTCCTTATGAGGAGCTCAGTCAGGACACTCAGACCAAAGTTTGTTTTGCATCATAAGCCATAAAGTTTTCCCCTAAAGTTCCTAAAAGCATTTCTTTTGTTTTGCCAGTGTGAAGCTCAACTCACTAAACTTGTCTAGGTGAAATCTCTTCAAATGATATCAGACTCTCTTAGCCATGATCCAGATTGGGGTCATTTTAAGCCCTGTCTCAGTCCCAGAGACCAGTACTGCCTGTTGATTGTATTTATTGGTGTTGGGACCCCAGCCATGGGTTACAACATAGATGAACATGGACTCTGAACTGTGCAATCAAAGGCTGGTATGAAACTTTCTGGAACTTTCAAAATAAATCACATTAACCTATTTGCAGCTCAGCCCAAGAAGAGGCGGAATTAGAGCTGAATCTCTGAACAAAAACCCTATCTCAACTTCCATTCGCCCTGTACCATGTGGATCTCAAGCGAGAGCCAGACGGAGAGACGCTGCACACAAATGTCTCCTTGCAGACAAGAAGGCATATTTTTTTCAACTTGGATTCACAAAGTAATCAACTGCTGTAAGAGTACCCTTGCTTTCATTCATTAAAAAGGGGGTAATTAAGACAAGTTGGACTTCTTTTTGAGGCCTACAGAAGAAACCGGAAAGTCCCACAGTAGCTCTAATTGAAGCGGTTTTCCCCACGGCTTGGTGAGGAGGTAACAGGACCGCAGCATCGCACGACTTCCTGTGTGCATGTCCAGACAGCAAGAGCTATGCCGCCCCACTGCGGCCACTAAAGTAGCCAAAACGTGCCTTTGTGCTGAGTTCAGTCCACATGTGGATGACCGGGCAACTCCGCTCCTCAACGCATCGCCCCAGGACATCTTTTCTTCAGAACGGTTCACATAAGAGGTAGTGTTTTGGGCAGAGAAATTAGTTTAGGATGAAATAATCTGAATAATGTTTATTTCATGTTTGCTTTTGTTTGTGTTGAGAAACTCAGCTAAGTACTAGCTGCTAAGCTAATGATTTCTTCTGTGTTGTGTTTTAAAGTTAAGACTACTTTATTTAAAGGGTGGGTTTTAAACACAGATCGGCCATAATGCGCCATCAATGCTTATGCATTTTGATCCTTTTATTAATGGTATTTTAAGGTACATGTTCGACTTTAAGTAAACTATTGGCTTTCCTTGTTAGCCAACCGCTAACGGCTAAGACGCTCAGGTGATGGCTAGTTAAGAGTCATTTATCCAGAAAGGTTGTTGGTTCTTATTCAAAATAACATTTCCTTAAATATTATTTAAATATTCCCTTAATAATATTTCCTTATTGCACTAAATACAGACAACTAATTCAGAATCATTTATCCAGAAAGTTTGTTAGCTTGCAATCTAGAAAATAATATTTCCCTAAATATTATTTTACTAAATGTGATAGCTAATTACACACCATTACCAATTATCCATAAGGTTGGGTTTTATTCAGCAAATCATTCTTTGAAATACAATTTTATTAAAAAAATGTTTTACCTGATCTTGCAGTATGAATGGTTGTTTGAAGGTATACCAATTATTGTCTAACTTAGTTCCAAGACTAACTTAACTTCATTTCCAGACCCCTCAAGATAATCCTTGGTTCTCAATCATAAATAACATTGAATGGTAATGTTGCATCAGTATTTTGATCATGGTTTTAAACCATCTTTGATTCATTTGTTCACATTGTATGTAGTTCATTGGTCTTCCTTATTCTTTCACTTTGCTTGGTAGTTTTAGTTTGATTGTTCTAGAATAGTAAAGATTTTGTTGATTAAATTAATATGTTTGACTTTGAGTTGACCTATTTTTGTTAGTAAATTCTTGTATTTTAAGAAATTGTGTGAATTTATTCCATGTGTATGCAGAGTTTTGCTGTTCAATAATGCCAGAGCTTGACTCACCCTTTTCTCTATAGTCCTAATACCACTGCATCGTTGGGCTGGTATTCACAGGACAACACTTAACAGACCGAATTATTATTTAATTAAATAATATAATCATATTAATAATTACAACAGTGGTCATTGGGCAAGAGAAGATGGAAAACCCTCATCACAGGGCCAACACTAGGATTTACAACCTTTCATACTTCCAATTAACATTTCTGGACAGTTTTAATGATGAGAAAATGTAAACCCTTTACAGTAAGGCACCAGATGCGACCTAAACCCAGAACATTCTTAAAGTGTCCACCACCTAGGCATGAAGACTGACCAGAAAGTGAGACCCCATGGCAAACCACAGAACAGAATTAGTGGATGTTGAGGATCATAGTACACAGAGGTCAGTAGTAGGCAAAGTTTGGTGCAGAGTGGATTAAGTTCTGGGACTGGGGCTTTTAGTGAAAGGAACTGTCATTATGTATAAGTGTGAGTTTGCTATGCAAGAACTTGAGTGGCCTGCACAAATATTCTGACCTCAACCTGACAGAATACGACTGGGATGAATTAAAGCAAGCAAGACCTTCTTGTCCCACATCAGTGTCTGACCTCCTTTAGCATTCTGGATGAATGGTAAAATAATAATTCACTGTTTTTTATGACGTCAGTCAGGGAAGAAGAAGAAGCAGAACAAAAACTGAAAAGAAAGAATAAATAGATTTTTATATCAACATTTCAATATTTTTTTGTATTCTTTTTGCCCCTAAGAGATCCCTCATTTCGCCTCCCTGTATTTCTTGAAAACAATCATTGTTTTTGTCTTTCTCCTTCTGCTGGTGATCTGACCTGTTTTCCCGTGTCTGCTCTATGTTTGGTACCACCCTTTGAATGGGAATATTATTGTCGATAATGGCACACAGAGTTCGCTCAGTCACTCTAGTGACTCGTGAACTCTAGTGGCAGGGTACAGATGACGACATATATGATTACAGGTTTTGCAGTAGATGGGACAGAGCAGTCTGGGAGGTATGAATTAGGCCTTATGATAACGGCAGCATTAATCACTTGTTGATCATGCCACCCAGAGGAATCTCTTATGTTGATGAGGATCGTTGGGAACCTGCCAAGGCAAAGCACCACATCCAGCACATTGAAAATGTCATAATACCTTCAGTCTAACCAAGTGCTCAGTACAAATAGTAAAAGTGCTTTTTGTTTCTCGAGATGTGAAAATGAATATTTTGGCTTTTACAGTTTTTCTCAATGGCTAAGAGATATTTCGTGAAAGCTGCTGTACAATGCTCAGAACATGAAGCTGTAGAAATAAATGTTTATTGTTCACTGTAAACTAAATGCATGTTGCAAAACAAAAAACCTGTGTATTTAGCCCTTGTACATAGTAAAAATATACAAAAAACAGAAATCCTGTGAATTTAGCACTTGTATACAGTAAGCCTAAGTAAAAATAAAGTACAAAAATATACATCGAATACTAGGCCTACAAACAGTTAGACTAACCCTCCATTACTATACTACAGTACATTGGCACAGTGATGTACTGAAACATATATTTATTTACAGTATACTGTGGTACAGTATATAGTAAAGTCATACAGTAATTGTTGTATGATGTCAAAAAAAGTACTTACCAGTTCTCTTCTTTAAATCTTCAGATTATGGTGGACAAAGTGAATCTACTGATGTTTGGTTGTACCCTTTGTCCGGCCTCCCTCATGCTCATACCGTGGACAAGAACATGGTCTGATTTAATCGGATATTACTGTTCTTTGTCTTAACTGACCACCTCGAACACCTCTCACACAAACTCCTCCTCTCAGATTTCTATCCATTGTAGTGCCTCGCAAACCAGTGCTCTCTGAACTGGCCTATATATGTTCCCTCACATCATTGGCAACAAGTGTGATCAATTTTGAGTTGTTGTGTTAAACCGGTGACACCTGTGCTTTAACTGTGCTTGACTATTGCCACCTGTGCTCACCATTATGCAACACAGGTGCATCACAATGAAAATGTGTTGGCAAGTTTTGTCTAAACAGGAGAAGAGTGCTTATGGCTTTGCCAAATGAGTGACTGATTTAATCAGTGGGTGCAGGCAACTGAGCATTTGGTTCAGACAACAGAGTTTAGTGTTTTGGCTATTGAGAAAAACTGACAAAGACAATCCATGTTCAGTGCTAGCTGTGTCATCTTTTTAGTTATGTTTCTATTGGTCTGATGTTCAACGTTTCATAAACAAACTGATGCAAGTAAATTACATAAACACTTATTGATTAGATTAGACACTTTTCAGGCTAACCGTTTTTAATAGATATTTTTCACGTTGAAGCTCTTTTTATGGATGTTGATGTTAAGTACAAAGGACCAGGTAAATGTGCCAAAAACAACCTCAACAGCTGACAGTCTGACAGTACTGAATGGTCTCCCCTCCAGTTTTATCTAACTGTCAGCCTGTATGGATGTATCAGCTGCTCAAAAAAGAGTTAGAGAAGAAGACAGAGAACTCTACTGTATCAGCGTTTGATAGCTTTTTAATAATGGATGGGTTCACACAGACAAACTTCTCCTGATTCCCAGTTTGATTGCTGAGAAAGTTAATTAATATCAAAAAAAGATACAAGGAGTTTCTTAAACAACTATTAAAATCAATGGCAGAGAACATAAAGTGAGTTTCAGATAGCTCAGTTTAATGTTGATAAAGATACTATAGTGGTTTGATTTCATAGATGAAACATGATCACCTGATGGATAACATGATTACTATCTTTGTTTCTCTCCCATCCATGGAGCATCTCAGCATCTCTCAGCTGCTGTGTTTATAATTTAACTGCCTGCAGATTCCCAGTTTTTAATTCATTTTCATTCCCTCTAATTTGTTACTTGTTTCGAGTAGCCAAGTGCACCACCTGCTCAGCACCAAACGACAGGCAGAAATAGTTGCTGGAAAACATAGAGGAGCATTAAACAGCTACAGCCAGATTGTAGCCCCCAGGAGTTAGAATAAAACACAACAGAGAAAACAGAGAAATGCTTCCATTGGATAAATTCAGGATTTTGCTCTGGATCTTTGTATTGGGATCTATTATGTTTTTGTTGTTTAAAACCTTTTCAGATAAACTTAATGTTTTCATTTAAACACTTTCCAACTTAAAACTATGAACAACTGCAGAACAAACTGGCAGGAAGCATGTGATACCTTTCAAAGAACGCGTCTTTTTCAACAATAGTTCATTACATTTTAAAATTTAACACAAATAATTCAGGGCTGCATGGTGTCACAGTTAGTAGCACTTTCGACTCCTGGCCGGGGGTCTTTCTGCATGGAGTTTACATGTTCTCCCTGTGCACGCGTGGGTTCTCTCTGGGTACTCCGGCTTCCTCCCACAGTCCAAAAACATAACTGGTAGGTTAATTGGTCTCTCTAAATTGACCGTAGCTGTGAATAAGTGTGTGCGTGGTTGTTTGTCCTGTGTGTCTGTGTTGCCCTGCGATGGACTGGCGACCTGTCCAGGGTGTACCCCACCTCTCGCCCATAGACTGCTGGAGATAGGCACCAGCTTCCCCGCGACCCACTATGGAAAAGGTGGTAGAAAATGACTGACTGACAAATAATATAAAACACAAAACCAACTCAAGAAAATAAAACACTTTTCTCCATGTATTATTCTGTTTGCATTATCTGCCTCTTCCATTTCTTACAGTGATTGCTGCAACATGTGGTATAGCTACTTCGCCGTGAAATACATGAGAAACTTATCGGTGTCTTGATACAAATCCGAAGTTAAGCAACTCCTGTAATGAAAACTAGCAAAAAAAAAAAGACTACGAGCAAACTCAAAAGAAATTGCGAAGAGTCTTCATAAAACTTTTATTTTACAGGCAAAAGCTAACTGATACAGGCTTTTGTGCAAAAAAAAACCCCGAAAACTTTACCCAGTAGTTTGGAAAGTAATCTTTTTCTCACATTTCAAAGATTTCTTGAGTAAACTAATAGACGTGGGCCAAGCAAAAACCTCCCTAATATTACTATTATTAGTACTTTTGTTTATAATTTCTTCAGGACTGAGCTTCCCACTTCGCTAAGATGGCTGGTTTTGTTGCCAGGTTTGAAAACCAGATTCTACAAACAGTTGAACAAACTAAGAATAAACAGACTTCTGAGAGTTCTGTTACTACTAATGTAAGCCTCAGCTTGTTGATTTGTCATCTTTTTCAGTGTACATTTTTGACATTTTTTTCAGGTTAAAATTGTAAATTGTTTTGTTGTTTTTGACATAATTTTGGTTACTAGTAGTACTTTGTGAGAACTCTGTGTCAAGTGTCTATCCTAGCCCACACCTATATAGCACGTGCTATATAGCGCGTATTGCAGCAATGGACCAGCACATAATTCATGTCAGGCGGTTTCTCTCAACTGCTTTAAGTAGTAAATATGTTTGTTCTCTTACTCTCTATCTATTTTTCCTGTGCGATAAAATGTCAACCAACCTGTATATTATTACCTGGTCATTGGCACCCGCAGACGACGAGGAAGCTATACTGTCCTACTCCCTTCAGCTGCCACTGCTGCAGTCTGGCGGATCTTCCGCTTTACTTTGAGAGCATGGAAAATGTCCAACGCAGACTGAAAATGCTGCGCAAATTTGTCAAGATCATAATTTCTAAAATGATATTTGTGTTGCGTGCTGACATAAACAGCTGGGATCAGTGAAGCATATTATTTTTCAAAACCAATCACATGAACATAGAATATCGATGATTTTTAAAAGATATTTCTAGTTCCCACGGTTCCTGAATACAACACCTGAAAATATTTCCTTCAGGCGCCGAAGCTGTCAGTCATCATTCCACACCCCATGTCATCTATGTCCTGCTCCCACAACGAGGGAGCAGCAGTTTGAAACTGAAAAATAAATGTGAAACTGAAAAAAAAACTTGAATCTGAAAAGTAGTTTTAAACATTTGTTTTTTTTCCGTAGTATTTTTCAGTTTCAAATCTTTTTTTTCAGTTTCAAAATTACTTTTCAGTTTCAAATCTTTTTTTTTTCAGTTTCAAAAAATTGTTTTCAGACAAAGTTTATGGCCCCAATTTAGCTCCATATCATGACAGGCTTTAATTTGTCTAAAAGCGAACGTTTTGCAAATGTCCAAATTGGGTTTTAGATGTCCAAATTTAGCAGAAATTGATAGTTACACTGAATAATGCAACCTCATAAAGCTGATCTTATAAGTTCTGCACTGGCCTCGATTAGCCAACCAGCCACAATTATGGAATGATGCAACCACAGGATAAGCCAATGAGCAGTTGTGTGTCCTTGTTATGGTTGGAAATATGTTTGATAGATAATTATTTGCATTTTTTTCTTTATCTATAAGAGTCAAGTTATTTCTAACATTGTATCCCACTTGCTGTCAATGGAGCATGTGGTCCCCATTCCTATTTGAGTCAAACAAGATGTTTGACCTAAGTACCAGTCCTTTCCACAAGTTCTGCTTGACATTTGACCCATTCCTCCTGACAGAACTGATACTTTTCCTGCTCTCACCCGCCTTTTCATGTCTGCCCCCAAATTGTTTCTGGGACTGAGATTAAGACTTTGTGATAGCCTCTCCAAAACATTGATTTTGCTGTCTTTAAGCCACGTTCTAACTAACTGGATGGCATGCTTGGGGTTATTCCTCAGCTTTAACTTTCTGGCTGTTGTCTTGCGATTGATTCTTGCTTCAATATGTCTGTACAATGCTATTGATTCACGGCAACAGCACTGATCCCTCTTGCAACAAATGTCTTCCAACATGATGCTCCTACCCCAGTTGGGATAGTGCTCTGAGGCATTAACCCTCCCCGTTTTTCCTCCAAACATAACAATGATTTTAGTTTCATCAGGCTGCAGGACATGCTAATAAATTAAGATCTTTGTGTGATCTTGAGTGCATTTGCAAACTCTAATCTAGCGTTTAATGCTGCTTTTGAAAAAATAACTTTCACTGTGCAAAGTGACACTCTCTCACCAACCGCAGGCAGCAACTTAATTAGATTTTTTGCTTTAATTCTGGTATGATAGGCACATTACACATCAAAACATGATTGTCTCTAAGACATAGAAACTGTCTTCATCCTAAACAGTATGATGGCTGGACTTCCATGTTGGTTATACTTGTATATAAATATACATATTTGCATATAATCGATTGAACAAATGAAAGTGGTACCTTCCGGTATCTAAAAATTGTTCCCATGGATAAACCATACTTGAGAAATCATACAATTCTCCTCCTGATATCTTGCCTACAATATTTTAATTTTCCTAAAATGTCAAAAAAGAAAGCAGTTTGCCGAGGTGTTCCTTAAAATACATCCACAGGTTTGCCTCAGTTTAACTCATATGTTGTAAATTGTAAATTAAGCAAGTTTATAAATCTGTGTCATCATAATCTGAGTGCTCCACAAATTAGTTTAAAGATAATCATTTAACTGGATGTAAACTTCTGACTTGCTTCCACCCCCTGTAACAAAGCAATAAAAAAATATCAAAAACATTCTCTCTCTCTTTATTCTGACATTTAGTAAACAGAAATAATTTTTAGTTGACCTAAAACAGGACAAGTTTGACAACGAGAAAAAGGTTGGGTCTTTTTATACAGTGTATGCAAATACCTGATTTCAATTTCATAACTATCCTGCATCTTAAGAAGTTATAAACAATAGAAACCCTTTCAGCTGCTTACAGTTACCCTTTTCACATATGGATCTGCAATATTATTTAAAAAATTATCCTCTTTTTGAACTGAATGTTGGTTGTAAGTAAATGAACCAAACAAGCCCAATAGGTACAGAAACAATTTGAGATATCAGTGTTAATTAATTATCTAGTTGTTTTAGTTATTGTCAGGATCTGCCATTTTGGGTTTTTTGTTAGTTTTTGTTCTCTGAGCTATTCTTCCTGGATTCTTGTGTTCATGTGTTTGTTTACATTTTCCTGTATATCTGTATAACCCTAACCAATGAAACAGGGAGATGGGGTCTCCCTGTTTCATTGGTTCATACTCCACGTTCCTTAGTATATTAGCTTCCTGGACTTTATTGTTCCTCGTTGGTTCCTCACATTAACCACCCTTGTTATCTTCCCGAGATCCTCCTTGTGGTTTGTTTTCTGTTTGTCTCCTGATCTTGTGCCTTTGGATTACCTGCCTGTACTCTGTACTCTGCCTGCAAGAAAGTCTGTGTTCAAATTCATTAGACCTCAAACTACTCACCATGCGGCCTCCTCGCCCATGTTCTGCGCTCTGGTCCTATCTCCAAACCCACGACTTTGACAGTTATTAATAAAAAGATAAAATATAACATCAAAATAATGACGGGAAGCTTGTCTATAACGGTGGTACACCACACACCTATTTCCCTGATTTTGTCTGAGTGCTGCACGTTATAGGACTTTTATATCAGGAATTTCTGACCAATCAAAGATTTTGATCAATGCTCACCAGTCTGAGTTTCCTCTACCTTTGGTGAGTTGCATCTTAACCATTCATTGTAATTTAACATTCAATTCAATAAAAAAAAAGTAACCTTTACAGTCATATTCGATTAATTAGAATATGCATTCCAATGAAGCTTGTTAGTCAGATTAAATTGACCTTTTAAAAATTATAACCTTTAAGCAGTTATTAAACATTTCTGTTTTAAAAACAATGCTTTTTTTATCAGTCTGATTGTCATCGTTTTTAATGCCGACAGAGAAGCGTTGCACTCAGTGATTTATTAAATTCTGCTCTGGAAGGAATGTGGAGGGTGGGAATCCGGGCCGGTCATCAGGCTGAAAGGGAAACGGCAGAGGTGAGTAAAGGAAGCAGGGAAAGGGGTACCTATTACGGTATCTGCTTACAGTTCTGGTGGAGATCGATCCGCCAGGGGAGGAGGTGCGAGTCTGGAGCAGTGCGGCTGTGCTGGTTCGGCTGGAGCTTTCTGATGGTCCTGGTGGATCCGTGGGAGGGTGGACAGGTTTCGCTTGATCAGACAGGTGGAGTCGCAAGGGCAGCTGCCAGCCAGAGAATGATCCAGAGTCTAGATTCTGTTTGAGAAGTCCTTAGTGAAGTATCCAGCAAGGAGCGTGGCTTGATAGACCTAGGACGGGGTAAACAGGTGATTAGACAAAAACCTTCTTCAAAAGTCTTTCAAGATCACAAGTGTAAACTGGCCAGGTGGTTACTACCGCAGAGGGCAAAACACTCAGGCGTAGAAATGCTGGCGAGCCACCCTCATATAGTCCTCCAGCTGATGAGGCTACGATGTGCACCTGTCACACTCTCGTTCCTCCAGCTCCAGCGCTGTTTAGTGGTGAGGGAAGGTTAGCAGCAGGCAAGGTGAATACCAGACTCGGACACTGATGGAATATTCTAATATTAAATGTTGCTTTTCATTAGCTGAAAGTGGAAATTCCTTATAATTAACTGAAATGAAGGAAACCTCAGTCTGTGTGTAATGAATCTATATGTTTGACTTTGTGAATTGAGTTGCTGAAATAAATGACATTTTCAATAATATGCTAATTCATTGCATGACTGTATGTTTGTGCTTGTGTTGGTACGTTTTTAGATTATACTACTAACTGTTTATTCAGTTGGTGTTTTCAGAATTCTCTCTTTTCTGATGATGTTTTATGTTGAAAGTGTAGCTAGCACCGATAAGCAACTTAAACCAATAATAAAAATGGCAACAATAAAATAATGTAACATTTTATCAGTGTTTTATCAGTGTTTAAGACAAACTTAAAATACAGAAAAAAAATCCACGACATATCTTAAGCTCCTTCAATCATGTTTATGCTAGCTATTTTCAGGTTTTAGGTTTACAGCCATATTTTACACATATTTACAGTCACGCTGTAAATATATACGCTTTGTCAAGTCTGAGGACTCCAAAGCACTTTACACTACAATCAGTCATTCACCTGGTCATACACACATTCACACAGTTACAGTGGAAGGCTACATTGTAGCCACAGCTGTCCTGGGGCTAGCTGGAGATTCCATACAATCTGCGCCCAGAGACACAACAAATGAGACGGATGGAGTGTGAGTTCCTACCGGCAATCCACCAGTTACAGAATGAACCACTACCACAGTTGCCACCGTCAACCCAGATTACTTAAAAAAAAAGCACGACCCACAGTTGTTTAACTAATGCTAAACATGAACACTAAAACAGGAAGTTAATAAGGGTAATGATCTCTGTGAAACTTTTAGGGACAAATGGATGGAATATTGGTGAAAACGTTTAATCAACAGAGGCTGAAGGAAGCAGATATTCTGCGGCTGGTTTTGCTGCAGTGGTCGTACTACAGTGTTATAAGTGGCGCTCTTCGAACCAGGTTGTCCCTATTTTGTTTCTATACACACACACACACTTGTTGCATGATGGTTAAATGACATAATGCAGGTTTGATGGCACAATGATCAGTTTTGAGATAGTCTTCTTTGCACTGGTGACTGAAAATGGTGTTTAAAAAAGGACATTTTAATTGGTTCAGCCATGTGATTAGGATGCCTCCCAGGAAATTACTCTTAGGGGGTGTTCCTGACTTGTTCCATGCAGAGAAAATCCCAAGGCCTAGGATTGCTTTAAGATCCCCTATAAAGAGCTTAGAAATCTTGCTGGGGAAAGGGATCTTGAGGATCTTAAGTTTTCCTGTTATGTCTTCAGCCCAATCTTAGATAAGCATAAAACAGTGGATGGATCCAAGGTTTTATCTAACTGTAGAGAAAAAGCTTTGTGGTTTTTTATCAGTTTACCCTAGATCCATTTTATAATTCAAATGAGCCTTTCATCGTAAAGGTGAATGAATGCCTTTATAACTGCAAATATTTTGTTGGTGTGTATGTGTTGATAGTTGGGGTGGCATGACATGTGGTTGTTATAGGTAAAAAAAATCACATTGTTGACAGATACACTTCACCAATGGGTTACACACTCGGACCTGACATTGGGGATCAGTGGCATTGAAGTAACTCTATTAAGGTGTAGCAGTGCATAGGCTACCTGCCATTTTACATGGGTCTCTTTCACACTACACGTTCACACCTTCTCACATATTGGCACAATGAGTAAAATGCCCAAGGTCACACAGCCGGATTGGGGAGTATGTAAAAAAATTGTGGGGGCAGCGTGAGCAACACTACACTCTAACTCACAGGGCTTCTGTCACATTTGTTTTTTTTTATTTGTGCAGGACTTGTGAAACCATGGTGTGAAAGGGCAACATAACAGCCAACTCAGCTGTGACTTCCTCCGTAGATACAGAGGCAGTGAAAAATATATAAAATAGCATCCACCTGAAATGTAGCAATATTTTTATTTTTTGCTTTACATTGCTCTTTAATGAGATACTTAATGTGGTTAATGTTTTAAAACTTGTAGTTTGGGTTTAATATGGTCTTCTACAATGGTCTTCATTGTAAATACCAGTTTTGCATCTCTGGCCTGTGGCCAAATATGATGCATATGTCAATACACTACCAACATTTTAAATACCTAAAAAAGGGAAAACATTATGTGACCTGATACAGTTCACCCTCTTATTAACTGATTTTAGGATAAACAAATGTGATCTGATGGGATTCGGTTTGATTCATCCAACAAGACAAAGCAAACAAATGATGCTATGCACCAGAGTATACCTAATTAATTACCTTAATAAAACAACTACCGTTCACAGTCGGGTCTTGTCTACCAATTCTAGTGCACTTTTATAAAACCTGACTTATAATAAAAAAATAAAATCTGAGACAACATTTTAAAACCTGTCAGGCTGCAGATATGATTACCACTCATTTAGTAACGAAGCAGTAAGCAGAATGATGTGTTTTTTTACAACACAGCAAATAATCATTTTTTTTAATTTCTTATTCACATTTTACCTTGACTCATTTCAAAGTGTACAACTCTTTATTAGTGTATGTGAGCTACTCTTTGATTTACATTGCATTAAAGTACTAAACTTGCCATTAATTAATCTGCATTAATAAAGTATTTTTTAATTAAATTGAATTAGTACCATTTCTTGCTAGTCTCTAAATGTTCTGCTGTCATTCCTGATCTTGGAGTCTACTTGAAATCTTTCCTTGTAGTCCCATGTTCGATCCTTGTTTCCTCGGACCTTCGTTTATCTCTCTCTGCACCATGATAGACATCTGATCAGCTCCAACAAGGACTCCAACAAGGTGTTTTATAACTGTCACCAGGATCCCCCTCTTTGCCATGTTGACAGTTGCATCCTCCACCAAGTTATAAAGCACGATTTCTTCCGGATAGGAAACTCTCATCTCTTGAGTTTGAAACTGAATTCTCTTCTCTTTCAGCACAGACTTCTCTCCTTCACCTCAAAATCTCAGGTGCATAGTCATTTCCCAGGTTAATCCTATTTCCTTTTTTTTTGTTTAATCTAGAAATGTGTCCTGTCCGGTTGAGTAGCACTCAGAATTTTTGTTTCAGTGCCAAGAAGAAGCCCAATAAATTTACTTTCACAAGTAGAGCCTTAAGCTATAATGCTCTACTTGTTATATATATAAAAAAAATTAATATAAATTAGAAATTGCTTTGGGGTTATTTCAAATGCAATGGACAGGGCGACAGAAACGAAAGGGAAAAAAGAAGGAAAGGGAGAGATGTGGGTCAAGAAGTTAAAAGGGAGAGAAGGGAAAAAGAATAGAGGAGAGAAAGAACCCTAGAGGTCTGCTTTTATATCTGAAGAATGAGAGAGAAAAAGAGAGAGAATAAAAAAAGAAAAACCACAGGGACAAACAATAAATGCATATTTAATAACAACAACGTTACTTAAAAGTACACTGTACTAATCAATACGGGATGTATTTAATGGCAACCGCAGCTCAATATAGAGTATATCTGTGTATCTGTAAACACCTGAATCCAAACACCTGTGTGTGAATGTATGAGTGTGCTTCTGTCAATAAGGTTTCCTCATAACAATATTCAATAGCGGGCGCGAGGAGGAACAGACCTGCCCCCCAGGACCCGAGGCAGATGCAGAGGAGATCGGAGCCACAGACATCCTAAAGCCCCCCCCAGAGCACTGGAGCCCCAGGAGGACCCCCCCAGAGAAGAGCAGAGGAGAGCTGGGAACCACCCAGCAGCCACAGGGCGGAAGCCCCAGGGAGCTGGAGTGACGAGCCTGTAGACCTAAGGGGACACCACCCCACAGTAGAGGCCCGACAGAGACGGGGCCCAAGCCCTACCAAGCAGCCACTGGTAGTGAGTTGGTACACACCCGGGCGCCTAGCTCTGGACACCAATTACAACCCCCTATGACCCCCAACTCCATCCAGAAACGGGTCCAAAAAAAGGGGGTCCACCAGCTCCAAATGAGCCAGCCAACCAGTGCCACCCAAGGACAAACAGTCCCAACGCCCAAATGAAGTCCAGTTTCACTCCCATGAGCCTCCCACCCCTTGAGAACATGTACCCTAAGATGAACCTCCCCACAGTGTCACCCACAACCAGGACACAGATATCGAACACATGCCCCCCAAACACAACTGCCATGAATCCCCTCCCAACAGGGGCACACCCCCACAAGACAGCTCCATCCCCGAAAAGCCAATGAAGACATATCAATACAGTGCAAGCACCGGACACAGCCCCCACTCCAATCACCCCCCGCCACATCCTGCCCCCACCACACAGCGGCTTCCTCGCTACACATGGCTTCCTCGCACATGAGCGCAATATAGGAGACACCACTGAGCCCCCACCAAGATATTATCAACTCACCCGCCAAGTGGTCCCTGGCAGGCGGCACGCACACAGAGCCAACTAGCCCCACAATAAGTGTTCAACAAAAGCCACCACAGGGGGTGGTCCATCGTGGGGTCTGCTTGACTGCCCGGCTGAGGGTCTGGGTGGTTCCGGGGGTGGGGGTGGCTGGGGACGTTGATCCCGGTTTTCAGTTGGTTCTCTGGGCCTGTAACCTGTCCCTTGTCTTTTGCCCGGTGGATGCGCCTATGCCTCCGTCCTTTGTTGGGACTTGGCAAACGGGGGTGCCTATTGGGGCCAGCCGGAGAGCTGGCTCCCTGGGAGAGCATTTTGCCCCCCAGTCCTTCCCTCCCCATCCCCGGACACCTCCCTCCGCCAGCTCCATCACATTACCACTCATGGAGGGCCTTGGGGTGCAGGTGCGCCATTGGAGTGCCGCAAGGGTTTTCCATCTCTGCGGTCCCATGGCAGCCTGTGGCCCAATTTTACTGTACAACTTAGACACTGTCACGTATAACATTTTCACGACATTCACATGTAGGGCCTAGGGGGTGACCGCACTCCATGGCATCAAGAGGGAGGATATCCTCGTAGCCTAACCTCTGGTGCCTGCGCTCACCTCTAAGGGGTGGGGGGTCTGGGCTGGGTTTGGGGGTCAGGTCTTGGGGACTTTCTGGTGCTGGGGTGTGTCTGGTGCGTTTCGTCTCTCTCTCTCGGGATCGCTTGGGTTCCCTTGGATCTCGGCCCCTGGCTTTCGGCCCTGGTCTGCCGGCTGGGGGGGGGTGCCGGGCTCCGGTAGGGGGGACTTAGCCGGCATTGATTGGGATGTGGCCCCGTTCCGATGGAGGGGCTGGCCGGCTGGACTACTTGGTGGGCCGTAGTGCGCCATGCGGGGGTGCGGGTGGCCAGCGGGCTGGGGCACTCCCGGGGTTTGGGGGTGGGGGTTGGCGGGGTGCCCGGGAAAACTGGTGCGGCCGTGGCCTTCTTCCACTGCTTCTGTAGTTTTGGCCCATGGTTGGGCGCCGGGCTGCAGTTGCCGGTCGGGTGGGTGGGGCGGTGGAGCGCGTCTTGTGACTGCACCGGGGCGGCTGGTGGGCTGTGCTTGGCTTGGAGCGGTTGGCCTGCATGGCCCAGGTACCCGGCTAGTGCATGTATCCCTCTCGTGGACTGGTGGGCTGGGGCTGCTGGCGCTGTTTTGGGGGGATTGGGCGGGCTTGGTGGTGGGCTGCTCTGCTGGCTGTCATGTGTGAGGGGGGGGATCGGGGCGGTGGGGTGGGGGGTGTCGTGGAGGGGCTGCAGCCGGTGGGGTGGAGGGGTTGTATCCACTTCTGGGATATGGGGTCGCCGGCGTTTTGGAAACGGCTGGTGGCGATGGTGGAGCTGAGCTGGATAGTGTTTCTCCCTGGGCAGTTGCAGTGGCAGGAATGGGTTTTTTTTTTTTTTTGTGGCTGAGTGGGGCATTGTGGGGGCGTGGTGGGGACACTGACCCCGGGGATCGGGTGGGTGAGTCTGTCCCGTCGTTTCGGGGGACATGTGTTCGATATCGGTGTCCCTGTTGGGGGTGGGCCCCCTGTGGCGAGGTTCATGTTGGGGTTCACTGGGGGTGGGAGACTCATGGAGTCAGGATCGGGGGCTCGTTGGGGGTCGGGACTGCTCCGTCCTGGGGCGGCTCTGGTTGGCGGGCTGGTTTGGGGCCATGTGGGACCCCTCTTTTGTACACAGCCCCTCTCTGGAGGTGGATGGGGGTTGGTGGGGGCTGGGTTCTGGGCAGCGGCCGGGCCGAGAAACCGCCCGGGTCTGGGCCTGTCTGCCTGTCTCTGCCCCGGGAGGGGAAAGGGGACCACCTCCTTGGTCCGGGGGCTGGTTGGCCCCTAGGGCTGCCGGCGCCGGACCTTGGAGTATAGAGTATGCATGGGGAGGTGGAGTGAGTGTAGGACGTCCATTGTTGTTTGTCTTTACGTTGGGAAGCGAGTGATTTTTATGTGTGTGGATGAGGTGGGAGTGGGTGTCTGTGACTGTGAGTGCCTGTTTTTTTTTGTGACAGGTTGGGTCTTGGACTGCTCCCTCTCCTGGATCAGCTTAGGCCCCCCATATTATGGGGGGCCTATTTCCTCCCCGCCACCCTGCCTGCCGGTGGTTGGAGTATCTGCCCGCTGGTGTACTTGTGGTTCTCGGTGTCCGGGGCTGGATCCTTTTGTGTGTGCTGGCTCACTCCCGGTGGCTGCCTGCCGGGGCCTGGACCTCTGGGCTCTGTCGGGCCTCTGTCTTGGGGGTGGCGTGTCCCGGGGTCTTGGGTCTCTGGGTCCATGGCTGGATCTGCTCGGGAGTGGACGGCTGCCGGCGGGGCCTGTGGGCTCGTCGCTGCGGTTCCCTGGGGCTTCTGCACTGTCGCTGCTGGGTGGCTCCCCTGGGACTCTCCACTGCTCTTCTCTCGGGGGGTTGCGTTAGTCCCGGCGGTGGTTCTCCTGGGGTTCCTGTGCTTTGGGGGGGCCTTTGGATGTCTGTTTTCTGGATCTCCTCAGTGTCCACCCGGGGGCCCCGGAGCAGGTCGGTGGGTCCTCACACTCGCTATTGCATATTTCTGTGGAGAAACCTTGTATACAAAGCGCATCCACACAGGTGTTGATAGAAAACACAGATGATCTATATTGGGCTGCACTTCTCACTAAGTACCATTTTACATTCATAAATAACCGTGTGTTATTTTGTGTTTAAGCAAGCAGGGTGTAATCTTTTATTCTATTCATCCTTCTTTCTCTCCTCCTTTTTTCCCCTTTTTCCCTTTTGCCCCATCTCTCTCTTTGTCAAGCTTCTGTTTTCCTTTTCATTTCAGTGTCCGTGTCCGTAACAATTGAAATATTCCCAAAGAAGTTTATAATAAAGTTTATTTTATAAATATCAAGCAGAGCCTTAAAGCAATAGCTGTGATGCTCCGCTTGTGAAAGTAAATCTGTTGGGCAATTTCTTGGCACTCAGACTACAATTCTGAGCGCTACTCTGCCGGACAGGACACGGTAGAAAAAAAAAAAAAAAAGAACAAGTTGAGTTGGGAGAGCACTCTACTATGCCACTTTCTATGCCATTTTCTATCTCACCAAACTGGAAGTCTATTTAACAAATTATTTTTGCTGAATTGATGATACTGGTGGATCATAGCACCAGTATAATTTATGAAATTAATTATAATGTAAGTGAGGTGGCTCAGCTGTGTTGAGCATTTTGTTACTAGGCTCTGAGACATGGAGGAGGTAATATAAATAAAATAAATATAAAAAAACATGGAAAAGGTGTTGAAAGCCCCCTTTTTCACCACTGTAAGGCTGGATATCTTTGTAGCAGGCTTTGGTATCTGTATTTTTTTGTATATGAGCAGAACTGTTAGAAAAGATGGCATTAAAAAAGGTAGCTCACCCCTTTTGGAGCTTCTCGTTCAAGACAAGTCTGAATCTGAGGCAGATACAGCTGGGTTGCAGGCAGACCTCTAAATTCACAGCATGTTGCTGTCTCAAGTGTATAATATACAGTATATAGTTGTGCTAATTTATAATTAGCTGGTGTGTGCATTTCTTTTACCTGTCTTACCTTGTTGGTGTTGTTGTTAGGACACAAGCCTTACCTATGCTCCATCTACTCAGTGGCATCTTCTGTTTTCTAAGGGTGTATTTACACCAAGAAGGTCCTTTGCTGCACTTGTTTGTTCCAGACCAAAAGGTGACTTTATTTTTTTTTTGCATGATACGGTTCACTTTCACAGTGTACTTTTGCAGGTGACGATTGTTGTGCTCATTGGACAAAAACTGACTAGGGCGGGACAGAGCACAAACCCAGAGGAAAACTATCATCGAAGTAATGCTCGCTGTATTTCTGTTGTGCATATTTGTGCTGTTTGTGCAGCTGCAAAACCATTCTGAGTGTCAAGAGCAGCTCTTTCAGCAGGTTTACCAACGCTATATTTCTAATTTTGGAATGGCATTGGCGAATGCGTGCTGCAAGCCAAAGGAGACAATGTGTATTGTTATTATTATTATAATTATTATTAATATTGCAGTTCCTCCACTGTTATTCTTGTGTCTACTAACATTGTTGTTGCACTACAATTTAAACCTATGGACTTCTTGTATATACATACAATTACATTCTTGTTTCAGGTTTAGTACTTTCTGATGTTACTGTTAGTAATTAAATTGTTATATATTAAATAAGTTTAGTTACTTAGCAACACCAAAAGCATTCATAACAACTTACTTACAACTTAATTCTTGTTTCTCTTGACCATACACTGTGATTTCGCCACCATATGCAATAAAAAGTTGACAAAGTCGTACCTATTGTAACAATAAAACACACTTAGCTTTCTGCAATGTGAGCAGTGAGTACTTTTTACTTAAAATTTGGATGCTGAGACATTTTAATATTAAATGTCATGTGGCATGATCCTCTAAAGCCTTCAGTGGTCAGCATTCATTATGTACTGGTGCCTATCAGAAAGGGACTGCAGTGAATTTCCACAGTGAAATACAACTAGCCTACTCAAACTGATTACCAGCTCGGGATGAGAAAGCTCCTAACTCAACCATCCATCCCCTCAGCCCTCCTGTAAATCTTAACTCCCTTTCTATCTTATATAAGTGTTCCTACACTGACACATATAAACTCACTCTCTCCAAAACAAAGTGTCACTATCATTAGGGTCACATTGTGTGTGACTGTCGGTGTGTGTGTGTGTGTGTGTGTGTGTACGTGAGAGAGAGGGGTGAGCGGGCGGCAGAGATAGGTAGGGAGAGAGTGAGGCCCGGACAGAGGGAGGGAGGCTGCTTGTGACTGAGAATGTGAGAGAGGACAACAGAGGAGGACTGATCGGAGGCAGAAAGCAGGAGGCGTTGCTCGCAGTCAGGAGGATGCTGCTCTGACATGCAGACCTTCTCTGACGCCACCGGTTCTACCTGAACACCTGACCGCAGATAAGCCCGCTCACACACCGGGAGCTCGTGTTTTTCTCCCTGCAGTCTCTCCACGCTGTCGCTCTCCCCTGGACCGGCTTCTGTCGCCATGCCGTCGGCCGCACGCTCGGTCCGACTCCGCAGCACCTTGCCTGCGGTGCTGTGGATTTGGCTGCTGTGGGGCAGCGTCTCAGCAGGAGGTAAGGACGTTTTTGGGTGCTATTCTTTAATCCCTGTTGTAGCAGTGTTTTTCTCTTTCACTTAAAACTCATCTGTGTCTCGGCTTGCGTCCAAGCAGATCGAGAGCAGCTTGAGTTCAGTTTTCGGCGCATCACCAACTCGTTTTTTTCTGGGCATCCCCCGACTTGTTTTTGAGTCAAGACGTAGGTGGTTTCGAGTGGAGGGGAGGGAGTCTGAAGCAGCCCTTTGAAGTCTTGAAATAAATGCAGGCTATTTACAGTGAGACGAGCTCAAACCACCGAGCGATTTTTGGCACGGCGGTCCGGGATTTGCGCGCACGCTTCTTTTGCCGAGTGTGCGCGAAGCGGAGCCCACTCGAATGCGTGGGAGCCTTGATCAGGCAGCAGGGTGAATGCAGAGGAAGACATCACCTGTCAGCAGGCGCTGCAGTTAGACTGTCAGTCTGTGCATCAGCAGGGAAAATGGAAAATAGGAAATGAGGAGAGGGAAGTTACAGTCAGAAGTCGGATACTTCTATGTCAAGGAGGATGTTTGTTGGGCTCGCTGTTTCTAGATGCGTATTGGTTATTGAAATACGACCTTGCTGATCTGGTGAGGGTTACGTGAATTCAGACCTTCCTTTTTGGAAACAATGTCACAAGAAAAGGGGTTTTGCTAAAGCAAACAAAAGCATCAAATCTTATTGTTTAAAAAAGTTTGTTCTGCTGAACAAATCCTTCTGATCAGCTGATGTGATCAAAATTCTTATACAATTTTCTTAATCTCTAACTGGCGCGTCCGTCTGCTCTAAAAAGCACAAAATCAGGCTCTACGTGGTTATGTTGGACATTATGACAGTCGGAGAAAGGCAGTAAAGAAAGTGTTTTTTGCTGTACCCTCATTAAAGATTTGTGGCGCATGAACATTTTGCAATTCGTAGTTAATTCCCCTCCCCACCCGCCTACACTAACAGCATTTAACACCTGTATCAGGGTATGTTTGTTTTGATAAAAAAGTCCCACTGCCCAAAGACACGTCGAAACGACGTAACTTCCAAGTCAGTTCTGCACCTCTAATTTGGGTCCCCTGAAAGTGCAGACTGTGACGCCAGACGACGTCTTTTTCCGACGTTTACCGAACGTCTAGTTTTTGACGTCCTCAGCACCGCCAATTGTAGTGCAAATGTGGTCGCTGTATACGTGTTTTCTACGTAAAATTTGAACTTATTTCAGACGGTTCGATGCTGCTTCTATGCTGTTCCCAATCACGTTCCACCCATAGCTTTATTTGATTATCTCATCAGCAGATAACTGGAAACACCTACTAAAGGTGTAAGGCGTTTCCATTTCAAACCTGCTGCTGAGCCAAATAAAGGTAGGAAAATAGTACCCGTTTGGTTTACAAATAAGTCATCACTCATTTAAAGTTATAATCTTTATTATTATAATATTTTTTTTTTTTTTACAGGCAGCCTGTTGGCTACAAAACAAAAATATTTACACACATAGGTCTGTACTATACATCAAAGATAAAAAAAGAACATCCCTGTGCAACTTTTTTTTTTTTTAAATTGGACTCACAGATGAATAAGTTTCATATTAACACCGTTTTTACAACCAAAAAAGTATATCCAAATAAAAATATAAAATTCCACAGCCCTAATCAGTCCTGAGTGATGGCTTTGTGTCCTCCACCTCCACTTCTTTGCGGTGCATGTTTGAGATGCTCTGCAGCATGTATCCTTATGATGTCTTCTGTGGCTGCTTCATCTCCATTCATGTTTCCATCTGCATTTGTAGAAATACAAATTAGTAATTTGGAAAAAGCACAAAAATGTTGCTGTTGCCTCCCCTAGCAATACTGGATAAATACAAAACCATCTCTGCAAATGTTGAGATGACAGTTGGCTTTTATATTTTAGGTTTTGCTGATTAAGAATCTTTATTGTCATTATGTCACCATAATGAAACTGTTGTTGAGGCTCTAAAGACATACATGGATTGCACAGACATAACTGAGAAAACGCTTACAAAATTCAAAGACACATTTAAACAATAAAAACACACTTAGAAAAAAAAAACCTTCGGAAGGTAAACATTAGCACATTTGCATAATTTTAAATACTTGTACATTTTGAACCACTTTTCACACTTTGAGTTTAAAAATACATTTAGAATTAACCCCTGCACAATTTAAACGCTTACAAAGTGTTCACACGTGTCTTTGCAAACACATCAGCTTACCTTTTATTGCTCCATAAACCTTCGTCTTCTCCAAAGATCTCTTGCCTTGTTTCCCCTTCCCCTTCATATTGAATTTAGCCATCAGTGCATTGGTGAAGAGCCTAAAGAACAATAAACTAAAATTATAAATCAAAATGAATATATGAAGGATACTATTATACAAGCCAGAAAACTTCTATTATGGGAGAAATGGGACTTAAGTGCACAGAATGTAGTGGAGAGGAGGGGCTTGCTAATGGTTAGTCGGTTGGAGGGAATTGTGAGGATTGTGTGTATGTGTGTAGAGGCATGGCATACCTAACAAGAACTTTGTGGACACAGTCCTTTGTGTTCTTTCCTCCAATTCTTGCAATTTGCTGCACCTGTTGAAATAAGTGCATGACACAGGTAAATGACACTCCCAAGAGAAACCAACAGTGTGTGAGTACTTTGTTATGCTATGGACTATTTATTTCTTCCAGACTTCTAAAACTTACCAAGGCATCAACGGCTTTTGGATTACAGAGACGTTCCTCTCGACGTTTAGATATGCTTTGGAACCAGATGCCTCCTCCCCTTAAAGTATCGAGTGCATTCATTATTTTTAGCTTGTAACAACTTTTCTTTACTTTCCTTTGTTTCACTTGATCACGGTACTGCGATGTACTTTATGTTTTTGCAAAGCACTTCGATTTGTCCTGTTGCTGGAATATGCTATATAAATAAACTTGCCTTGCCTTGTAGCGTACTGAAAAGTTAGAATAAATAAATTTCTAAATTTTTACCCGCCTAACATTAATCTACCACTATAAATACAAGAAAATAGAAGAGACGATGTAAACAGCTGTTTAAGCTTACGTTAGCTGAAGAGGTGGAAGCTAATACAGCCAGCAAGGTTTGGTAGTTTAAGACAACAAAGCTAACACCTCAAACACAATCTAAACAGAATCACACTTACCTTCAACTTTTGAGTGGATTGCAGAGTTTCGAGCGCGACCAGTTTCTTCAGCTCAAGCAGATATGAACACCGAATAGCAGAAGGTTTTAAATGAAGCGTGCTTCTATGTCTTCCTTTGTTTTCCTGGCAGTGAAGCCGGGCTGCTCAGCAAGGCCGCCCTTGATTGGTTGGGTCGTGATCACGTGCTGCCTGAGCTAATCAGAGTGGCGTTTAATGGTCCAAATTAGAACGCTGTGGCTCCATAGCCCGCGCATTGAATACAATTCTTCTTCTTTGTCTTTTAACTAGTGACGGAAAGCAAACAACTTCATCGGTACATATCGCCACCTACTGTACATGAGTGTGTAACCATGCACAGTCAGCCACAGTAGAAATTATTTTGAAGTGATAACTGTATTAATTGAATAACAATAAAATAGTTAAGGAAATGTAATAAAATGTAATAAAAAATAACAGTCAATAAATAAATAAATAACTAAATTATGTTTACATTGAAATAATTTATTTTCGTAATTATTCATGTTATATAATAATAAATCTGCACCTGTCTGGGATGTCTGTATGACCTCCAAAAGTCTGACGTTTAAACATTTAGCAGACTGTTGACGTACAAGAGGGGTCATCGTTAGACGGCCAAATTGCAGACCTTGTCTGCACGTCATGGAGACGTCCAGAATTGGTCTTGGCCCGATGGACTTAATATAGACCTGATCTGCACGTCCATTAGACGTCCAGTGTTTAGTGGGGTGTTTCTGTTGCAGTTTTGCGGAATACACAAATTTCGATACGGCCAAAAAAACACCTCATCCTAGCGCAAAAACTTTTTTTGGAAAACGGGAGTTTTTTTGAAATTGCCGTGTTTAAGTGATTTTTATTTTATTTTTTGTAAGTACAATTTGCGCAGTTTGATGGTCAATGGAAACGCGGCTATTGTTGCTGATGGATCACTAGCCGAGCTCACATATTCCAAAAACATTTTGAAAAAATAATCAACATTAGGTGGTTTCCATTGACCATCAAATTGCAAAACATCAAACACTTTTTTCGCATCACAAGAGTCACGTGATCAACAACCGGGTGGCAATACTGGCGAAAAGGACGAAGAAGACAACTGGAAGTAGTAGGAGGATGATGGCATTTACCAAGATCTTGAAGTGGCCATCCATCGCCGCCATGTTTTTTAATGAGTTCACATGTGAACAAACGTATTCACGTGTGATTTTAATTGTATTTCTTAATTGTATTTTTTCGACATTGGCAGAATATCGACAAAGTTTTGTGCACATTTGTAATGGATGCACAGCTATACGATTTTATTAACCCTTAAGCTGACAGTCGGTAGGCTAATCATTACAGCTGAACAATGAAATGTGACATGACAAATGAAAGTTTATCTGATTGTAAAAAAAAATTTTTGAGACAAAAAAAGGAAAAATATATAACTTCTTGAATTTCCCTATGTGATCATTTTAATTCAAGCTGTAATCCCTGACAACAGCAAATACAGCCACTATACCTTTTACGGCAGTAAAAAAAATACCAAAACGGACATTAGATTGGGATATTATTGTTTCCAACTCTTTCTATCCGCTGGCACTATCATCTATGCCAGGTGTGGGTATCTACCACAGTGAAACTCCATTCCACTAGCTAAACATGTTATTGGAATATGCGAGGGGGCGAGGGTGGCGATCGTGATAGGGGTGTTCGTCCTGTAACCTGTGGGTTGCCGGTTCGAACCGCCGCTCCGTCCGTCTTAGTCGTTGTGTCCTTGGACACTTCACCCGCCTTGCCTGCTGATGGTGGTCAGAAGGCTCGGTGGTGACGATTGTATGGCAGCCTCTCTGCCCCAGGGCACCTGTGGCTACAATGTAGCTCACCACTGTCAGTGTGTGACTGGATGGATGATTGCTTGTACTGTAAAGCGCTTTGCGGTTTCTGGGGACTGCTTAAAGCTCTATACAAGTGCAGGCCATTTACCATGTGACGTTTATATTAATTACAGTTATATTAATATTAGTTCCGGATAAGATATTGTTACATTGATATATTGTGACAGAAGTTTATGTATTGTTAATTATTATATTATTAATCTCTCTTTTCAGCATGAGACAAAGGTTGTGTACACAGGAAGGGGCTAATGTAGCTAACCAAACAGAAGTGATAGGAGTTGCATTGAAAAAAAGTCATTTCAAATTGATGTATGGAGCTAACACTAATTGCATCTTGAATTTTCTATATGCCACTCAGTTAAGACATCATTAGGGCCAGATGTGGGCTGCGGTGCATACAATGACCATGTCTGATCTACTTCAGGGATCATAAGGAAAAATTGGTTTTACTAAAAAGTGGTTTTATTTCAAATCTCTATTATCTGAGCCACTAAGTCTGCCTAGTTTACAAAATATATTGCTTAAGTCAACATATGAATGCTTGATTGTAGCATACAAATAGTCAGTTTAGTCATTTTTAAGGTTCCTAGTGTTATTGTATGTCAAAAAAGGTTGATGTCCAAAAAAACTTCACCCTATATAATGACTATTAAAAAACTGTTGTTTTAATATGTTCTATCTAGTAAGCCATGACTTCCTGTTTCCCTATGGTACAAATAGGATGTGACACATAGCACCTTTTCTTTTAACCACTTTTCCAGTTGGAAAGAGAAAAGAAAACATGCCTTTCAAATCAGGCAGATGTGTGTTAATCTTCACAGGACAGTAGGGCTGCTGCGATTCATCAATGTAATCGATTACATTGATAAGGAAAAAATGCAAAATTTAATGAGTTGACTCAGTCAGTCAGTCATTTTCTACCGCTTATTCCATAGTGGGTCGCGGGGAAGCTGGTGCCTATCTCCAGCAGTCTAAGGGCGAGAGGCGGGGTACACCCTGGACAGGTCGCCAGTCCATCGCAGGGCAACACACAAACAACCACACACACTCATTCATACATGCGTTGACTCATTAAAAAAAATATAAACAAACATTACCAATGTCTGAATATCTTAGTCTCAGTGGCAAGCACCATGAAACACATGCAGTTCACTAACGAAAAGCAGAGGGCAGTACCATGATTCATTGAGGCTCAAAGCAGCAATGGCAGAGGAAAGCAACTGGAGCTGTGAGTAAAGTTTGATAAATTACACTTTCTGTGACATAAAATGAACTTGTGTGGGGGGAGGGGCTGCACTGGGTAGGTATCCCTCCCTCTAGACCTGTCAAGGACTGGCCCCCAGGGTAAAATAAAATGTGCACTTTCTATCTTTGTCCCTCCGGGTTCTGACTGCTGCGGTGAACTGGTGTCTGCACGTGTTGAAGATGCGTTGGGGGCTCTAGGGGGGTATCCCCTGCTTGGTGCTGGGAGCCTTCCTGCCGGGGATGATGCTTTATGTCTGGCTGCCTGGGTCTGCTGCGGCCTGCTGGAGCTGGGTCTAACTGTCCTTTGCTGTTCTTAGTTGCTTTGCATTGCAGGCCTTCTACCGTTCTTGCCACACTTACAATGTACACTTCCAGCTGACAAACTTGCACTGACATACACCCACTCAACACACATGTATTTCTACACACATCCTCACCCACACACACACACACACACACACACAATTACTCTAAATGGTTGAAGGTCAATCAAACATAGGTTACTATGACATCAGTGTGGTCTATTCTGATGCTGGATTGAATCTGGAAATAATAAAGTTAATCACACAATTAGCATAATGTCTTGAGATATCCTTTTTGTACAGCAAAACTGCTCTGGCACATGTAGGCAACCATCTGCTCT
This sequence comes from Crenichthys baileyi, assembly GCA_036173005.1. Taxonomy (NCBI): domain Eukaryota; kingdom Metazoa; phylum Chordata; class Actinopteri; order Cyprinodontiformes; family Goodeidae; genus Crenichthys; species Crenichthys baileyi. The sequence continues at coordinate 2,855 of JAHHUM010000701.1, read as the reverse complement.
ATATTGTGCCTGAAACATCGCGACAGAACATGTTTTTTTTAAAGACTCAATATCAGAATTTTTTAAGTGTGAGATTCTGCTACTCGTCGTACAAAGCAGAATTTATGTTAAGGTTTTAGACGCATGATTCAATACCAGCGGTTTCAAGAAATGTAAGTTGCACAGAATAATCAACAAGCTTTTGGCATCAATGTTTCTGGATTTCATTTAAACAGGTATGTTTCCTAGTAATGGTCTGGCTTTTAAGCATTGTACCTAAATTGTAAATTGAGGCCCTTTCCACAAGCTTAATGCTAGTCTCCAAAATCAATTGTGATATGTGTGATGTGATCAGTGTCTTGTTGAAACAACCCCAATGTGTCCTAGCTTAACCATTTAACTACTGATTAGAGGTTGAAGAATTTGGAGGTAGTCCTTCTTCATTAGCCTCTCCCATCCACCATCCACTGGCAGCAAATCCAAAGCGTGATGCTTGACTCTTGTCCTCGTGGCCAAATAGCTTAATTAGTGGAATGGGAGGCCATGTGGCTAACAAGTTAAGCTTGACCCAACTAGGTTGCCATCAAAATGTTGCGAGAAATTGATATAGTAATACAGGAGATGATTAGGAACCGCTGCACAAAGGTGCAAACTGTTGACTCACGGTTTTTCACATTAATTCTTTAATTTAGCTTATGCTTTCCTAAATAAATACTGGCACATCGAAATATATATGGGTAAAAAAGAACACAATTAATAGAATTTTCAGAACACGAATAATTTTAAGGCATACTGACTATAAATGAATATACCGTTCAGTTTCAGGAAATGTCTTCATTTTTTTCTCTTAGTTTGGATTTTAAAATCCTGTGTGTGAGCTGTCACACAGCCGTCAGTCATAACTTTTCTAAAGTACCTTTCAATAATTTCCTCATTGATCAAATGATCCCATGTGAGCCTGCCTTGGTAGAAGTGTGAACTCTTAAACCATCTCAGGCTGTAAAGTTATGAGGAGCTGCCTTCATTGCCCTGATGATGCAGAAATGTTTCAAACTTTCATCTGAAAAATCATCAGTATTTTCTCAGCAGGCATCAGTCTTCTTTAATCCACGCCACTTCGGTGTTCATGCACAATGGTTCAATCTATAGATGTGCGCACTCAGTCCCTGCGTCTTGCACTGCATCACTGGTTTCATCTCACCGCCTGTGTCTGAGCTTAATGAGCTCCTCCAGCAGAGACCTAATGTCATCGAGCAGGCCCGGGAACATGCGTGTTTGTGTGTCAGATGTGCACGCTGTTGTCATGAGTGTGTCCGGGCATGAAGTTAGGCTAGATTGTTGCATGCTCTGATTTCTCTGGGTTAGAGAGATAATCTCATAGAAACGACAGCTTGGCTGTTGAGCAGAGAATCAAGAGCTCAAGCTAGGAAACAGAGCCAACTGCAGTTTGGATCCAGAAAGCGTCATGCAGCAATTTTATCGACCCATGCCCATTGGTTTTGGTCTGCGTCCTGTCAAACTAATTTTTTTTTTTCAAACTGTCAAACGAATTTTAAAAAAGGTAGTTTGTTTGTCAACCCTGCTCGTAATCCGCCATTTTCCTCTCATCTCATCACCTCCGCTCTTTGCTCTTCAGCTTTCTTCCTGTGATCTTCTTCATCCTCCCTGCTCATCTTCTATCTTCTTCCACCGTTTCTTGTGAGTGAGCTGAGAGAAAAATAGAACTGAGGGGAAGAAGGAGATATTGTCTCTTCTGCTCAGCTAACCCAAGCCTTATTACGCAACCAGATCCTTAGGCTCCAAACTTTTGAGACTATTGTGCCAAGTAAGCATCAGAGAGACACACCGAAGGAGGCAAAGAGACTGAGTTGTAAAAGAAACATGAAGGCAGGTTTGGGGGAGGAAACAAGAACAGTGTAGAATATGAAACAGAAGAAGGGAAACACAAAAGTTCAATTTGTTGCTGCCGATACTGTGTTCAAATCACTCAGTGGAAGTATGCATACTTGCACTTGCTATTGCTATTACATCCACAAACTCCAATGCTTTTTTTTTGCATTTTAAGTAATAGAACAACACATAGTAGCTTATAATTGTGAAATCAAAGATAAATGATACATAATTTTCAAAATTCTTTACAATTAAGATCTGTGGTGTCCATTTGTATTTAGCCCCTTTTATTTTAATACTCCTACATAAAATCTTGTGCAAACGCTGGCCTTCAGAAGTTGCTATTTATAATTTAATCTTGGTTAATAGTTGAGGAGAAGTTTATACCAGGGTCAGGATATAAAAAAATTATATAACACGATTTAAACATCTTACAGATCCATCATCTGACAATGTAAAGAGGATGGCACATTAAGCAAACCTACCAAGTTAAGCCTGTCCAGGTAAACTGGTAGGCTGGGCAATGAGAGTATTAATTATGGAAGCAGAAGCTATTTAATTTTAGGAGTGGAAACCCTAGTCAGGTGAAAGGGAATCTGTGTGCGGAAACGTTTTGTCAGGACTACAAATCTAGCCTTTATGGAAGAATAGTACAAAAAAAGGCATGTTAAAATAAAGTCATAAGAAGTCTTGTGCAAGCCATGAAAGGAAAACAGGAATCTGGAAACACCGCCCCCCTGTTTTGGCACAAAAGCTGTTTGGGGGTCTTTTTTAGCAGGGAGAGCCAAGCTTGTCATTGTTGATGGAAAGATGGATGGAGCTAAATAAAGGGAAATCCTGGAAGAAAACCTGTCAAACTACAGTAGTTGAGACTGCGACAGAGGTTCATCTCCCAGCAGTACAATGAGTGGAAACAAACAGCCATAGCTAATTTAATAGGTTACATAGGAGGTGGCCGAAAATTTGGGCCAAAAGGGGTGTTTTGA
>JAHHUM010000700.1:0-251465 GCA_036173005.1 Crenichthys baileyi | reverse complement strand
CCGGGCCCCCAAAATGATGTATCACACAATTTAATTACCAGGAGCATCAGCAGCTTTCTGCAGCACAACTGACAACAGTTTTTGACTGATGCAAATATGGTCTTTGCTATAGTTTAGTGCAGGAGGTTTTCTCTCTGTAGTTAGAAACCTCTGAGTGTGTATTTGGGACATACTGTTTTAAAGCTTGTCTTGATACTGGGTAGAAAATGTAGAACGTTGAGTAAAGTCCTTATGTACACAGAGTGCAGTGATACAGTATACAAAGAAATTAGAACTGAGAAAACAAAGCTGAAAATATGAACACAACAAAAACATTACATGTTCAAACTAAACAGTAATTTGAACTTAAAGCACTAATTTCAAACTGACCAAGGTTTTGTCTGTCTCCTTTTGGCAAAGGTTGATGTTAGGAAGCTGAGGACACCGTCACTATAGTTCTTTTTGTTTTTGTTTTGTTTTAACCATGTCCTGTCCGGCAGAGTAGCGCCCAGAATTGTTGTCTGAGTGCCAAGAAAAAGCCCAACAGATTTGCGTTCACAAGTGCAGCATTACAGCTAGCGCTTTAAAGCTCGGCTTGAAATTTATAAGACAAACTATGTTAGAAACTGTTTTGGGCTTATTTCAATTGTCAAGGGCATAGAGACAGAAACGTAAAGGAAAACAATAAGAAGCACGGAAGAGAGAGAGGTGGGGCATAAAGGAAAAAGACAGAGGAGAAAAGAAGTGAGGAGAGAAAGAAGGATGAAGGGATTACAAGATAACACCCTGCTTGCTTTTACACCTGCAGAAACATTCATATTAACAGCTTTATTACCAAAAAGTGCACGGTACTTATGAATGCAAAATTTATTTAGTGGTAAATGTGGCTCAATATAGAACATTTGTGTATTTGTTAACACCTGAATCTAAACACCTGTGGGTCTGAGTGTGAGCACGCTTTTGTATACAAGGTTTCTCCATAAAAATACGCAATAGTGAGTGTGAGGAGCCACAGACCTGCCCCCCTGAACCTGGGACAGATATGGAAGAAATGCGAACTATAGACATCCAAAGGCCCCCCAGAGCACAGGAACCCCAGGAGAACCATCGCTGGGACTACCGCAATCCCCCCAGAGAAGAGCAGGGTAGAGTCCCAGGAGAACCATCCAGCAGCCACAGTGTAGATGCCCCAGGGAGCGACGAGCCAACAGGCCCCACCGGCAGATCCAGCCATGGACCCAGAGACCCAAGACCCCGGGACATATCACTCCCCAAGCAGAGGCCCGACAGAGCACAGGGGTCCAGGCCCCAGCAAGCAGCCACCGGGAGTGAGCCAGCACGCACCAAAGCACCCAGCCTGAACACCGAGAACCACAAGTACAACAGCGGGCAGAGACAACAACCACCGGCAGGTAGTGTGGCAGGGAGGAAATAGGCCCCATATTTGATGGGGGGCCTAAACTTTTCCAGGAGAGGGAGCAGTCCAAGACCTAACCTGACACAAAAAACAGGCACACACAGTCATAATCACACATTCCCACCCTCGTGTGTACACATAAAAACACTCACACACCCAACGTAAAGACAAACAACAATGGATGTCATACATTCACTCACACTCCCCATACATACTCTATACTCCCAGGTCCCGGTGCCAATACCCCATAGGGCCAACCAGCCCCCGGACGCAGGAGGTGGTCCCCTTCCCTCCGGGGATGAAGACTGGCAGACTGCCCCAGCACCAGCCCAGACTAGTGCTGGCACCGCCTGAACGCGGGCGGTCTCGGCCCGGACCCCGACCCCAGTCCCCAACGACCCCATCCTCATCTGGAGAGGGGCTTATGCACAAAAGACGGGTCTGCATGGTCCAAATGAGCCTGCCAACCAGAGCCGCCACAGGATGAAACAGTCCCAACCCCTCAATGAATTGTGATCCTAACCCCATGAGTCCCCTACCCCTCATGAACCCAAACATGAATTTCCCCACAGGGCCACCCCCCCCAGACACGACAGCCAGCAGAGCAGCACACCGCCAAGCCCACCCAACCATCCTGGCAGAGCCGGCAGCTCCAGCGCGACAGTCCTTGAGAGGGAAACATGCACCAGCCAGGTAACTGGGCTGGGCAGGCAAACCGCTCCAGGCCAAGCACAACCCGCCAGCCGCCACTGTGCAGGCACAAGACATGCTCCACCGCCCCACCTACCCGACCGCCAACTCGACAGCCTGGCGCCCGGCCAGGGGCCAGAGCCACAGAAGGAAGCATTGGAGAAAGGCCACCACAGCGCGCCAAGGACCGGGCACCCTGCCAACCCCACACCCAAACCCCAGAGGTGCCTCAGCATGCCGGCCACCCACATTCCCACACGGCACACTCCGTCACACCAAGCAGGCCGGCTGGACAGCACCTCCGCCAAAGCAATGGACTGGAAATCAAAACCAGGGACCGAGATCCAAGGAAATCCAAGCGATCCCAAGAGAGCACCAGCACCAGCACCAGTCCCAGCACCAGACAACCCCTATGACCCAAACCCCAATCCCAGCCCAGATCCTGACCAGAAGACCTGCTTCCTCTCCTGGCCTCCGACCCCAGACGGCAAACAGGGGGTGTGAAAAGACCCCAAGCCTGCCTCTGACTGCTCAAATGCGGTGTTGAAAAGAAAAACAGGTTTGGAAGAAGGTCTGTCACGCCCCCCTCCCCACCACCCCTCATGAAAATGTTGTAAGTGAGGGTGTCTAAGTTGTACAATAAACTTGGGGCACAGGCTACCTTGAGACCGCTGAGATGGAAAACCCTTGTGGCACTCCAATGACGTGACCGCACCCTAAGAGGCCACAGAAAGGCCACAGTATGTGCGTCAAAAAGCCTGCATTCCCCCCGAGATGCAGAACCATCAACATCCAGATCAGCCAGGCAAGAACGTTAGAGCTAAGCCAAGCTGCAGTTCCCCCCCGAGCCAATGCCACAGCAACACCACACATCCTTCCGTAGGTCAGTAGGGGCCTGGTGAAAACCACCAACCCCAAGCACACCCACCCACCAGGAACCATCCAGCACCCACCCACCTCAGTATAAGGCCGAGAAGCCTGATGCAACCACCAAGCCCAGCAACACCCGCCCCGCAGCACCCACATTCGGAGGCCAGAGCCACCACGCACACGACCACCACCTCAACACCACAGCATGCAGGACAGTTTGCAGCAAAGAGCACCCAAAGCAAAAGCTGTGCACAAAGTCCACACCGTGCAAATGCACCCCCACCAGCCCTCCAAAAATAAAGCCCTCCCTGTGAAAGTGCACCCCTGCAAAAAGAGGACCCACAGAATCCAGACCCAAGAACATGCCCGGCACCCCTACCCCTGCCAGAAGCTGCCCCAAGAGAAAATCCACACAAAAAAGCCCGCCAAAGGCAGAGAGCCCACAGAACCAAAACCTAAACCCACAGAGAAGTTGAGACCAATCCACCCTGAGATCAACCCCGGCCAGCCCGCCCGCTCAAACCATGCAGACCCCTCCGACTCCCCTCCCCTCCCCAGACAGAACCAGAACCGGCGTCAGGAACTGGAACCCAGACAAGAAACCAGAATCTGAACCGGAACCACCCAGATCCAAACGATGCCTATACCCACCCAAGGCCAACCACCTACCTCCACCCCAGAAGTAAACCAACACCCAACCCAACATTTGAACAACTCCCAGAACACATTAGACACCCAGGTTGACTTCACCCCACCCCCTCCCACAGACGTTCCGCACTGCCAGCAGAATGCACTCCTTGAAGGAGAAAGCCCCTGCAATGAGATGGTCTCTACCCTCCAGTTTAGGAGGCCACTTGGCCCACTGATGTACCGAAGGCCCCCAGGCTGGGGCCAGGTGCCAGAGCATGCACTGGCCCAAAACCCCGATGACATACCCGCCAGGACCCAAGCCCCCCAGGCCCAGCCAGGACCCCAGCCCAGGGGCGACGCGCCCCAGGAAAGCCCACCCCAGACCTGCCCAGGACACCCCCCAAGGAGCAGCACAGCCGCTAGGCCAGTAAACTATGTCCCACTGGCACAGGTCCCCCAAAAGCATCGAATGCAGCCACCAGATGTCGCCCCTGAGAGCCATCAAAGCCCCACCCCAGTGGGGGCCACAGCACCCAGTGCCAGATCCCCCAGCGACCCTAGCCAGGGACACCCGAAATGCCCCAAACCCAGACACCCCTCCGCATCCATAATAATGCTTCACAGGATGAAGCCAAAGGTGCTCAACCCCCACTAGGTGCTGGAGCCGAATAAAGGAGAGATCTGATCTGATCTGATGTGGAGGCAAAGGCTGTCTCAAGGCTTATACAGAGGGTTTCTATACTGGTTAATATAAAGAAGGTTTTTATTTTTTTCCATTCATGAGAATGTTTTTTTAAACGCTTACATAAGGCAAGTAAAAACCCATGTGACCAATTTTTGTCTCTTATGGTGACCCATCAAAGTTGCCCAACAAGCAAACTGAGGGACAGGTGAAAATAATACATCTCAACACTTTGGTTTTAATTCCTAATATGGGGCACCAAAACCCTCAAACGGGGTTTTTACCAAACCATAGGCAGGGATGTGATTTGTCAGGTGTTTTTGCCTGTGCACTTTTAGCAAGTATTAGAATATTGAAAAACCCATCCAAAAAACATCCTGATTGTATAGTATACTTATGAAGGATTTTAATTGTTTTAATGTAAACGGGGGTTACTAGTCTTTTTTTAAAATTCTGGAAAACATATCTAGCCCAAAAAGTTTGTCAAAGTTGATACAGTCCCCCTCCCTTTTTTTTTGTAATGGGAAAGGGAAATTGATTCATTATTTAGGACAGTGTTTTGTATTTTTTTAGACATTTTTTTTGGGGGGGCGTTGGTTTTGGGAAAACTCAGTAAACTTGAGGGCTTTTTGAAAACCAGCGTTTTTAACTCAAAATTAATTTTTATTAAAATTTTAATTTTTTTTTATATTCTAAAAAATTATTTTTTGCCAACCCGTATTGTATAATTAATCTGTTAAATGGGATGAACTGAATTCCTTCAAATATATGTTCCAGGTATTCAATACCTTTACTCCTCCAATCTGGAAAGTTTATCATATTATTTTTTTGTAGGATGTCAGGGTTGTTCCAGATGGGTGTACGTCTACATGGGATTGCTGTCAGAGAGGTGCTAATATTGAGGCTTTTAAAGCATACATGTCTTTTTATATTTCAGCTAATAAACAATAGATCTGAAATCTTAATATTATTGCCTAATCTCTGTTCTACTTCTAGCCACGGTTCATCTAGAGGACTGTGTATAAACCATTTTGAGGTGTATTGTAGCCTGTTGGCTAAGAAGTAATGATGAAAGTTGGGCAGATCTAGTCCTCCTTTATCTTTGGTCTTTTGCAGTGTTTTTAGGCTAATACGCAGGGGTTTATCTTTCCAAAGAAATTTAGTGATGAAGTCCAGAGATTTAAACCAGTCAGATAACGGTTTATTTGGGATCAAATGTGTGAATGGGTATCAGTTTGATTATTAACACCAATAATTATGTAGTAATTATATACCTTATTAAAATGTCTTTTTTGGCTTTCTTTTGCTTAGCCAAAGAATTACAAAAATTGTTCTTTACCACACACCCATGCAATCTGCTAACAAGCTTTCTCACTGATGCAACACTTTTATGAAGTGTGGGGTTGCAATTATGTAGTTTAGTCTTCTTAACATATTTCCCCTGACCCATAAATGAGAAATCAGCGGAATTTTGCTTGTTTGACAACCTCAGTCCATGAGTGTAGCTTCTGACTGTGATTACGCTGACCTCTTTCTGGGCTAATACTAATGCAGACAAGATGTACTTGGGTGACAACTTCAGTACTGACGACTTACACCCATTATAAAGATCTGAGAGCTAGTCAGTTTCCTTTTTAATGAGCCATAACTGTGACAACCAGGAAGCAGAAACCCTACCTGAGGCCCCAGATGAAGTGCTTTAAAGGCTGCTATAAAGACGGGACCGATATGCTCCGAAGTGGAGGAGAGAAGAGGGAAAAGACCCGTTTGATGTGGCAGTGGGGAAGAGAATCTGCTTTGCTTCAATAACTGGATTAAAAGGAGCTTTCAGGACTGGTTTTCATTGAACTCAGATCATTTCACTGCACACACTGAATCGATTGGAAGGAAACAGGAGATAACTTCAATGCAGCATTTTTATGTGGTTTTACGAATGTGCGTCTTTTGTATTTGTTCTAAAATAAGAAGAAAAAACTACATGTAGTTCCAACCAAATCTTAAAACTAAAATACCACAAATATTCTTCTCCTTCGTTTTAAGCCACAGTCACACTTTCCAGATGTCATACCCGGTGGCCCGTTGTTTGCAAGCCCAACCCAACTGCTTCCTTTTAAGTGGAATGAGATCATTTTGGGAGTCTGTGTAATGACACAAACCTCATTATCTTTTATATTCAGGTAAAAAAAAAAAGAAGAAACCTCAGAGACACATCACAGGAGACTCAAGTGGTTTAGAGAAAATTGTTACATAAAAGGTGACAGCAGGAGGCTCCGGTCTGCAAGCTCATCAGGAGGCTGTCTCTGAGGCTATGCCCAAGACTGTGCTCTACACTACATCAAATTCAGTATTTTCCTCAGACTGTAACCAAATACTGGGATGCTGACTGTGACTTTGTTCTTTTAATGACATGTTCATAGGTTTATCTGACCAGTCTGCTCAAACTACAGCAATTAGATCCACATGGGACCTATTTTGTAAATAAAACGTGTAACCTTTTGTGTTAAGCCATTTTGGATTTTATTGTCAGTTATAGCAATCCCCATCCCTTCTGCATTGCTTGACAATACATACAACTTTTTTTAATAAATGAGAATTTTTTTAACATGGTTGGCAAATTAATGTTCGTCATTGTTGTCCCAAACAACGCCCTTTGCAATGTTTTGTTTAGGACACTATGCATTAATTCCCCTTTAATTTAACACTGATTGTACTACAAATTTGAAAATATTTCATTGGGATTTTTTGTGATGAACCACAAAGTATTGCATGATTATAAAGCAGAAAGAATGTTTTCCACAATTTCAAAACATAAAAATCTGAATTTGCTTTGATTTGTGGGGCTGCGCGGTGGCGCAGTTCGTAGTACTGTTGCCTTGCCGGGTTTGATTCCCGGCCGGGGGTCTTTCTGCATGGAGTTTGCATGTTCTCCCCATGCATGCGTGGGTTCTCTCCGGGTACTCTGGCTTCCTCCCACAGTCCATAGACATGCCTGTTAGGTTAATTGGTCACTCTAAAATGCCTTTAGGTGTATGAATGAGTGTGTGCATGGTTGTTTGTGTGTTGCCCTGCGATGGACTGGCGACCTGTCCAGGGTGTACCCTGCCTCTCGCCCATAAACTGCTGGAGATCAGCACCAGCTTTCCCGCGACCCACTATGGAATAAGCGGTATTGAAAATGACTGACTGACTGAATGAAGCTTGTATTACTGATAGCAGTTAGCCAAAAATTTGCAAAATCCATAAAAGACATATCCCATGATTCCATTGTAAGAAATCAGTGTAATCATTTTTTTTGCAACAGTAGTTTTATCATGTTGATCATGAAGACCAAAATACATACATTTCTTTCCACTGATTCCATTAATTCATGCTCCTAGTATGCCTACACCTATTTAAGAGTGTTTCCTATAGATAAAGCCTCAGTGTGATGTAAATTCTAACCAGTGTTTCTACTGTCAACCACCTCAAAGTTATTTACACCAAGAGAGGTTGGATTTATTTGTAGTTTCAATTCATTCTACAACAGTCCCAGCAGTGCTGTTATATAGCCCAGTGCAGAAAGCATGCTATGTAGCTATGATCACTCTTTAAATGCTATACCTTCATCCAAACACTCTAACTTCAAAAAAACTATTACTTGTCTGATTTCTTTCAAGTGTCTATTGATTTGTTTGTTTTGTATTAGTGTCTTTGGATCAAGTAGGTGGAAACAGGTGACTCCTACTGGTCTTTGTTAGATACTCTCTTGCAATGAGGATTCATTTCTTCCATGAACTGATCCTACTTTTAAAAGAAGATTCCACCCTTTTTTATGCTCAACATAAAAGTACTTCAAATTGTAAAAAAGAGGAACAGAGTCATTACACCTGTCATTGCAGCTGTAGGACTTTAAAACCATCACTGGTCCCAACAGACTCATTAAGTGTTTACATCCCTGCTGTTATTTGTATAGTTTTTTTCACCTATTGTAAATAGTCTGTTGTTTTTTATGATCAAACATACATGTACATTTTGTACATTTTGCAATTTTTTTATCACCCTTCTCAGTTGCACATTTCTTTTAATACAATTATGCTATTTATGCTATTTGAGTAAGGGGGCAACACTGTCATCTACAAAACGTCATCTACAATGCAATGAGCTCAGATTTTTTTCTGCAGTGGTTAAGGAACTGAATTAATTAAGCTTTGATGAACCATATGATGAGATCGGGCTGACTCTGCAGGAAATGTTTTTGACACTTCCATAATATTTCCATCCAAAACCACAGCATGTCATGGACAGAATATGTAGGACTTTTGTTAAGAAAGCACTCTGCAAACTCAGTTTTACATAGGAACAGCTATCAATGCTGTTTTTTCTACTTGATTCAGAGTCAATGTGACTTTTTGGAAAAGCTTTCTATAACGACACAGAAGAGCACCATCATACCACCTCAGAAAATGTCTGGGCATTTTTTAAAGCCTAAAATAGAAGGCAAAGACTGAGCCATGCACAATAAGAGATTGATCCATTTTACTCTGTAAAATAGCCTCAGAGCCAAAGCAATTATTGCAACCTTGAATAAAACAAAAGGACACTGTCTCAAGGGTTTATAAGTCTCAAGAAATGAATCAAGAATGCGGAAACGTCTTGTATTAAGAAGTTTTTTATTAGAAATTTGAAAAAAGGACAGAAAATGGGACAACTAAATGATCCTGCTGCAGAACTCAAGATTCCTCAAAATCTTATATGATACCATGAAATGGAAAATGTATTTTATGTACTCCTGTTAAAGTCGAAGTTCCTTTGACTTAATGTCTTGTAACTGTTTTGTAGTTTAAGGCCTGGAAATACATCCTGCAGTTATTACAGTCAGGAATTACTAGCAGTAATTCTGAATATTACCAGGTTTTATACAGAAATATGAGAGGTCGTGATGAGGACAATATTAACACGGTTCTCAGGGGACGGGGGTACGACCATAACTGTATGAGGCACTGATATTGTGAGTTGTGTGTTAAAAAGATCTTGAGCTGGGAACCCTGTTTTGAAAGATGTAGCTACAAATTTGATTATTTCTGCTTTTTACATTGTAGTCACGAATTCCCATGCAGGGTAGTCTGCAGGATAGTGAGGCGTTTGTGCAAGTGCTCCACAATTTATAATTCTAATACTTGAAGCAACTCAAATAAGAATATGAGGGAAGTCAGTAGCAGCCATCCCAGCTACTGAGGCAGTTTTGAAGCGTTTTTATTGGTCCATGCAGTTTAATGCAGGTTTTTGTGTTCTTAATGAACACTTGAATCAACATTTCTTGGAGCAGGAAATATTTTAGACATTTTATTATTAATATTATTATTTTGTTCCCTTGATATCAAGATGGATTGTTCCAAGTACAAATTCAGCACATACAGCTGCAGCTATGACAAGGCCATGCTTTTGTTTTCGACTCAGTTTTTTGCCTAATCGACCCCCGACCGCTTATGTAGTACTGGTGGGTGTTTTTCGAGATCCCAGCTACGGGATGCTCAAGATTGGATTAAGAAATTGCTTTTTAAAATGACTTTTTATGTTTTTTTTTCTTTCTTATCGGTTTAGTCTTGAAGAAATGCCATGAGTCATAACTTTTAACCACACTGGCTAAAGAAGAGACAAAATGACAATCTGTGTGCAATACATTGTTCCCATCATTTGTTATCACACTGTAAATAACAGCCTTCAACTAAATTGACAAAAACACAAATTGGAATGTATATACACAGGAAATATAAACACTCAGATACAAATAAATATTAAATATACAAATCTGAAAACTTAATGGAACAGAATCTTTTGAGATACAATGGTATGGACCAGTTTAGGTTCAGGGAAATATTAGTGAGTTTTCAAGAGAATTAAGATGTATAGCTTTAATAAGAACTTTTATTCCACCCTGTCAGCACAGACACAAATTGCTGTATTACTTTAATGTGATGTTGCGTATCAGTACAAATGCTACCTGGCAATAATTCCCAGTTTTATATGCAGTTTAAGTCTTATATATATTAAAACACTTTTTCATTGACAAATATCTGACAGAATTCAGCTTTTTGGCCAAAAAAACAAAAAATAAAAGCTAATTGTAGATTTAATGCACTATTTATCCATTGCTTTATATAGTTTGCAGGTTTATAATAAGTGAATTTTGTCCCTTTAAAGATAGATTCCTCTCCTTAGCTCCGCTGATGTAACCTGTGTTATAGAGGACTTTCTATATTGTTTTTTATTTAAAGTCTCAAAAATGAAACAAATGTAGACCAAATATGGATGAAATATATTAGAAATGTAAATTGTTGCTATTGCCTATCTACAAGAAGGCAAGAGCAAAATAAATGCATCTAAATAGCTTGTTTTTCATGGAATATAATGGTTCCCTGTGTTGTGGGTGTACATTTTTGTTTTTAGTGTGAGAGTGATTAGAATTAGAATGTAAAAATAATCAGTCATGGGTTTGTGAAAAACGAGCAATCGGTGCTGCTGTATTGATGATCTGATGACATTTCTAATAAAAACCTCTACCTGCATTTTTGCACTAAATGCTATAACTATTAAAACAAGCAATGTTCCAGTTTAAGTACTCATAGGTCTAACGTTAATCTGTAATTGTGAATAATAGCAGCTAGAAGTAAAGTTAGAATACATAAAGGCGTGAATGAAATGCTACCAGGGGAATGGACGGAGGTAGATGTATCACCAAGATTTCTTCTAGTTGTAGAATTCAACATTACAAAGCCTGAATAATATTAATGTTGTTTAAAAAAATGCCACAGCTGAACATATATAGGAAACTGTTGCAGCACCTGTTTTTGGCCAAGGCAGAACTTGCACAGACTTGCTACAAGTGACTTTCCAGCACAACAATGCAGAGCCTAAGAAACAAGGCTGTCCCAGGACAAAATATCTTAGAAAACAGCAGTTCTCTTGGTGATAATAAACGGCATGCAACAACATAGTGTATTTAGGCTGCTAAAGAAAATGTATTTAGAATTTAGAAACACCATTCCATTGCACTAAAATACAAACATTTTGTCAACAGAAGAAGATGTCAGACTTGACTTGATGCATTGAAGATATGTGGATAAGGATCAGTTTCTGGCTCAAAATCTGATCAGATCTCAGATCAAGCACAAAACTCATATCCCTAGAACTGTAGTGGCATTTTATTTACTCCAGTAAATCCCAAGGTCAAGCAGTTTCCATCTTATGGAGGGAAAACAGAAGACATTCAGACCATCATTTTGCTGTTTAATTATTGATTTGATGTAATTTATTTTAAAACTAGTTACTTTTCATTTTGTCTGAGTTTAGAAGTGGCTTCTCAATCCTATGAATTTAATGATTTATCTATCTCATCCTTGTTGTGGCTGGAATTATAATATCCTAATGAAATTTTAACTTGTCTCTGATTTCTTATTCCATTAAACATCCAGATATATTCATCCAGAAGTTCTTTTATTCATTCATAATGCCCCTACTTGCTTCCCTGGCATACAGATCTGATGCTGAGCGGGTTAACTTACAATAACCATCTAATTTCTGCCAATGCATAAGTACTGTCTTTGTTTGTGGCTGAATTCAGATGAAATATGAGCACATGTGTGTGCATGGGTATCGCGCAATCTCGTTGAGTATACACGCATGCTTGAGCGTGCAAACATCTCTATGGACGAGTGAGGGCAGGCAGATGGCATGTTGACACTAAGCCTACACGTGCTCTGCCCTACGCATGCTTTTCAGTGACCCTTCACCTCCATCTGACTCCCATTCTTTAGATTCCTCATGTTCCTCTGAGAGGTTTGGCCCAACTGTAAAGGACCATGACACGCCAGTCCACTGTTGCAAAAAAGAACTAATCTACTCAAATAACCTTGTCAACACATCTGAATTCCTCTGAGAAATCATCCCAGAATGCACTAAGGCTGCAATAAATATGTTATTGATAATGAAGTATAAAATACCTTTGAGATAAAGTTCCAGGTCATTGTCTGACTAGTTTATTTTATCTGAAAAAAGATTACTTTGTGCCCGAATTTGTTTTGATTTAATCAACCCACCAGGTATTGTGTTTGTGGTGCATTGGATTGCTATCAATCATTTTACTAATCAGGTAGTCCTTTTGTTGATGAAGTAAGTATATATATGTTATGACAAGAGTTCCTAAACCTTTCTTGAACAAAGGTTAATCATTTCAAATGTGTATATTACAAACTCTTTTCTGGGACATTTTGTCCAGCGATGAATTGCCAGGATACCTGCAGCAAAAGGTTAAAGACTTTTATCTATTTTCAAAAGTTGCTGGGGTCTCAAACTGGTATTTAGAAAGAGCATAACCTAAAACTCTGTGTTTGTCCTGCCTGAGCGCAAAAGCGTGAGTGGTGGTAGCCTAACTGTGTTCTTTTGAAAGAATTTCTTTCTAACACCAAATTGATTTAAAGGCAGTTGAGTTACTTATAGATATTCTAACATGGGTAATTAAAAGTCCCCCAACTTTCCATGAATCGTAAGAACTTTGGAGAATCATAAAAGCCAAGGGATATGTGTTACTCTGTCTTTCTCTGAAACCATTTGCTTTTAAAGCTAAGTTTAGTGACTGGGATTGGCCTTGTTGGCTTTTAAGGTACAAGCATTGGCTGTTAGTGGTCCGTTTCACTCTAAAATTCAAACAAAAACAAAAAGCATGGGTAATAAAAAACAAACACTATGTGTTGCCTCAAACATTTTTCAGTTTTAAGCTGATTTAAATTTGTCAGTGAAAATATCTTGCTCTGAGTATTTGAAAAAAAGTTTTCCTCTGCATCAAATGTCTGTGCTGGCAGGCCATTGCTGATTTGCAGCTGGGGGACACACAAAATCATTCCAAGAGCCGTAAATGGCCCCCGGGCCATACTCTGAACACCCTGTTGAGACTATTCTATCCTTTTCACAGGGTAATGTTTTTTTTAATTCTTATCAGTCCCTCAGTTAGCTTCAGGATGCTTCAGGATGTGGCATCCACTTGCTGCCCTAATAGTAAAATAGATTATGTTCGTTGGGAAGGGCTTTTCAACAATCAGAAATGCCCTCATTTGCAAAGTTATTATATATGTTGTGCTATTGTGTTAACATAACTTGTTTTACTAGAGAGTAGGCATAGGCTCATTACCGGTGTCAAGGTACATCAAGGTTTTAAAAAGTTACTGTTTTTAACCCCCCCAAAAATCTGTAATGCCATGGTTTACAGTAATTTATGAGATACCGGCAAAGGTTTAGTAGTGCTGCCCCTCCTCCATTTGCTGCTGTACACTGCTGCTCAGCTGGCTGAAAGAAGGATACAACTCTTATCTTGTACTTGCAGTAAAGACAGTTTGGCTGTTTGGAAATATTTCAGATGAAAAAAGCACCAGCAGCTATGGTTTGGTAATTAAAGGAGGACAACTCATCACTATTAAGCAGATGATGTTTTTAAACTACAGTTGGTTGCTTAGCAGCTGACTGCAGGCAAATTACCTGAGGAAACAGCCCAGCTAATTAACCAGCTAATAGTTTGTTATACTTGTGTAACTCTATAAGGAGCCTAATAACAAAAAGGGATTATCTAAACAATGAACCTACTACTCCTAAATTTAGCAGTTGTTAATTCTGCATTTTTGCTTAAGTCTATGAGTCAAAATCACAGTGACTAAAGGTTACAGATAACTTTATTATGACTATAATAATTAATATGTGATATTGCTTTATCAGCAGTAGGAATAATTGTTGCTGTTTATTTAAAGTTTTTTGTTATCATAGATTGATATGTAATAAACACCGTAGTATTTTTTTCTCATCTTGTTTTCTCCTTGTGTTTTATTTTTACACCTAATTTTAATATAAGCAAATTGCACAACTGCAATAACTGTCCCCTTTGACACACGTGATGGCTAAATAGTATCCAGTGAACGAAACATTGGGTCAGAGTTTTTGCCACAAGGCTTTTCTGTAATGGAGTCATTTGAGTCATTCCAGGAATCATTTCAGCATTAGCTTAAAGTCTGATTTTTGAATTGGAAATGACGTCAAACTTGCTCTGGGCTCATTCTAGTAACATGTCAGAAAACCTTGCTAATTGTTGTGGTGGCAATCCCTAATAGCAATATACGCTGATAACAATGTATTCTTGTTCATTCTTCAATGAATGTGATACAAGCTTTCTAAAGTGCTAATAAACAGCTTATTCCTTGGGCTGTTTTTGGATTTTTTATCTTGAAATTCTGAAATTCTGTCTTCCAGGTACAAATTGACACAAATATTTATTTCAATCCTATTTGCACCTTGCAGCACAATATTAAATATGCTTTGGAATGAGAAAAGAAGTAAAATATATTTTAAATTACCTACTCACCCATTAAATGTAGATGCATATTACAGTATATCAATTCTGTTGCTTGAGTGATAAAAACTGAACTGAACAGGTTGTATCAAAACACACATTTCTTCAAATTATTGCAAATCTGTAGATAAATTATTTTAGGGGTAACTGTATGCAGTGCCGGTTTTTGATATATTTTTATTTTTTATGTAACCTTTATTTAACCAGAAAAAACAGCTTTTTGCGATTGAAATGTTCTTTTCCAGGAGTGCCCATGACAAATTAAAACACGTTACAAGTTACAACAATCAAAATGCTAAAATCCAAGATTTTGATTTAAATCAAATTAGACAAAACATTTACAATTAAGTGTTTCAACTAGATACAAGCTAGTAAGAGGCTCTTTGAAAATATTTAAAGAGACCATATCCTTAATTTACGGGTCTTTTGTAATCAGCTCCTGACATTTGTCGCAGTGTATTTGAATGCATTATTTCCGAATCCAGAACGAACTTCAGGTGCTGACAACAAGAAGACATCCTGGGATCAAAGACTGTAACCACCTGAGTTTTCCTGATGAATTTAGATCTAAAGCAGATGTCCCAAAACAACCTGTTAGATTAAGATACATCATTGCCTCATTGTGCAAGTACACAAATCAGACTATACAACTGTGCTTCTAGGCCTCTGTACTGTTTTCCCCTTAATTTATGAACATACAATCGGATTAGTCCAGTACAGCCAATACCTGGCTAATCAGGCTGCAGTTTTCATGTTTTTGTGTTTCCATGGGCAACAGAAAAGGGCAGCTTTTCTTTCTCCAACTGGGGGAGGCCGCAATTAGGCCAACGCGAAGGAGAAAAAATAGAGACGTCACAGCAGGAGAGAGACTTAATTAATAGCTGATCTAGATATGGCTTCACACTTCAGTGTTATGCAGTAAGTAGCTTGTGACAAGGCAATTATTAAATGTGTCCTGGTAGATTTCTATGCTTATGTGTGTGCGTTTGCCCTGCTCTTGTCCTGACCTTAGTAAGTCAGATGTTGGGACGACTTCCAGTCGGTGCTCAGGGTCCTCTTTGTCTTACATGTGTTTTCTGTCTGGGAGGCTAATAACTTTGGATTACTTTTCTCGCACTGATTATGATACCGTGTTTTGGTGAAAAAATATTTTTTATGCCACCTTGAGTTGGAGGTCACAGTCACACATATTTCAGGAAGTTGAATGCTCTTCCACAGCTGACCTAGTTTTAATAAAAACTCCTATTCTCTGCAAAAAAGGTAGCAGTTTTAGGTGTTCGTTATGGCTTTGGCTGAGAATTGTGCAGAAGAGGAAAGCTGCAAACCACGTTTTCCAGATGGCAATGTGTCGGTACAGTAATAAATCTATGAATAAACTGGAAGATTATCTATAAAAACAAACAGTTTTTTTATTTTCATTCATTCAACAACTTTGGTGATTGCATCAGGACAGTGACCTCATTAAGACCTCATATAAGGCCACCTTCTATTATAAATGGACGCCCTGAGAGCCAGAGCTCCCAAGAACTATCAGTGAAGAATATCTCCTTTTCCTGAGTCTGGCCAGCAGCCCACCTTCAGGTCTGGATATTCAACCTTCGGAGACTTTTACTGCTGATGTGGCTTCGGTTTGGCTGAGCTTCGTTTGCTAGGAAATCAGCCAGACAACGAAGTGAACGTAGATGGAATAGGGAGGATATTGTTTGGATAGAAAAGGTAAGAGAGAAGGATGTGGTCTTGTGTGTATTTGTGTAGAGCTTCTGTTCTGGTCGGTTATTCTCACTGTCTGCAAATACAATATAGAACTCCTTGTTGAGCTCCGAACAAGTAAGTAAGAGTAAGTGTAAAAAGAAAAAGGGAGGATAAAGCTGCTAAATGATGCACAGGTTATTAGATTTCAGTGGAAGCTGAAAAGATGCAGAAATTGCAACACAAAACTAATGCATTATGTACTTGTGACTTGTTCTGACATATTAAGTCTTTATGCTTGAGCATTATCACCTTCAGTAGATTCACTGAAAAGCATGAAGAGTGATATCAACTGCACCAATTAAACCAAATATTTACATATACCATGGAGAAAGAAGCGTAATCATCTTTCTTACTGTCTTACATCATACCAGACCTCATCTTTCATTTTTTAGGTCTGTTAGGATTATCTAAATAATCCATATTAGCTTAATGATCTACATAAATCGGGTACATCCTTGGGTACTATTTCTAGAGGCCTGAAGACTCCACCTGGTCAAAAAATTAAAGCTAAGTCCAAAATTATCCAAACCCCTTGCAGGTTAGGTTTGTAGTGATCTTTTAGTTTTAAGGCCATTTTTCTTCTAACTGAAAGTAATATTAACTTTTTTAATGGCTCAGGCAGAGTCTTTAATCTCATCCAGGATATGTGGAGGAAGCTAAAGATTAGGGTGATGGCAAGGACACCTTAAAACCTCAGACTTGCAGCTCATCAACAAGGATAAATAGTCAAAACACCAGTGGAAACATTCAAAAATCAGCTCAGCATTTATAAAAAGAGTTTGACAGCTGTAATGACACTAAAATATTTTGTATTGATTATGGAGAAGGGTATAAATGATTTCAACATAACATATGAAACATAACATATTTAAACAATGAAATGAGTTTTGTTTTTCTAAATTGATATCCTAAATTATTTTTATTATCTTGTTTTCATCTCATGTTCCATCAGTAACAGTGAAACATTTTTAAGGTAAAATCTGCCATGGGTATACATGTTTTTGGGTTTAACTCTATAGGCAGGTTTAAACACCATGGGAATGTTCAGCCACCATGCCATTCAGAAAGTACACAGATTGTGTGCTCTCGAGAAGAACGTGTTTTGGACAGAAATGTGCGAATCAGCCCTAAAACCAAAGCAAAAGCTAGTTCTGTCAGGAGAAATGGGACAAAATTCCAGCAAACGGGTCAAGCTCTCGGCAGGGTACCCAAAATGTTTGACCTGAGTCATACTGTTTAAAGGCAATTCTACCAAATACTAAGCAAATGAAGGTAGATTTCTGACTTTAAAAACATGAAAAAAAAAACACCTGTCATTTAGCATATAACAAAACACTAATTATTGCTGACCTAAAACAGGAATGGTTTAGTCTGATTGTTTAAACATCAGCTTGAAATGTAAATGTATATTTAGCTGCCTGAAAATCAGTTTACAAGAAATTTAAAGAAAGAAACACTTTTAAAGCTATGCTATTTAATTAGCAACAAAAGCTGCATTTGTCCTTATGCTGTCAGACAGCTCATCTGCACAAGACAATTTAGTAAAGTCAGTATCCCATGACCTACTGAGCTAAAAATGTATATGAGTTAATAATTTTTCCAACTTCTGCAGATTTCTCTGCTTCATGCTTAACATTGGGCCGGCCAAGGTGCTTTATTGTTGTCTTCAGCACAGATTGATTTTTTTAATAAGGTTGCTGCATGGTTACAGAGATTGCCTTGCCTCCCTTCTTTGTCCCCCATTTCTGTCAGGATAGTTTTGTGTGTTGGGATCAATGAAAACAAGCTCGCAACCCGTTTCTTTAATGAATGCACAATCAGCCAAAAGAGTCTGAATCATCAGACCCTGAGTGCTCAATTACTACAGCCGGTGAATACACAAGCACACAAAGTAGAAACCTGTCATAATCTTCCTGTGTTAAGTTTTGGGTTTGAGCTCTGTTTACCTTCTTTGCACAGCCATGTTCTTTACTTGCCTTGTTTCTGTTCATTCAGGTTTATTGGATTCATTCTGTTTAGTTTTTTTACTTCCCTGGATTCCTGTGTCGTGTTAGTTTATATTCCTGTATAGATTGGGTTCCTCCCAGTTTATCTTTAGTTAGTCTCATTGTTTGTTTACTTAGATGTTTTCTGTTACCTACCTGATTTCCATTATCATCTGTGTTTATTAGTCACCTTCCCTCAGTTACCTTCTCCACCAGCTGATGCATTCTCCCTTCCTCAGTATTTAGGGTCCCTGATTTTCTGTTCACATTACATGGTTCATACTGTTTAGTTCCCTGCTCCATGTCACCATTGTCTCCCTGTTCTACGTCTGTCTACCTGCTTTTGTTCCTTACTGTAAGTTCCCAGTTCAATTATAATTAAATATTCAACTCATCTTCTGGCTCCACACTCTTGTTTGCCGTTTGGTCCTACAAAGACCCTCACCCATCATGACAGAAACCCTCACTAATATTTATTCATACTAAAATAATTCAAAATGGGTAATAAACAAAGTTACAGTTTGTCCACTGAGAAGTGAGAATTTATTCTAATTGAAATTCTTGACATCTACAGATATAGTGGGAAAAATTATTTTATTGCAGTAATGTAATTTCACACAGAAATAAATAGTAAAATCCAACCTTTAGTCTTAGTACATTTACACAGTAAGGAAGAAAATCCTATGTTAAGAAATAATTGTTTTCAGAACTCAATCTTCCTGTTGAAAAGGTGAGTGGCGATCAGTTTTCCGTTTTCTGACAGAGACCATCAGAGTGTGATTAAAAATGTCCTGGTATTTCAAAAACTTCATGATGCCATGAACTCTAACATGGCTCCCAGGGCCTTCGGAAGAGAAACAGACCCATTGCATTAGGGATCCTCTACCATACTTGGCAGTAAGGTGCTTTTCTACATGCTTTACACCTAGACATGGTTCTAGATAAAGTCCAAACAGTGTTAGCTCCACATGTTTAAGTTTGTGATGGTAGGACAGAAAATGTCATCATTCTTTGGACTTTGAGCCTGATTTCTTGGTTTCATTAGCGTTCCTTTGTGTTTAGTCGCAGTTCTGTTGATCCTGTCTATTATGAGCAGTTATTGCCTCCTGTGTTCTTGTAGTATATTCTAGCCTAGAGTCCTAGCAGTCACATCCTCGGTTTTTTAAATACTTGTTCATGTTCAGTCATTGTCACATCCACCTGTTCCTTAGTTGTCCAAATTCTTCATGAATGCCGCTTTGTGGTATTATTTTTTTTTTTTAAATATCCACTTCATATGATCTTGTCTGCTTTTTTTTTGCTCCACAACAGATAGCTACAGAAAAGTTTTGTCTTGGCATCCCTTCCAAATGATTGCTTGCCATGTACGTCTAACAATTGCTGAGGCTTGGTTACACCTTGATCCCACTCTTTTCTAATTATGAAACTATTGATTTTGATAAAACATTAGATTAGTTTATCACTGATTAAATGTACTCAAATTAAAGACTGGATTTTTCAAAATCTTTCAGTGAGAGATTATTCTACAGCAATAAAAGATGGATTTATTATAAAAGGTTTACTCTTCCATGCCAAAGGTCCCAATAAATGTTTTTTTTTCTGTTAATATCTGCTACAAGCCAATATATATTAAGATACCAATTTATTAAAATAGTTTTTTGTTTAATTAGCTCAAAAGCAAGGAAATCAGTCCTTTCAGTCAGCCAAAAAAGTTTAAATACACATCTCTGACATGATTTCAAAGCTAGGTGATGTGTTCTTGTATACAGCTATATTTCAGTTTTGGGGACAGGTGTTTGAGTGCACAAACAGCCTTACCAGGGGTTTGGTCTCCTCCTCATCTTTGTAGTAGTAGAGCAGCTCCCCTTTTAGAACAAACCAGCGACTGTGCCACGTCTTGACGAAACCTCCTTGCTTCCTGAGCCAACCACACCTGATCACATTTGACCGCTGACCCTCGGTGGTGGGATGACCTCCACAACACTGAGTACTGCTGTTCAGGGGCACGCTCTGTTCATCCATCACAGCAGCTCCAGTCTGAAAAAAATAGAAAGATGTTTTATTTTACGTACAGAAGCTGAAGATTTTGTCTTCTGCATTTTGCTTGCTGATGATAAACCTTAGAGAAATCTTTATTTTGTGTTTTCATTTTATGGAGACTGAGCCAGTGCATGTTTAATGTGATGAGACAAAGGGAGAAATGAAAATGTGGTAAGAGGTAAAATGAAAAGTGGAAAACAAGTGTATTGACCGAACCTCTCATTTTTCTTCCATTGCACTGCCATGCCTGCCAGGCTTGATCGTTTGGCTCATTTATTTATCTCCAAGTGACTTAAATCTTCCAAACTTTAATTGAAGGACTACTTCTTTTTAGTATTAACAGTCTTAAAATTAAAAATACAGATTTATGTATCAAGATATACCGCTGGTTTTATTAATTAAAGCTCAGGGTACTCCATCACAACTTTTTTTTTATCTCTCAACATCTAAAAGAGACACTATTGTACACCCAAAACATGAAACAAGCCCTTTACTGTGTGAAAGATTGCAAATGCTTTCGTAAATTCAGCCAGTGAATCTGGTTCCTAAAAAAATGGACTCTTACAGCAACTGAAAACTGTAAAAATAATAGTAAAAGAAACGGGGAAGCACAATAGTCCTACAGAACAATCAACCAGTCTAATCTTGAACATATTGTATGGTTTTGGACATTGTATAGATAGAAACAGATACAAATTGTTGCAAGATGAGTACATTGTTTTCACCAAAGCACTGTACGTTTACAATTAATCTACTGATAAATGCAGGTAACACCTGAAGCTTTTACGGATCTGCATTTACAATAAGCTTGTAGTCCTATTCACAAACAGCACTGAGGTGTCAAAACATTCTGCACATCTTGTTTTCATATCACCACACATACCTCTGCTTTAGTCAGTGAAATGTGCAGAGTTTGCTGCTGTCAGCTCTGAGCATTGCCATGTTGTCAGTGGCGCTCATTGTGCTTGGCTTGGTGGATGTCCAACCAGCCCCCAGGTCCAGATGAGGACCAGATGCAGTTCAGCAGTGTTCCAGGCAGCAGTGGAGCAAGTGCAACAAGGCTGCTGTGGTGCAAGCATAACCCTCTGTGGTCATGGGCAATGTCATTGTACAGTGGCTAGCAAATACATATAACTTTTTCGCATTTTGTTATGAAAGTCAATGTGTTTTATTAGGATTTAATGAGACAGTACAAAGCTGCTCATAATGGTGAGGTTGAACAAAAAGGTGTTTTTTTTTATGTTTACACCTAAAAACCTAGAGAACATATGTGAACATCAACCATCGATTCTCATTTGGATTTAGGGTTAGACTTTGACTGGGCCATTCTAACATTGGAGCATAATGTGTTTCTTGGTCTTCATGATGCTGTCTGTTGACAAATATTGTCCCACAAACCTCTAAGCCCTTTAGAGAACAACTGGATTTAGACTGAGGTTAAATTTCATAGAGTTTGACTCTATTGACCAATTATGCCCCTTTTCCATTAGTACCTACTCTGCAGTTTGTCTCAGGTCAGTTCTAGCCTACACAGTTTGGTTTGTTTTCCGCAGCGAATGCTAGCTTTCTAGCTTGGTAGCCAATAGGCCCTCCATACAGTGATTTAACAGTTGAAAACATTAGTTATTATAATATGTATGCTGTGACAAGTGACGCCGCCCCAACCCAATAAGTGATTGACAGTCTTCTGATGTTACGTATTCAGCAAAACTTGGCACGGTTGGAACTGCAAGCAAGCAAGTATTAAAAATAGTGATGGTTCCACGTAACCATTACCAATGGAAAAGCATAAAAACCAAGTAGAGCTGTACCGAACCACGCTGAGTAGGGAC
Source organism: Crenichthys baileyi (assembly GCA_036173005.1). NCBI lineage: Eukaryota > Metazoa > Chordata > Actinopteri > Cyprinodontiformes > Goodeidae > Crenichthys > Crenichthys baileyi. The sequence continues at coordinate 229,219 of JAHHUM010000700.1, read as the reverse complement.
TAGTGGAAAAGGGGCATTAGCTGACATATGAAGGCACTGGGCTGCATCTGATTGCATCTAGTTGCATCAGATCCACTTCAGATTTTTAGTTTTAAAAACGTCAAGTTTTTCCATCCACTTCATGTTTAGGGCTACTTTGTGTTGGTCTGTCACATGAAATTCCAATAGAACAAACTGATATTTGTGGTTTTAATGTGACAGAATGTGAAAAGTTCAGTTGTATGAATGAGTCACTGCATAAGCATAATGGGAGTGAATGGGAGTCACATGTCCCCGCATGTTCACTCCTCTGCATTCCAGGAAAGATTAATTGTTCTTGTTAAAAATTAAAACACGGTTTTAACCTACATATTATCTTTCATTCCTCTTTTTTACAATTTGAAGTACTTTTATGTTGAGCATAAAAAGGGTGGAATCTTCTTTTAAAAGTAGGATCAGTTCATGGAAGAAATGAATCCTCATTGCAAGAGAGTATCTAACAAAGACCAGTAGGAGTCACCTGTTTCCACCTACTTGATCCAAAGACACTAATACAAAACAAACAAATCAATAGACACTTGAAAGAAATCAGACAAGTAATAGTTTTTTTGAAGTTAGAGTGTTTGGATGAAGGTATAGCATTTAAAGCTGGATCATAGCTACATAGCATGCTTTCTGCACTGGGCTATATAACAGCACTGCTGGGACTGTTGTAGAATGAATTGAAACTACAAATAACTCCAACCTCTCTTGGTGTAAATAACTTTGAGGTGGTTGACAGTAGAAACACTGGTTAGAATTTACATCACACTGAGGCTTTATCTATAGGAAACACTCTTAAATAGGTGTAGGCATACTAGGAGCATGAATTAATGGAATCAGTGGAAAGAAATGTATGTATTTTGGTCTTCATGATCAACATGATAAAACTACTCTTGCAAAAAAAATGATTACACTGATTTCTTACAATGGAATCATGGGATATGTCTTTTATGGATTTTGCATATTTTTGGCTAACTACTATCAGTAATACAAGCTTCATTCAGTCAGTCAGTCATTTTCAATACCGCTTATTCCATAGTGGGTCGCGGGGAAGCTGGTGCCCATCTCCAGCAGTTTATGGGCGAGAGGCAGGGTACACCCTGGACAGGTCGCCAGTCCATCGCAGGGCACCACACAAACAACTATGCACACAATCATTAATACACCTAAAGGCATTTTAGAGTGACCAATTAACCTAACAGGCATGTGTATGGACTTTGGGAAGAAGCCGGAGTACCCGGTGAGAACCCACGCATGCACGGGGAGAACATGCAAACTCCATGCAGAAAGACCCCACGCGAACCCAGGACCTTCTTGCTGCAAGGCAACTGCGCCACCCTGCAGCCCATAGCTTAAAATAATTTATTTCTCTTAAGTTTATTTGTTAAAGGACAGCACAATGTGTCCAACTGGGAGATCCAAACCATCATAAGTGCTAATAAGTAGTTTATATCAGTTCTTCGCTAGATCTCATACACGCTGACCATTTTGGATACTGTACTCTGGGTGAACTCTGACTTTCTCTGTTGGAAAAAAGACTTCAGTTGGTGTCGTTCTTTTATTCCCGATTTGAAACTCAGAAAACCTTTAATGTATACCATAGTTTTAAAAACCTGTTTTCAAAACCATTAAAGCTTTCATCGCAGCATTTTGTGCGATTTAAACTTTGTTTGATGAGACACCTGAAACTGGGGGATTATGGCTGGTTGTGTGCTGTATGGGGAGAAACAATCTAACACTGTCCCCTTCAGTTTCTACAAGCTGTCAGTCAGCTGTGTTTGACACTTGTAGCAGATGAAAAAGGAGCCACCTTTCATCCTTACCCCTTTAAAAAAAGACAAATTCCCAAAAATCAGTCTTGGACAATCACGTACACCTGTTTTGTGTACGGAAAATGTTTGGTCAGAAAGTTAGCTGGTCTGTAAGTAATAGGCTTGTAACTACAGCAGCAAACCAGTTCAGTTAACTGGCTAATGCTTACAATTTACTGCTTGCAAAAGCTAAAATGACTGACCTATTTACAAAAGATCATTTACATGAAGCCATTTGCTGTTATGAAGCCCTCTCCTGTGAAGCCTCAAGATCGTTTATAATAATTTCTTTCCTCCCAGCATAACCGCAAGTTTGGAAAATCAGAAACAGGACACCTTTGCAAGATAAATATGAAACGTTTAATTATAAGCTTGTTTGTTGAAAAGTACCATCCAGCCATCCATCCATCCATTCATCCATCCATCCATCTATCCATCCATCCATCTTGGCTCTTTTTATATTTTGTCTGTACTGTAAATGCACTAACCAGGTTTTTCTGTAAAATCAATCAAACTTTATCTGAATATAAAATCATATTCATATTCGTTTCTTTTGTCATATTAAAATTACATTTTGAAAATAAAAACCTTTAAGCAGGTATTAAGCCCACATTTCTGTATTAAACATGTTTTTTATTGGTCTGATGCAATATTTTAGCAGAAAATCATCAGAATGGCTTGAAAACATCAGTCTGTGTGTAATTCATTTACATAATGTGTTTCACCTAATGAATTGAGTTCTGCAATAAATGAACCTTTAAATAATATTATAATTTATTGAATATAACTGTAGTACATCAGCTATGGAGCAACATGTCATGGTCGTTTTTGCTGTTTGTTTTATTTTCTTCTGAAATGTTGTTTCAATAGGATCAGATCTACCCTCTAAAGAACAAGATTCTGCAGGCACATACTTTTGGAGACACATAAGACAACTGATCAGTTCTTTTCAGTACATCCATTTGTATTTATTCTATTGTTTTGCTGTCTTCTTTTTTTCCAAATTGTTTAATTGTATTATGTACAGCCGCAATAAAACCCGTGACCCATATGTGGGAACAATAGAAGGATTTCAGAAAAAATTGACCAACAATAAAGCAGTTATATGCATAAGCGGTTTGTGAAGAGGACCAGTTCAGACTGGAAAGTTTCGATTTTACTATCAAAGATCTTCAACAACAGTTTCAAATCAGGTTCTTATGAAATCATTTGGCCTGGTCAATTCTTTCTATTAGGATGATTTGCAAGTCCCACCAATTCCTCTCTGTAGAACGTCTTCAACTTCTGCAACTTCCACTGAAAACGGCAGACAGACATCTAATGATCCAAATCACTTATCAGTTAGCCCCCCCATGAATGTACCTACAGTACAGCCAATACCATCACCAAACTCCATACAACACCAGCAGGTAAAAGCCCACTTGGATTGTGAACAACAAGTGTGGGGTCTTGAGATTCTCATTCTGAAAATACACTAAATATTAGGAATGAGAAAGGTGAAGCATATTTATCTAGTAAATGTGAGAAGAGATTAAAAAATAAGTACTTTGATAAATAAAAGCAATACAAGAGTTTATGATGCAGTTTATGACAAAAACAAAGCTGGGTAATAATGTATGGATCTAAACTGCATACTTTATTACCCAGCTTTGTTTTTCATTGTCAGTCTAGATCGACAAATACACCACTGGATTGCATCTTTGACATTGGATTGCATCTTTTCCTCTTGCAGCTGTGAAGGAGCATCCTGTGACATCTTGAATCGAAGCATGCTCCAGGATGTTCTCACAGCACGCCTCTGAACTTTCACCATTCCGAGAAGTCTGTGGGAAGAGCCACTCTGACCTTCCCTGTAAACAACAACAGCTCAGTATACAGCAGAGACCGATACATTCATAAACACTGCACCCGGAAGGACAGTACAAAGATAGCTGCAAATCAGACCTCTGAGGTTTTGTGGCATGTAATTTCTTAGCAGGGTGCACCCTATTTTGTGGCTCTGTGGTACTCACTTTAAAATGGATGCATTCAAAATCCTCAAGTACAAGAGAAAAGAATGGAGAGACGTTTCTTTGAGAGCTGCATAGATTTCAGGTCATCATCATTTTGTTTCTATATCTGGACGGTGGGATTAGGCCCAAATCTCTGTCTAAATCAGACCATCAGCAACACATGCTCGGGCAGATGGTGTCAGACTCAGTCATCTGCATGCTGATAGCTGTCTGTCTGTTAAATCATTTATACAGCTATGTAATATCTCTTACTCTAATAACTAATAACTCTGTATTTATGACAGCGGCACTTTGAAATAATAAAAAAATCATATCTTGCCTTCTACTTTTAATGATCATAAAAAGCTTTGTGTTGTATGAAATTGTATTCATGAAAGCAATAGCAACCATTAACCAAGTATTACATTACCATTGTCATATCCACAAGATGTTAGCTGCATTATGGATTGAAGAAATAAAGACATCTTTCAGTAGTTATTCAACAGGACCACGCACAAAGTCAGCATCTAAAGATTGCTAGTTTTCAGTGCTTTTATTCCCTATATGGGAAAGTCCTGTGGCCTAGAGCACACAAAAGCCTGTTTGACACATCTTTATTTGAATTGTGTGACTTTGAGGGAAAGTAAATTTAGGCCTCTCTGCAAAGCGTAGACCATCCTTCGGGAAATTAAACTTCTGCAACCTTTTTCAAGACTATAAAGAAAGTTTTCCAATCTTTTGGCCGAAGCGGGGAATTTTTAAGACCACAGGAAGTGGCCGGTTAGAACAGCAGCACAATACTCAGCAGTGAAAACTGAAATGGTGGTTATGCAGGGTCCTAGACAGAAACAGTAAAACTTCATGACTGATGACTGATTTTAACTAAACATTTTTTACATTTTCTTAGAAGTCAAACATCCACACCAGCCAATTCTACTGTTTACTGCATTAAAATGCTGGATTAATACTTGATGCACAGCACCATTAACACCGTTCACTGCTTTCTTCCTAGTAGAAAGTGGGTGGCACAATTTCTTTGTTGTGGATGTAGCTATGGAGGAAGTCCATGATTCGCAAAACATAACTACTAACATTTAGACTATTGCTAGAAAATGTGTAGCTGTTCTATCTTTTTAAGCTTTGACATACACACACATGCAATGACCTGCTGTGAGTTCACATGTGTGTTATTATATCTAAAAAAGCCTTTTTCGTGGGTTTAGATGTGAAGAACTGAAGTGCATTTTGGACCGCATCATATGTGTTATAATTTTTTGTCTTTTTCCATGTTCAATGATTGTTTGACCAAATTCAATGCAATACACAAAGCCTAAAGTCTGAGTGGCATATGTTATGATACAAACCCTTTTAAGGTTTTACATGCAGCATTATGTTACTGTTCTCCATTTTCATTGTCACCATCCTCTGTTTTACTGCTAAACATCAGCCCCCAAGTGCCAAAATTGTGTACAGAATTGATAGGCAACTTCTAAACATCAATAGAGTCAAGGCTAAAAGTTAAAGCACCACCATATGCCTCAATGGGCTGCAGTAGGCTGGTGAATTTGCTCCTGTAGCCTTTCTGAAGAAATCCTAAAATGTATTCTGGATGAATTTGCAAAAGCATACAAACAGTTTGGCCTGGCCTTTAATATAAAGAAGGTCCAAATCCTTCATCACTACCACCCATTATAAACATACCTGTCCAACCCCTAAAGATTGCCACTGACCACCACAATTTGGAAGGTGTGGACCACTTTATACCTTGACAGTCTTCTGTCATCTAACCCTAAGCAGCACTACAGGTCTGCAACCTAAGACTGGACCCCATAAAGCTTGCACTTGGAGGCATTAGAGGCATTTATCAAAGATGATTTGGGAAAACCCTCCGAATTAACTGGGAGGAGAGGAACCCAAACACCATGATAATGTAAAGCATATAGGCCTTTCCCACCCTAAACAAGTTCCTACCTCACAGCTTGGGGTTGGAAATGTGCTTTGGGAGGTCATAAAAAAGACAGAAAGACAACATCATAACAAACAAAAAAAAGTGCCACAGAGACCCCAGGACAGAGCTAAATGTAACCAATAGACCTAAAAACCTCTTTTTGTGGATGATGCTGTACTATACATTGTGAACCTCTGCTATTCCGAAGAAGACAAACACAGGCACTGAAAGGAGAAATAATTTTCCAAAAGGAGTCACCACCCCTGTCCACACTACACAAAGTATGCAGTTCCAGGATTTGTGCTCTTAGCCACCTGAGTGTCCGATGAAGATGATGAGCTATCTCAGTCTTTATGCTCACCAGTCCAGCTGTGCTTTTTATCAAAATATCCAATGACAATGTTTTCTACTCTGTCAGGTTGCGCCACTGTTTAGGTTTCTGTATTTGCAGTTTAAACTGAACCCAGATTATTTGAGTAATTATTTTCTTTCTTTCTTTTTATAATCACATTTGCATTCTTTAAAACTGCATTTGTCATGTTTTTTTTTGTGATCGTGCCAGTTTATTCACAACACCCACAGAGCTTCATGTGATACTTATGCTTCTGTCATACTGGCCAAAAAGCTGACTGAGGAACATTGCTCACTTCCTGTTTTGAAGGATGGTGATTATAGAGAAGAAGGGAGCAGACCACCAATCATTTTTCAGCCTTAAAGAGGAAGAAGCATTGTAAGAACTGCCTGGATTAGCTAACTAGCTAACTATAAACTGCACGTGTTAGTTTTATTTTGAATGACAGCTGAATTATCAGTTTTACACTGTCGCCCAAGACATGAAACTTGCTAATAGGCTAAAAATGTTTGTAATATTTTAGGTTAAAAAGTATAAGGTGATCTTATACGGGCTCCATTGCACTGAAGCTATTACCTTGCAAATGCAGAAACACTTGTCCACACTGAATATAAAACATAATAATAAAAATGTTTTAGAACGTCCAGAAGTTACTGTCTAAAATCATTACATATGATATATTCCATTCAATAATCTAATGCCCTTCCTTAGTATTTTGAATAATACCAATCCTAATACAAACCCAACCTACTCAGCAACTCAGCATTTTTCATAGATGGCCCTGCCTATATTTTGTATAAAATTTTCCCTTCTTTTACAGAGGACAGTGAAACAGCAAAATGGTGAGAAAACATGAGAGACACAAAAGGAAACACAATCTTTACATTACCAGTCATTTCTGCCAGACCTTTAAATATCCACAAGTAACTTCCCCTTTTAGAGTTGGCACAAAATACAGCCCCTGTGACCCGCATGTGTCAACGACAAATATAAACCTTGCCTGCCAAAGCCACTCTACTTCAAGCACAGTCCGTTTCTGGTTGACTCCTGCAATTAAAGACACAGAGGTGAGACGAAAGCGGGTTTCTTGCTGGTTTGTTGCTGCACTAATCATTGGGGAGGATGTGAAAGGGGAAGGGCTGACAGAACATCCTCAAATGCAAATATTTTAACTCATGCAAGCAAATATTAATCCACTGCTTACATAAATAAAATCTATTATTATTTGATAAAGGATAAGGTTATGAGGTCAGGATTTGAGAAAGGGTGCTTCATTACGGGTGTAAGGATGTAGTTCATGAGCAGACACTACCCACACAACTCAATGTGAGTCAATAAAGTAGAAGAATGGATTGAAACAGAGAAAAATGAAAAGCAGTGAGAATATCACAAACACAGAAGGGTCAATTCAGTAGTGAATAGTGTTCCCAGTAAGCTCCTTGATGATCACTGTCTATTTTGTCTACTCCACATGCGTCACTCTATGATGATACACTGGCTCCCCTGACCCATCCTTTCCCATTTTCTGGCCTGCCATGTGTCAATGCATGTCTGTGATCTGAGCAGCAGGCCTGTAGAGAGACAAGGGTTAAATTTTGACTGTGACCGGCTGACTCATGCTACATGTGTCTGACATACCATTACAGCTGAACTAAGGCTACTGCTGATGTGGCTGTCTTTTGAAATGTGAATGCTGGAAAATGCATGACAGACTTATCTCTGACAGAAAAGGCGTTGTGTAAAATCTTCTTGCATTTCTTGGATTTAAGAGACCAAACTGTCCCTGTGCTGATTTGGAAATACAGTGTCTTGCAAAAGTGTGCATTAACTTTTCACATTTTGCCACATTGTATAAGAAATGTATATTAAATGTATATTATTTGCTTTTTAGGTGTGAGTGTTTGTATGCATGGTTGTTTTCCTGTGTGTTTGTGTTGCCCTGTGAAGCAACCTGCCTAGGCTGTACCCCACCTCTCGCCCAAAGACTGCTGGAGATAGGCACCTGCTCCCCCGCGTACCTGCACGGACAAGCTGGTCTAGACAATGGATGTATCTCAGTATCAGCTGCTTTGAAATGTGCAATAACACATTGTAATACCACATAATGAGCTGTAGAGTGTTTCTGGAGCGAGATATGTCTAGGTTTTCCTCCTGGACCCGGTACCCCCTCAATCCAATCTCAGAAAAAAGGAAGAAAATGGATGCATGGATAGATAGTTGGATGGATGGATAGATAGTTGGATGGATGGATGGATGGATGGATGGATGGATGGATGGATGGATGGATGCTCACATCTAAAACAGTATGTGGGACAGAAACATTAAATAAAGTCACCCTTGAAACACCATCGCTATGGTGGTGGCAGCATCATGCTGTGCTCATGCTTTTCTTTAGTGGTGTACTGAATGGTTTATAGCAAAGCATATTCAAGTGTTTGAATGGCTCAGTCAAAGTAAAACCCTACATCCAGTTTGAAATCTGTAGCAAGCTTTTAAGGTTCACAGACACTTAATATCCAATCTGACTGACCTAAAGGTAATTCGGAATGAGAAATGGGCAAAAATTTAAGTCTCTAGAAGTGTTCACAAGTGTAAAACTGGGCCATTTATCCCAACAGAGCTGCTGCTGTAATTACACTGAAAAGCACTCAAAGCACTCACCCAGGGGGCTGAATACAAATACAATTACACATTTATAAATTTGTATTCATAAAACTTAAAATCCTTAATGTTCTTCCATTTTACAATTATGCTTCACTTACTGTTCACTTACAGGTCTATCATAATAAAAGCAATAAAAAAACATTGGAATTTGTGGTTGGAACATGCTAAAATGTGGAAAGGTTCATCGGCTATGGACTTTCCAAAACATAACAGAACGAGTCAAATAATGACATGGGTGAAGCAGAGCAAAAACTCCAGAAGCATAGATGTGCACTCGCACTAACATTTTTTTTGTTTTTTATTCTTAGTTTTACTTCTCACTGAGGCAAAACTGAGCCAAAAATCCCAGTTGGCCATCCATACCTGAGCAAATCAATGACAGCACATACAAAACCAGTCGTAGCTTACATTAAGAAATTGTTCAAATACCTCTGAGGCTCCTAGAAGCATGACTACAAATGATGATGTTCATTTGCAAAGTAAGCGCAGGGTTGAATGTTAAAGCTGTAGAATGTAGCTATTAGATCTAGATTTGGGAATCTGTAAAACAATGGAAATTAGAATTATATTTTCTGTTGCTCCAGCACAGACTTTTATTAGGTAGGTGAACCTGTAACTTTATTTGTATCAGAAAAAATAGCAAATTAGCCAGTGAACTGCAGGGACTTGTGTTTTTACAAGTCTTAATTTACTTTGTTGAATAACGTTCACCTCACCTGCCTCTCTTGTCCTACTTTAAGCATTGTGTGTGTCTGCTGTGCCTAATAATGTGAACTAACTTTGTGCTGTTTACAATGCTTCTTTCAAGCTCTGCTTTGGTTTCTGTGTTGTTGCTGCATTTATTTTTCTTTCTGTTTTAACTGTGAATATGTCTGTCTGTCAGCTGCGTGACTCCACATCCCGCTGTTTGTCAGTGCTGCTTAATTACTCAGGGTATTTTTTCCCTTTCAGATTTAATCTTTATGTGTCTGTCCACTGCCACCCCTGGAGATCTGCCGCCAATGGTTTACAGGGTACAACACATTAGCTTTCTGCCTTAAGAAAAGAAAGTCCTCCATTGCACAGAGGGAAATGAATTTAAAACAGAGAGCAGAACAAGCTTTAAAACAAAGTTTCATGTTGATAATATGTTAATAACCGTGGCTGTTGTTATTTGGTTGCATTATCTCTCATTGTGAGCTTTTTATTTTGAAAGGTGATGTGGTAATCCAGTAAAATCATTTTTCCTTTATATCCATCAATTTACAGCAACAGAAAATATATAAATACAGTTACAATCCAGCACCATGCTGCCCTTTCCAACACAGTCTAATATAGTCCAGATAAACTCAGCTCAATCAAATTCAAATTCAACTCAATCAGTGTAACTAATTTGATTCTAAATCCACTTTTAGATAAGATCAGTCCAGTTAGCGTTCAGATGAGAAGATCTTGAAAACCAGGATTTTGGGAATAAAATAATACAAGGCTTGCTTCTATTTTAACAGATGGTAAACTCCTGGGATTAAGTGACATACACACGTCAAATACTGACATATGTTTCTACCAGCTTTGTACGTCTTGAGATTTTTTGCCCATTCTTCTTTGCAAAGAAGTCTTTGCACAATTACTTACACAGATTTAGGTCTTAATTGGGTCATTCTAATATATGGCTATGATTTAGGGCATGTATGCAAAACTCCAGACCTCAAAAGACCTCAATCTTGTAACTTTTACATGTGTTTTTACTTCGACATATCTGAATAAGATCATTAGGTCATTAGCAAAACTTAAAAAAAACTGTAAAACTGTAAAACTCGACTACATAAGGGGGAGGCTATCCAGTCATTTCATTGATGTGTGGTTGACCAGGGACATATCTAAAAGTTGCAGGACTAAGGCCCTTGAGGACAGGAAAGTGACTTCCCTTGCTTTAGAGTCACTGTCCTGCTGGAAGATAGACATCCATCCTAGTTGCAAGGCTTTAGCATCCTCTAACAGGTTTTAAACCAGCATTGCCCTGTGATGAGCTTAATCCATTTTTCCTATCAATCTGTCTGTCCTTTCTGTGCTAAAGAAAAGTTTCCCTGCAGTGTGATGCTGTCACCACCATGTTTCATTATAGTTATGGTGTCTTTAGGGTAATGCACTAGTTTCCTCCACACATAACATTTTATATATAGGATAAAAACTTAGATTTTGGTCTTCTCTGTTCACAGTATCATCTTCCAACCTAACATTACCCAGCCTTAAACTCTACAACGTTTTTCCTGACATGTCTGCTGTGCTCCTTGGTCTATATGATGCTGTTTGTTCACTAATGTTCTCCCAAAAACCTACAGAACAGTTTGATTTATAGTGTGATTGTCTACCTTTAAGACTAGGCTTAAAACTTTCCTTTTTGATAAAGCTTATAGTTAGAGTGGCTTAGTTTATGAGGGAGGGAGCAAGGCTCCCTCCCTGTTGGATGGAGTAAGGGGGTGTCAGGTTTGCCTAAACCGGCTCAGTTATGGTTGAGGTGCAAACACACCCTCCATTTCTGCTACCTGTATGACCCCTTCTCTTTTCCAATGGTTATAATCAGTCTGACAGAGAGAGGTATCCCAATTCGTGTGGTTTTTAGTATAACAATGACCATCAGTGGGACCCTTTGTGGGGTGCCTTGAGATGACATTGTTGAAAATAAGCGCAGTTTAACTAAATAATCTGAACTGGAACTATCCGTGTAGTTATGATGCTGTAGGCTTAGGCTGCTGGAGGACATAATGACCACTCTCACCCTCTTCGCTACATTCTCACACTACAATTTTGCATTATATGCTGTTATTTCAGCTTTTAACTTTGTTCTCTCTCTTTTCTCTTCCTAGAAGCTACACCTGGCCTGACTCTGTGTCTACCTGTGACACCTTTCTGGAGAGGGGCATCGTCCAAGCTTCTGCTGGCAACAACTTAATGCTCACCCTCTACCGATGATCCACATGGCCCTGTCTTTCAGTGTTTAACCCTTTCTCTCTCCTAGACATAGCTACTGGCTGAGCTTTTATTGTGACTAATTATATGTGCTCTCTTCAGACTCTAAACTTGAAAACTGGCACAGAGTTTATCTGTTCTTTCTTTCTAGGTGAAACGACTAAAGGAGCTACATCCATTAACATTTACTTTTCCTTCCCATAGAAAGTACTCCTGGATCAGTGCTTCTTTGTTCTCTTTGTGTCTCTGCTCTGTTTTCTCTAACCCCCAGTCGGTCGTGGCAGATGGCCGCTCACACTGAGCCTGGTTCTGCTGGAGGTTTCTTCCTGTTAAAAGGGAGTTTTTCCTCTCCACTGTCGCTACATGGATGCTCAGTATGAGGGATTGCTGCAAAGTCAACACCAGTGACTGTCCACTGTCTCTACATGCTCACCCGGGAGGAGGGAATGCTGCAAATCTCTGACTCGATGCAATCTGTTGGGTTTCCTTAGATAGAAAAACTTTTAATCCATTTTGAATAAATAACTGAATCTGACTGCACTGTTCAATGATTAGGATTAATTGTAATGTATGTACCTGACTTTTGTGAAGTGCCTTGAGACAACATGTGTTGTGAATTGGCGCTATATAAATAAACTGAACTGAATTGAATTGAATTGAATTAATTGACACAGACAGGTGGAATCTGTTTACCAGTTAGATGACTTCTAACTGATTTGGATTTGATTTAGAGGTATCAGAATATAAGAAGACAATCACATTTTCACAACACACTTTTCTAGATCTTTCAAGCATGTATCCTTTGACGCCCACTTCACAGTTATGTGTCACTTTGTGTAAGTCGCATAAAACCTCAGTAAAACACATTAAAGTTTGTGTCTTTAATGTGACAAAACGTAGAATATTTCATGGGTTATAAATACTTTTGCAAGTCAATCTATGAAGAAGCACAGGTGAGAAGCGCAATCATTTTCATGTGACCTCTAAAATTTTGGCACAAAGTGTCATATTAAACAAGTGTTGTTTGGTGTTTGTTTTTGTGGAATTGTTTGTTTCAACACAGCAGAAAAAAAATCTGTCCTCTGCTCTTACCTCTTACCAGAAAGCAAGTATTTTTAAAAAAAGTTGTTTTTTTTGATATTGCCATGTTCGAAATTGATCTCTACTCTCGTGTTGTTTCCAGTTCAGGTCTTCCTCCTCTCTCTCTTAATAAACAGATATAAAGTTAGATCAGGGAGCAGCTGACACAGGGAACCTGATCCCTATGGCTTTCCAGCAGCACAGCTTGTGCGCTGCAGACATTCCTGGCGCAGGAGGGTCATCATCCCTCCTTTTACCTCAGCTCGTGCCCTGTTGGCTTTCACATCTTTTTTTTCCATTAATCCACCAGGCTGGTGGGGGACAGAGGCTGCAGAGATGAATTTTCCATCCTCCAAGTCGTTTTATCAACATTTTTTACTTGTCCATTGCAGCTCATCTTCACCATATTCTACATTTTTCCACATTCCAATTTAGTTCAGTCTAGTCCTTCAGCAGTTGCAATCAGATCCTGGCACCTGGTGCACGATTGGTAAATTAATCCAGAGAAAATAGAGTTTTAGGATTTATGACCAACCCAAAAGACAAATGAAGGTCACTGTTTTTGCAAGGCTCTAATAGGGATTGTCCTGTAAAGCAACAGAAATATCTAGAAATCTGCCTGAAAGTAGCTTTAAGCTGTAAAGCTCTGGTTTAATGAAGCCACAGGTGTTGTGAATTTTAATAACTTTTCTCCTTTTGCAGAGTCATGGATTTAAAACAGTAATACTATATTTTATCACTGAGTCATTACATTATTGATCACATAATTACATAATGCAGCCATTACATTTTTTCTCTGGTATTAGTAATTTGTGATCATAGTAAACAAATATCTGTAAACTGTTGAGCAGTATACCAATTGTCGTGATTTGTTTCTTATACTGCCAATCTGCAAAATATGTGACAACTGGATTTTTATATGAAGGTGAATTTAATATATTTACCTTTACCATCCTTGTATTAATACATTAATGTAGTTGGAGAACTGTAGATATTGCTGCCTCCAGAGAATTAAAATGCTAACTGAAACCGAGGCAGACCCACCTTCCACACAGACAGCCTTGTTGATTCCCTCAGCTCTGTTTGACAGGTGATCCACAGCTTGAGTCTCCAGTCCACTGACAGGTAATCAATCAACAACAGAAATCCAAGTCTAAGACAAGCTCGAGTCCCTCTAAGCTGCTCCTGCTGCCTCTGCTGTTTCTCCCATCCTGGATGGACTCAGACTGTGCAGAATGGACTGACTGAATTAGCTGAGGCTCAGACGAGGTGTTAGAAACTTTTCCCCTGACTGTCCACACCACCTGCATTCTAAGAAAAGTCTCTCTTGTTTTCAGGTTGACTGTCGCGGTCAGCACAGACACACAAGCAGGGGGCACCGCTACAGCTGAAGTCCGCCCAGAGACACGCACGCTTACAAAAACACAGACACACACACACTCGCACTCCCTGTACTGCAATATGCAGCTCCAACTCCTCCAGTCTGCCTAGTGAGGCTCAGGCTGTGTGTAGTGGTTACACAAAGGAGGAGAAGGAATGAGGAGAGGGAGGGGAAAGACTATATGGGGATGTATGAGGAAGTCTTACGACGAGAGCTGTGCTCCAGACCAGCTCTGACTGCATCTGACTTTCTCCTTTTTTCCACAATAAACAAAGAAAAAAGGCAGCTTTTGAATTCTCAAATGGTCTTCCACTCATTTCAAACCTCTGCATGAACAGCCAAGATTTTCTTTCCCTTTGAATCATAAAGAGAAATAAAAAATTTGATTTTCCATTCATCATCTATGACTAATCTTAAACAGAGAGAGAGAGCTAGTCCAGCTCTAAGGTGTCTTTAAAAAGATGACATAAACTAATGGCTGTGTAAATGCTGCTCAACAAACATTTATTTAGTCTCTGGCCTCACTTTGGTGAAAACCCAGCTGTATACACACCACAGAAACAGCAGTTTTGTTTATTTGGGACTGCTCTAAATGTTTTCTAGCTCCATAGTGATGCAATGGTTCTTTCTCGGGAACATCTCTACTAAAGAGTAGCATTTTCCCTTTGCAAGCATGCATACAAGAATAAAGTTTAGAATATACTGTTGAAATCAGATATTAACATACAAAGTATAAAAAACACATTAACTTTTTAAAATCAGGCTAAAGTTCCTGTTTTTAGGGGTGTTAGGATCAAGACAATTATTTCTGTTTGCTAAATGTCAGAATAATGAGACGGGAATTTTTGGACAAATGTTTTTCTAAACTTCTAAGGTTTACATAAGTGTCCTTCGTGTTTGTTAGAACTACCTTTTAAACTGAATGACTTTGGTCAAACATTTTTGGGTTCACAATCTTCTCACAGTACTTTGCTGGAATTTTGGCCCATTCCTCCTGACAGGACTGCTGTCACTGGGACAACCCTGTAGGTTTTGTACATATTTATTCTGTCTTTCATGCCAGAGCTAGCTAGAAGGCTTGTTGCTGAAAAGCTCTGTGAGTCGTCACTGACCAATAAAAAGAAATGCAAACCCAAATCCTTTACATTAAACTTAATTTTTCGTAGAGATGAGCCTCTTTGGATTTTGCTCTCTGTATGTTTTCACGTCTTTAAGAAGAAAATAAAAAATTTTTTCTACAGAACAATCTTTAAATTTGCCAAAAGCAATTGAACTTCATGTCAATATTAATTTATGAACAACTGATCACAGAACCTCTTCAATGGTTTAAAGTGGCTGAGGTAAGATGTGACTGAGTGCAGTTTGAGTCATGTTTTCATAATATAATTTTGTCCAGATTCATGTGTGGTCAATCAGCTTTTCTGTAAAACACCCTAACTGCAACTCTGTGTTGTCAGGTCCCAAACTGTTAGCTGTTGTTAATTCCTGTTTAATTTTCAAGCTCTACAAGAACCCACAGGATGCTGCTTTTCTGGCTTAAGGCCTGAATCTGCTTTTTATTCCACGTTTTGCAATTGAAAGGTCACATCTGCCAAGTTTTGAAAATTACTATTATCAAGTTGTAAATAACAGAAAATAGTCATTCCTCTCTGTCTGGGTCTGCCTTTTATTTCTTCTTTTCATGACAATAAAAGTTAGATTTTACCTGTTATGTATTCTGTTATGCTCTCTTACAAATCTAATCTTACTAACAAACCGGTGTACAGCCTGCTAAAAGAGCTCTTTCTCAGTTTCATCTATCTTATTAATGAAGGCTTTTGTCAACATTATTCAGGTATTTTTTGCGTTCTCCTTGTCCTTTTCACAGAGAGATTTACTTCGGTATAAAGCCTCCACTTTAAATTATTCAAAGTATTCCAGAACATTTTCACCAATTAAGGACAAAACGGGTTGAAGGGTGCGGTGGTGGCACAGGGGTAAAGCATACAGCCCCATTTACTGAGGCTACAGTCCTCGTCACACGGATTTAAGTTCCAGTTGATCTTTGCTGCATGTCTTCCCCTTTCTAAATATAAATAAACTGAAAAAAACTTGAACATTTTCAAAAATTATTGAAACTGGACTTTTGAAACTCTGATGTTATAACCTGAAGGAAAATATAATGCTGTTTTCTGTTAAGCTTTTATG
Organism: Crenichthys baileyi; assembly: GCA_036173005.1. Taxonomy (NCBI): domain Eukaryota; kingdom Metazoa; phylum Chordata; class Actinopteri; order Cyprinodontiformes; family Goodeidae; genus Crenichthys; species Crenichthys baileyi. The sequence goes on along the minus strand of JAHHUM010000700.1, from coordinate 212,835 downwards.
TAAACTTTGATATTGTCCTTTATTCATCAGTATTTTTTTCTTGTTTGCTTTTTTGTGAAAAGTATAAAATGCAAGAGATCAAAATGGCTTATTCTGATTTTCTTTCCAGTTCACATCAGCTCTCATAGACTTCTTTCTCTGAGTTTCTCCTGTATGTTGACAGTCTCCAAAATGATTCTTTTACATCGCAAACACGTAATTCTGGCCTGTCTTTCGAAATTATCTCATTATCTTGAAACTTTATAGCCCTCTCCACTGTGAGAAGAAAAGATTATTTTGGCAAAAACGTCACTTTTTTATATTTTCAGGTAACTGCAACAATAATAGGATAAGCCTGGGCAAAATTTGTTTTTAACATTTTATTTTTTATTTTTTACAGTTGTAAAAAGGGTGCCAATAACTTTATCCATGTTTTTTTGTGCGTTTCTGTCTATATTTGTGCAATTTTGCCTCACTAACAAATTAATTTGGGTTCTCTAAGTAAAATTGAGGAGTGCTGACAGTTTATATTTCCAGTATGTCATAGCTGAGGAACAGTTAGAAAACCTCAACACAGTTATACCTTGTCAGCGCTCCCTCATCATTACTTACACAGTGAATGATGGAGGTGGCTGTCGTTTCAGTCTTGTTTCCTCCAACTCTAGTAATCCAAATTCTAACTGGGCTAGACTCTTATGTGGAGCTGGTAAATTAAGCTAAAGGTGGAATTTCACTTAGCTTTTTATTGAATGCGGATGATATGACTTATGACCAAAATAAACCAAAACCCTTATTAGGATATTAATGTTTTATATGAAGACTTGTGCTCTTATTTGAACAAATTAAGCAGCAATCGGACTGTGAGGTCTCATCAGACGTGCGTAAAAAGAGGCACAACCTAGACCGTTATCTTAGAGATACAGATGTAAATAGGATGTAAATATTAATTGTCATATACTGTATGTCAATAGTTTAGATTAGAAAACAAGAAAAATTTACTGATGAATAAAGGACAATGTCAAGGTTTACAAAAAAGCTTAATAGAAAACAACTTTTTATTCTCCTTGAGGTTATAACTTTAGAGTTTCAAGTTTCCAGTTTTAATAATTTTTGAAAATATTCTGTTAATGGTAGGAGTTTTTGCAGTTTAAGCATCAGCATGTGGATCCAAAAAGAGGAAGCAGGCCAATTCCGAGATATTTGCTTCCACATTGTTCCTACAGGTCACCTGTATATTGCACTTTGTCACAGGTACTGATATTACAAGCATCATCACTCCCTCCACAAGGGTATTTCTCAATTCACACAATATCTTTATATTTTGAAAGTATATGAATCAGCAATTCTCCTCAGGCGGCAGAAGGTACAAAGCACAGCCATACAAGTTTTGGTTAGGCAGCACTGAGCCTTTGTGGTCTGAGTCAATGGGACCTGAGCATAGATGGAAATATTGAAATATTTATATGTTATCCTAAAACTTACCTTTTCAACCAAAATATTTACATTCATTATAGTTTTTTTTTGTATTTCGTTTTATATTTGGGTGAATGACTGATTGTAGTGTAAAGTGCTTTGGGGTCTCTGGGCACTTGATAAAGTGCTATACAAGTGCAGACCATTTAACTTATTGAATTACATTTATATTGCACAATTTTAGTTTGGAATATAGCTCTTAATTTTTTTAATATGATTTTTATTTGTTTTTTTTAATTGCTATTTTGCTAAATAAGGATTTATTCTCAAACTTTTCCCACAGAGGGTGGGCCTGCTGGGTGTTATAAGAAGCCCACCCATATTAACTACAAATTAAGTGTTGAGAATAAACAACAGTGGGCTCTGAACCATCTGTGTTCAACCGTCCTCCAGCACATTTTATTATATTTGTAGTAGAAGGAATGCTAAACATGAAGCACCTTGACCTTATGACGTAGGAAGTGGCCGTCTGTAAACAAAGTGGAGCTGCTACTTTTCCCATGAGATTCTGAAAGAATTCATCTGATGGACAACTAATAAGATCAGAATGAGGAGCCTTTGGGAGTTGCATTTTTTTCAATGAGTCTGGGGTTCTCATGGTCTTACAGTCAGAGGTTTTGAACTATTGCTGACTTATGGAAAGATGAAGGGAATATTTGGATGCTCAAGCAGGCAAGAGGGTTTTCCTGTTGGATGGGAACAGAATTCATTTAGTTCACAAGTTGTAGAGCTTAAGATGTAAATTTATTTCAACTGTTAGCCTTCCTAGCATCATGTTCAGATGGTGCAAATGATTTGTACTCGGAAGTCGAAATTTAGGGGATCTAAATTGAGAAAAATAAAATTCCCATTAAAGTGTGACTGTGGACAAGGAAAATTAGGAGTACCCAATGTACCCGAAGTTCAATCTCCATAATTGCTGTGGAACATTTAATTCTAGTGAAAGTTGCAGCAACAAACTCTTTATGTCATGGTTCCTAGTGTGTGTGTGTTGGATATGAGTGTATTTCTACCAGAAAGGAGCTTGGTCGGGTGTATGATTCCAGGGGCCGGGCTATACACCTGCCGGCTATCTCCTCATCAGGTTGTGGAAGATACACTCACCGGCCACTTTATTAGGTAAACCTGTCCAACTGCTTGTTAAACGCACATTTCTAATCAGCCAATCAGATGGCAGCAACTCAATGCATTTAGGCATGTAGACATGGTCAAGACGATCTGCTGCAGTTCAAACCGAGCATCAGAATGGGGAAGAAAGGTGATTTAAGTGACTTTGAACGTGGCATGGTTGTTGGTGACCCAGTTCTGTGGGCACAAATGCCTTGTTGATGCCAGAGGTCAGAGGTGAATGGCCAGACTGGTTCGAGCTGATAGAAAGGCAACAGTAACTCAAATAACCACTTGTTACAACCAAGGCATGCAGAAGAGCATCTCTGAACGCACATGTCGAACCTTGAGGCGGATAGGCTACAGCAGCAAAAGACCTCACTGGGTGCCACTCCTGTCAGCTAAGAACAGGAAACTGAGGCTACAATTCGCACAGGCTCACCAAAACTGGACAATAGAAGATTAGAAAAACGTTGCCTGGTCTGATGAGTCTCGATTTCTGATGCGACATTCAAATGGTAGGGTCAGAATTTGGCGTCAACAACATGAAAACATGGATCCATCCTGCCTTGTATCAATGGTTCAGGCTGGTGGTGGTGGTGTAATGATATGGGGGATATTTTCTTAGCACACTTTGGGCCCCTTAGTACCAATTGAGCATTGTGTCAACGCCGCAGCCTACCTGAGTATTGTTGCTGACCATGTCCATCCCAATATGACCACAGTGTACCCATCTGGTTACTTCCAGCAGGATAACGCGCCATGTCATAAAGCACGAATCATCTCAGACTGGTTTCTTGAACATGACAGCGAGTTCACTGTACTCAAATGGCCTCCACAGTCACCAGATCTCAATCCAATAGAGCACCTTTGGGATGTGGTGGAACGGGAGATTCGCATCATGGATGTGCAGCCGACAAATCTGCAGCATCTGTGTGATGCTATCATGTCAATATGGACCAAACTCTCTGAGGAATGTTTCCAGTACCTTGTTGAATCTATGCGACGAAGGATTAAGAAATTCTGAAGGCAAAAGGGGGTCCAACCAGGTACTAGGAAGGTGTACCTAATAACGTGGCCGATGAGTGTATAAGGAGCAGTGAGACAGTCCATCTTCGCCTGATGCTTAACTTTCCCAGTAGATATAAGTGCACCTGTTGTTGATTTAATTAACACCAAAACAGTTGACACTGACTAACAACCTCCTCTTCTCCCTCTACACAAATGACTGCACCTCAGCGGGCCCGTCTGTGAAACTCCTTAAGTTTGCAGATGACACCACTGTTATTGGACTGATCCAGGACAGTGATAAGTCTGCATACAGTAAGGAGGTTGATTGGCTGGTACACTGATGTGGTGAGAACCACCTGGAACTTAACCCACTCAAGAATGTGGAGATGAAGGTGGACTTTCGGAGAACACCACCCCCACATAACCTCCTCACCATCCTCAACAACACTGTATCTACTGTGAACCACCTCTGGTTCCTAGGAACCAACATTTCTCGAAACCTGAGATGGTCCTCACACATAAACAATGTTCATAAGAAGCCCCAGCAGAGACTGTATTTCCAGAGGTAACTCAACAAGTACAACCTTCTGCAGGAGCTGCCGGTCATCTTCTACACTGACATAATTCAGTTGGTCCTGTCTTCGTCCATCTCAGTGCGGTTTGGCTCATCCATGAAACAGGACAGGTCCAAACTGCAACGAACAATGAGGTCTGCAGAAAGAATCATCAGGGTTGACCTTCCCTCTATCCAGGACTTATACAGGTCTAGGGTCAGGAAAAGGGCAGCTAAAATCTCTGCAGACCACACACACCCTGCACACAAAATGTTTAGACTTTTACCTTCAGGTCAGCGCTACAGAGCGCTGTCTGCTAAAACCAGCTACCACAGAGACAGTTTCTTCCCCCAGGGTGTTTCTCTGATGAACACTTGACAGTCAGAGTTCCAGACCAACACCATGCATACTTGGACTCTCACATTATATTCTGTTGTAAAGTCACTTGTCTATATATGTACATTTAAAAAGACATTCTTTATTATTGAGAGCAAAGTGAACCCGAATCAAATTCCTTGTTTGTACAAACTTGGCAATAAACCGGATTCTGATTCTGATACTACTTGGACCAGATCAATATTCCTGAAGTTTAACTGATTTGATATACTCTGATTAAACATGTTCCTTTCTGTTTTTTGAACAGTGTACAATGTAAATATAACACGACATTAAAATAGACTAAACGCTGTAGTGAAATATTTTCCTGATTCAACTTCTGAGTGCATCCTTACTTCCAGCAGAAAAACTAAAAGTTAAAGTAGAAAACACTCCCATAAACATAAACATAAACTAAACAATTTCATCCCTAAAATGAAATTGTTTAAATGTTTTCACACTGTTAAAAAAATAATGTTTGCCTCTGATCTGAATTATATTTAAAGGAATCTTCCCATTTCTTGACCAGTGGAGTGATGAATGACCCAAACTAAAAAAAACAGTCAATACAGAACATCCAAAGAAATATGTTCTAGCTTTAATTGAAAAAAAAAGCATTCTAAAAGGTTTTTTGTAAAACAAAACATTCTATTCTATTTATCCATTTCGATCCAGGAGTCTGTTAAGATAGTTCCTCAATGACAACCAGAAATGCTTAGGCTCATTTCTCAGTTTCTCTGCATTAAATTTACAAAACCAACCTGCTTGGATTTCTAAAAGCATAACGTGTACACATGTCTGTATTATGGCACATGAATAATCCATGAGATGCTATATATACGGATGTAATAATGATCCTTTATCCTCTCAGAGACAGGGTAAGCTTTCATTCTGTTCAAGGTCACATCTGTTTCGTTTCATACTGCAATAGCGCCCTCAGCTGGTTTGACATTTCAGCAAGTTTGGTTTTGCATGTTCGTCTTTGCATCCATGCTCCTTGGCATGCATCATGTAATATTGATTCTTATATACCATGACAACCCATAATTGTCGTTGTTAATCTAAGCAGCTAAACAAAAAAAAAAAGAAAAGTAAAAATGCATCCTTTGTCAGAACATTCAGGCAAACTGAAAACCAAATATATGTGACTTAATAATATCGTTCAGCTAACATGCCACACATCTTTTGAAAAAGATACTTTTTAAACAAATTATTGGTAAAATAATTGTTTTATCATTGTTCTGATAGGGAATCCAAAGGAACATCTGCATTTTACACGATGATCATTTTGAACCTATATATGAGTAACCTATATGACAACTTTATGAAAGATCAAAAGACAGTCAATACAACGTGAAGCCAAAGGTTCGGACTCCTAATTTGAATTAACCTTTTAAAGGCTGATACAAGAAGTATTTTCAGTAAAATACAGATTTAAAAAATTGAATCACTCAGTTGGATTCATTTAGGAAAAACATGTTTTCTTTCAGGGACACTTTTTGTTGTTGCTGTTATAATCAATACATTAGGTTTGTGCAGTCATGTAATTATCATAACCAATTATTTAAAAAATTTTATTTTGCATTTTTGTAAAGATTGCATAAAATATTTTTTGCAACATAACAATTATATACAGCAGGTTTTTGGGAATAGCATTAACTTTGTTAAAGAGGAAGATGTCTCAGAAATACTTGTTGATACGATTGCAGTTACAGGTTGTAAGTTAACATTTTTTAATAAAGTTGACAGATTTCTGATCAAATTGTGACTCCACCAATGAGTTAACATCAGACGATATTCACCTTTCTCACGGTAAACATCTCTGTGCAGTTTTTTTATGTTAGGATGCACTAAATTCTTCCCTAACTATTTAACTGTTGGACAACTTTACAGTGGTAGGAAATGAACCATGAAAACTCTATTGAACAGCAATGCGTTTGATTTAATTAACCATAGGTTTACTTATTTAATGTAAACGTTACTCAGTTCAAACATCACCTGTGTTGTTGTGTTGCTGTTAAAGGCAGTTTTTTTTGTTTCAACAGGAGCTCTTTTGTAGGATGTAAACAGACAGGCTCAGGAGTTTGATTGGTTGCTGAATGCAGAGACAATGTAATTAAGGGAAGCATGACATAAATTAATGATGAATTAAATGTTATAAAGATATATTTTAATCTTATTTTTTCCCAGAGGGAAGATACAATAGGTCACGATAGGGTTCCTTCTGTTAGCTTTTCACCAAACTATCACTGTTACTGTTTGCAAACATCCTACTTTCCAGGCAAACACAGGGGTGAGATGATTGCGCTAGGCCTGAAAGAAGAGCTGACATGACGGTTGCCATGAGAAGGCCACATGGTTTCCATGACAACAGACAGCAGCACTAATGTCATTACTGCAGACCAGATTAAGACATTATTAAAATTTCAAGCAGTACACTGCTCTTCAATACTTGCATGTTCAGGCACCTCAGGTGATCACTGACCTATTGGTTCCTAGTGGTTCAGTAACTCGTGGAGCATCCAGTTGGACCTTCAAGGTGGCTTTGCATAGGACTTCTCTGGGATAAATTCCCTCTTCTGTGAGGAGAGTCAACATGTGGAAATTCTTATTTGCCAAATTAAAAAATAATCGCTGACTGGCATCCTTTTGTCTCTGTTTTGTGTTAGTATTTTAAACTGTGCATAACATTTCTAGCTCAAGCTAGAAATGTTATGCACAGTCTTCAATATATGTTGATACAAAACACTTGTAAAATAAACTAATACATTTAATTAAATTTAAATTAACAGCTGCTTATAAGTATGTTACAATCAGTGAGTTTGTGGTTCCTGTTTGTGCTCTTATAACTTGATTAGCGATCAACTTCTAGCTGCAAGGTCCCCTCAAAACAGTGGTTTGCAGTTTTGAGAATTTCTCTTAAAACATAAATGAAAAAATATCCACAATATCATTTAAGATGAATTTATTTACTCATTTCAACTGCATTCATGTCTTATTGTTAAAGTTTTGGTTCAATAACACTAAACCTAAAAACATTAGAGATTACTCTAGTCAAACATCCAAATAAAATAGTCTATACTTAATGTTTCTATGTACATGATGAACATTTAACCTGTGAACACAAGTACTAGTTGCAATAAAAAACTGAAAAGAACCTTTATCTCATATTAATAATTTGACCATAGCATTTACTTTAAAAATGTGAGGAAAATATATAATATATATATACATAATATATCTGATGCAAGCAAACGTTTTTTTCTAATATTATTATTAAATATAATGGTTTGATAACACTGATTTGGTGATGTCATTTGGATTTATAAAGAAATAATTTCCAAGAACGTTGGTGTGTTTGAGTGTCATTAATATGAAAAAATAAATGCTGAACAGAGCAAAATATAGAACATGAGGCCTAACACATTGAAATTACTCAAATGTGATGATATTATTATCTGGAAAATGGCAAAACATATTGTGATAACATTTTTGGTCAGTACTGAACACCCCTAAATGTACATATTTAAAAATAGATGTTCTAAAGTACTTTGCAAGACATTCAGCCACAGATGTCTTTATTACTTAGGGTTATTTCTTCCTTTGTCCTGAAATAGTTTTGCTATTCTCATACATAATTACAGAAGAAATAACTTCAGGAACATCATTGTTAGTAGTTTACTTTGTTGCATTGCAGTTATGCAATAACTTACAGTTACATAGAAGAATAAAACTAAACCGTGTAAAAAAAACATCAGACTTTTTTTTGAGATTCTGAACATTTCATCTGTCTTTTGGCAACTCTCCATGTTTCTGCTTGCGAAAATCAAACTGCATGGAAGTATTTTATTGAGGAAAATCCATTAATTAAAGGTCAGAAATCTGCAAAGTCACAAAGGTCAAGTCTACTGCATCTAATTTTTTTGCCAGCTTACAGGATTTTTGGGAAACACAACCAAAAAATATAAAATAGGGTAAAAGAACAGAACCAAAAATGTATTCACTTGACTGAGTTCCCATCATTCCAGTCAGAGAGATGATGCATTTCCTGTTTCTCTTCACAGGCCTCAGTTTTGATGCTTCTAATCAATTTAATCAATCGCATACTTTAATTTCCTTGTTTGCACTGTGGATGTGTTGTTTCCAATAAACCCTGTCATTCCTCAGCCCTGGTAAACAACCTGTTGAGGCTAGGGCCAGAACATCTATTTGCAGTAAATCTGTGTTATTTACTACTTCATTCACGCACCTTTGTTTTTGCAGAGGCGGCTGTGACGTGCTCAGGGAGTCAGATAAAGAGGTTTTCTCACCAATGCTTTCCTGTTATTTCCAAGGCTCCTTTGTTTGGTTGGGGGACTTCGGCCTGTTAGCTCTCAGGGGAGTAACACTTGAGTCTGAGCACTTGAGAACCCTCCTGGCCTCACACAGAGACTATTATCATACCTGTCTGTACCGCTGAGCATGAATACCTGATTTTATTTACTTTAAATAATCTTTTATATGCAATATCTGTGGGGTGAAGGAATCTTTTTTATATTTTAACAATTTGCACTCCACTATACAGTGCTGCACGTCTCCACATGTTTGACAATTTTAGTTAAGCTTCATATTTATAAGTTGGAACATGGAGCAGCAAAAGTAGCTAAAATGAACCCTGCTTGTGACTCATGCACAACCCTCAACCATTTCCATAAAGTATTAGAGCAGAAATTCTCAAGACAACTTAGAGTTATTTTCATGTGCCACCATAGACATTTCAAAACAGTGGTACAAAAAGACTTTTCCATTTATTGTGTTTTGTCATAAAAGCAACAAAAAAAGGCGTTACATAATTGGTTCAACAATCTAGATTAATTATGGGTTCAGTTTTTACTCATAAGTCTAAATTTCCAAGTTTCAGCTTGAAAGAGTTCACAGAAAGTTCCTCTGAAGTCAGAATTCTAAGTGGGAAAGTTTGAGGCTTCTCATCAATCCTAATCACACAATCCAAAATGGCTTCCATACACATAGAACATATTACAAGTCAACTTGAACTTTCTTGTTGTTACTGACTGTACATTTCTGGAAAAAACAATAGAGTTTATTGTATTTTAAAATGTTAAGATTTTGTCCCCAGTTTTCGGGCTGTTACTTACTGAGGTTCATAATTAAAATGATTAAATTAAAATCAGTTAAACAAAAGTTGATATAAATAGTAATTGTTTTCAATATATACAGTGAGGTGAAAAAAACATTTGCCCCCTTGCAGATTTTTTTGGTTTTTGCTGTTTTGTCACACTTAAATGTTTAAGAGTATTAAACACGTTAATAATAGACAAAGAAAACCAGAATAAATACAAATGGCAAGGGAAAGGCTACCAAACCAACATGATGCAATGACAAAAAGTAATTGCAAGTCCAAAAACATTATTGTTAGGTTAATTGGTCTCTCTGAATTGCCCTTAGGTGTGCATGGTTGTTTATCCTGTATGTATATATATATATATGTATACATATATTTGTTTCTTCACTGTTATTTTTATTTTGTTAGTGTTACCATTTTAGTTATTCCTGTTTAAATAGGTTCTTAGTTCATTCTTGTATATTTTGTATTATTCTCTGTTAGATTTCCTTCCTGTTTTTCCTTCCTTCTGATCCTACTCATTACTTTTCTCTCCCTCATCTCTCTCACTTCATTGGTCTCAGCTTTTCCTCATATCCTCCAAATTACTAACAACTACATTCTATGTAATTTCTCAATTCATCCCTCAGTAGTTAACCTTACCTGTTTTCTCATCTTCATTTGATAAATTATGTTGATCCAGTGCTCCAGTCTTAGCCTGGGTCTTGCTCCTCCACCACACCTCATGACAACTGGTGGGTTTTCAACAATTATTAGGCTAAGTTCATATCACAGCATCTAAATTGAATTATAGTCCAACTTTTGACAAAGCCATCCAGATCTGAATCTGTTGATGTGCTTTGGGTTGTTGTTTCTGGCAAAAAGCAGAAGGCATGGTTCCATCATAACGACAAGTCTTCCAGGTCATAACAAAAACAGCCGCAGACCATCACAATACCATAACCTTGTTTGACTATCATTATAATGTCTGAAATCTCTTGCTAATTTTACATCAGATTTAAGGACACATCATTTCTAAAAAGTTCTACTTTTGTCTTACAGGTCCTCCAAATATATTTCCATAAATATTTAATATTCCATTTTGTCACCAAAGAGTGTTGCATTAAAACTTCCCTATTTATGCAAATTTTCATCAGTCTTTTTATAATGTTGAATCATGAACATTAAGCTTTATGAGGTCTGCAGTGGTTTAAATGTACCTCAATCCTGGGAAGGTTCACAAGTGTTCCCTATCTTCTCCATTTGTGAATACTAGCATTGGGGCATGGAGTGTTCCTTTTCAAAATTGTTTAGCCGACTTCGTGTAGTCAGATTGGTACTATTGGTACTATGATTACTGGATTCTACGGGGTGTCAGCAATCAGACCTGGGCGTGACTAGTGAGACTGAACTCAACTTTCCAGACAATGTGGTTAACCATAGTTTATTCATAATGTAACAAGGGGGCTAAATCATTTTTCACTTACAGTAAGGCCTGGTTCCTTTGGACAGCTTTGTCCTTAATTAACTAAAATGAATCATTCCTTTGGATTTACTCAGATTGTCTTCTTCTAATATTAAAATTAGTTTGATGATCTTAAACATTAAAGTGTAAAATAAAGAAAAAAAAAAAGTGTGCCATTTTTTTACGTACTTTTAAAAAGCTCTGTGCCTTATTAGTTTATTCTTTAACTCTGACACTTTTTCCACCTGTTGTGAAATGTGCATCCTTTTAACAATGGTATTCCTTTCTGTTTTTATATATGAAATCCAGATTTTCAATTTGTACACAATTCCTTCTAATTAGATTTGGATTTAGTTTTAAAATGGCAGGTACCAAATTAGTATGATACAGATAATAATCAGCAAAGTCTTTATTTTTTCAGGACCTTATATTTCAACTTTTTACTTTGGTAGGTGTCCAATAATTTTATTTTGATCATAAATCTGCTTTTTATGCATTTAATAAACCTTGATGTGCCAAATATTTCTCTAGGGAATTATCTGTTCAGTTGAATTTTATATATCAGTTCTCATTTCAGTAATAACAAAGTATAAAGACATGATATTCTCCACTAACTCTCAAACCATCGACAGAGCAGTAGCAGTTTCACGCCACTGACAAATTCCAAGCTTTTGCAGTGTCACTTGGAAAAAAAAAATAAAAAACACTTGCTTTAAATTCCTGCCCTGGACAGACACAACAACAACAGGAAGAAGGGCCATTTTCACAGGTGTCAGGAAGTGCAGGAAATAAACAGGCTGAATACTGGAAAACATTTTCCTACCAGAAAGGGTGGGAGGTGAAGTTAATAGGAGCTATTTATAGCTAGGGGAGAATTATTGTGAGAATTTTTCATATTAATTAAACAGTTTTTTGTTTGTAGTGTACCATAACATTGATGTATGGACTATTTGTTTTTGTTTTCAGTGGAGAAGCCTCCACATGTTATGAAATGTCATCTTTCACAGTGATAACACATCAAACGACTTTTAAAGTATATTAAATATGTTATAGAATAATTGTTTTTTCATATTGTCAATATGCTTTAAAGACTACTAGGTATGCTAGAAGTTATTCTTTTCCAGATGAACTAAAAGCTTAAAAAACCTTTAGTTACTGAAAGGTTTTGCTTGCTTAAGAAACCAGATTCATTTTGATTTTTTTTCGATTTGTGGATGCAAGGAGACTAGGCCAACTCCATTTAAGTTAAGATTGTGTAAAAAACTCTCACTATCATTCTCAGCCGTTTCTTCTCCTGTTCAGATATTTCATGCCATATATCATTATGAGAATATAGTAAAAAATAACTTCTCTTCCTCACAGTGTCTCCCATTTTAATATTTTGGCACAGCTTGCAAAACTCAAAAGCTTCTATTATTTGTCAGCCAGAGCTTCTCTGCTGAGAGAAATGTTTTTCCCACGTTTCCCACGTTTTTCCCAGTCATTCAACTATGTTGGAGTTCAAAAATAAAGTTTGGCACATTAAAGCTCTGAATTATTAAGAGAACGTTTGAAAATCTTCAAATGAAGGTTTGCATGACACTGAAGTAGTTATTTTCAAGCAAACCAGCAAACCATAAGAAACTCCAGGAATGATCTGGAAGAATGATACATAGGCCTAAATATAAGACTGTAATTTGCAAATGTGACAAGAGTCAGTTGTAAGTTTTTATTGTGGAGTAATTTTATACAAGGACAGAGAGCTACACATGATCTTTTTATTTAAAATAAAACAGGATATTTATGAAATTAAAAGTGTTCAATGAAACAAAAAATGATGCTATAAGTTCAAATTAAGCAGCAATTATATAAAGCGCAAAAGATCACCAGACAACACCAGGAATCAAACATTCATACATTTTGATTTATGTTGGTCATTTGCTGAATGTACTGAAAAGAACAACCCAATCATCAGAGCCCAAAGTGACTAAAATGGTGTTGGATAAAGAAATACTTATTTCACCAACCCTCATCAAAAATCTTTTTCTTTTTTACAGATCCCATACAGTACACACAGTCAACAAAATTTAGATGTAGGTTTTTTAGTTTACAATTTTCAGAATCAACATTTTAACAAGTAATTCATATACTTATATGAATAAATAATTCATTTAGAATTTATACTTCACTTTTGCAGGAACTGTAAGTTTGTTTTCCATCACAAGAATTTAAATCTCTGCAGAGTTTTATTTTTCAAATTAAATCCTTTAAAACATCTGCAAAATTAGTTCAAATTTCTGTTTTTAGGAATACAACTTCCTCTTAAGTTTATACTTAACGTTTTACGTTTGGACATGGTTTGGAGGCATACTGTTTTTAACATTAAACATTATTTGGGCAACATGGAAATCTACTTATCCCGGGAACTTTTTCCACTAATAAATGAGTTATTAGTTGGAGCAGAAAAGTGCGCTTTAACAATTATGCCCCTATTTTGCATCATACAAAGTGTAGTTGCTTTGTAAATGTTTTATATGTATTTCCCCAACTTCTAGCTAGTATGCAATATAGGGAACCAATGTGCATAATGAACTTATATTTAAATATTTTTGACTTAACTTAATATAACAAAAGACTTTGACCAACCTGATAATGAAAAAAAACAAAACAAAAGAAGCAATATTTAAAGGGTAGAAATAACAAGAAACAAACAAGATTTCGAATGCTGGTCAAAAGGTTTTTATACATTGCAAACATACATTTTGGTTTATTTATAAATTAATGCTACATTTAAACTGAACATTTGAACACGTCTTCTTTTTATTGTCAGCGAGGGTTAAGCCTTTTGGGAGCAGTGGATCTGTCTGTGACCTGTGCAGAACCCACTTGTCCTGAGCCCACTTCAGACCCTGAGAAAACAAGTGAAGGTGTTTATTTATCTTTCATTTTTTGCAACTCTGTGCAGATCTTATGTAATGTAATGCAATCAGAGAGTTATTGCCTGAAAGCATAAACTCACCTGTTTGTGGTCCAGTTTTGAGCTTGCTGGCAATTTTGGCAAAGAACGTGAGGGTGAGACAAGCTCCAGTTTCCCTATCACATATACCTCCTTTGCAGCTGCAGGTCTTGCGGCACTCAACCCCATATGTCCCATATGGGCAGTCTGCAAAAAAAGAGAAATACTTATCATAACAGGCTAAATAAAAAAAAATATGCATGTGATTTATTGGAGCAACAACGATGCATATAAATGCAACATTATATTATGAATAATCAGAGTGGATCAGGTCTGCAGATATGACTTAGTTATGGGCTATAGAAATACGACCAATTCCTGCCCAATGAGCTAAAAGGTTATTAACCCCAAATGAATCAGGATTTGAGCATCGCCGTATTTAAGACGCAGTAATCAAAGAAGACTAAGATTTAACGTCATACCTTTGCAAATCCCGTATTCGTCTCCATAATCGTCCTCATCCTTGTAGAACTCGCAGAACAGCCCTGGTCCGCACTTGACGCCGTGCATCCCAGACACCGTGCGGTAACAGTGCTCGCCTCTGCCGGCCGCGCAGACTTGACAGCAGCCGCAGTCGTCCAGGACTGTCCGCGTACAGCGCTGCGTGCCGCCGCAGCGATCTGCGCTGCATCTGTCCGGGCAGTTCACCGCATACTTCACGCCGGCGCCCCACGCCTCAGCATCATGCAGCACGAGTGAGGACAGCACCGTGAGGAGCAGGACGGACATCACTGGGTGCAGCATGTGGAGTGTGAGGGGAGCTGCGATCTCGTCTGAAGGACTCGGGTTGACTGACCCGCGATTCATCAGGTTGCACGGTTATCAGCAATGAACAACTTTGTTTTGCTCATGGCCAATTTCCTCATTCCGGTGTTGTCGTCCTTTTTTTGTTCTCCAGTAGCCTTTTTTAGAAATCCGGCTTGGAAGTGGGATTAACTGTGAACCTCCATCCAGGAACTGAAGTTGGTGGGACCTGATGTCATGAGTTATCTTTGGTTTGTTTTTGTCTCAGCGACGGAACACCTCATCGTCAGATGGCAGCAGCAGGGCTTTAGGAGATTTAGGATGTGGACCGTTGTAGCCAGAGTTGGTTCCCTACCTACCCAAGTTTCTTTGACAGTAAAAAGGAGAGTAAAAAATAATGCCAATAATACTAATAAAAAATATAAAAAGAATAGTTCAGAGAGACCAAGAAGAGACAACATTACAAATTAAATTGTGAAATCATATAAAGCTAGCTCTGCACGTTTTTCCCTGCCCAGATCTATAAGCCCTGACCTTATAAGTCCTGTGAGATGCAGTGGCACCCAGGTAGGCAAGGAAGGGTCCCAGGTAGGCAAGGAAGGGCTCCCAGGTCCAGTAAAATAAAAAGGGTCCTTCAATGCTGCAGAGAAAGCTTAACTAGAATGGAGCTTTTTCAGTGATCCAGGATACAATTCTGGGCAGTAGAATCTGTAAAAGGTGCCATTGCAAAAATTGGCAGGTAGCTCTTCATTTAGTCCCAAAAAGCAAGTCCTTGCACTCAGATGTAATAGAATAATTTTAAACTGTTGAGCAATTACAATCCAGAACTGTTGAATATGAGGGCAGCTCCACAAACAGTGAATGAATGATCTGACAGCAGACTGACAATTATAGAGTTCTGACTGAGTTGGATTCATCTTGTGTCTGGCTTCAGGAGTAATGTATTCTTGAATTAGTAGAAATGGCTGCCAGGCTGCCGGTGAACTCTTTCAAATTACACTTAATAAGGTTTCTTACTAATGAAATCTTTACTGGTGACCTCATATTTCCTTTTAACTTGTTGTAATGTAAGAATTGAGCCTGCCTGAATCATATTTCCCACAACTTCGATACCTTTGTACTTCCAGTCATGGTGGCAATTAAAATCACCAGCTATGTTCAGGCGTTACACCAATCATCTATGGTACAAAAATGACAAAAAAAGAAAAAAAAAAAAACAGCTGCGGAAGGAGACAACCGGCTGCTTCTCCACCATTTGTTCCACAAGACCCCCAAATTTAGTATAATCAAAGTATATTGATCAGAAGGATAGACCAGGAAAACCAGGGGTCCATCTTAAATAAGTTGTCTTGGCAACAAGCTTGACGCAGTCATGTGAAAAAGGTAGGGTGCCCATTTAACATTCAGTTCTTTTGTAAGAAATATTTTTATATCAACATCTCATCAGTCATCATTAATTTATTTTATCTCTGGAAAACAGATTAATTTAATTACAGCTAAACACCAACAGTTAAGTTTGTTTTACACATTAAATAAGTTATATATCTCTTCGGTTGACATAACTTCAGTGAGGCGCTTCATTTACCAGTGCATGACATCTTTTTGAGGAAAGCTTGCAAAATTCTTCATTTTCAGCTGTGAGACGTTTGAGGGGTTTCTTACATGTAAAGCCTTACTCGAAAAGTGTTTCAAGTCACTTCACAGCATCTCAATGTGATCGAGGTCTGGGTTTTAGCCATTCTGTTGAATTTACTGGTATGTTTTGGGTCACTTCATGTTGGAGGAGCCAGTTCTGTTTGAGCTTGATTTTCTTTTTTTTTTACGTGTCCTGTCCAGCAGAGTAGCACTCAGAGTTGTTGTCTGAGTGCCAAGAAGAAGCCCAACAGATATACTTTCACAAGTGGAGCATTATGGCTAACGCTATAATACTCCACTTATATATATAAAAAATACTTTATTGGAAATTGCTTTGGAATTATTTCAATTGCAATGGACACGGAGAGGAAAATGAAAAGAAAAAAGCAAGAAAGAGAGAAAGGTTGGACAAAAAGGAAAAAGGGAGAGAAGAATAAAGAGAAAGAAGGATGAAGAAAAAACAGAATACTAGAAGAGTTCTTCTACAATTACAGAAATATACTATAACAACAGCAATGTTACTAAAAAGTGTGTAGTACTAATGCATGCAAGATGAATTTGGTGGTAACTGCAGTGCAATATACTAGAACATCTGTGTATCTATTAACACCTGAATCCAAACACGTGCGGGTGTGTGAGCGCGCTTGTGTATATAAGATTTCTCCATAAAATATGCAATACGGACTGTGAGGAGCCAAAGACCTGCCGCCTGGACTCGAGACAGACACAGAGGAGATCTGAGCCACAGACATCCAGAGGCCCCCCAGAGCACGGGAACCCCAGGAGGACCCCGTCCCCATCCGGAGAGGGGGCCACGAACAAAAGAGGAGTCTAACTTGGTCCAAATGAGGCTGACAACCAGAGCTGTCCCAGGACGAAACAGTCCCAACTACCTAATGACTCAACCCCATGAGCCCCCCACCCCTCATGAACCCCAACATTAATTCCCCCACAGGGCCACTCCCAACCAGGACACAGATATCGAACACATGCCCCAGAACCCAAATGCCATATCTTGAATTTTTTGCAGATGGTCACATGTTTTCTTTAGGCACCCTGTGTTACACAGTAGAAATCATGGAGGATTATATGATGGCAAGCTGGCTAGATTTATTTGCAACAGAGCACCCCCGAACAATGACAATATCCCATCCATGCTTTACAGTTGGTATGAGGTTCTTTTAATGTTGTAATTGGTTCATGGCAAACATATCTTTAGTTTTGGTGTAAAAATAATTAATTTTTAGACTTATCTATCCAAAGGACATTATTACAAGATTTCTGGTCTTTATTTAAGTTTTCTCTGGCAAACTTCAGTCTTCATGCATGTCTTAAAGAGCAAACATTCACCTCCAAGGAAAGTTAAACTTGTGCAGCCCCTTTCTGGTTGACTTGGAATATAGTTTAACATCAACATTAGCAATAGCCTGCTGTAGGTGCCCTGATCACATTTTAGCGCTTTCGAGACTTCTTTTAGCATGCTGCGGTCTGCTTTCTGGGTGAACTTTCATGGACAGGCAGATTTAGGTATATTTGCAGTTGTTCTGAATGTCCTCCACTTGAAGACTATTTTCCATAAAGTTAAATGCCTGGTTTCAAATTCTTTTGAGAATTTTTTTGTTTGGGATTTACCCCACCCACATGGAGAACAGGGACTACAAACTGAGAACAAAAGAGACTGGTAAAAACTCTGAATTCCAGAATATACAGCATTAACCCATTTTCATCACGGCTTTCAAAAAGGAGTTCCTCACAGCTGGAAGCTCCATGATGTTGTAGAAGTATAAAAGGATGAGTAGAGCAGGGTTCTTCCTCTTTGCCCGCAGCTCTCCACAGGCTGCTCTCCACAGTACTGTCTGCTGTGTATCTGGTAACTGTACCCGAGCAGAAAATAAGACTAGCGGCCTGAAACTGGCTGTCTGAGCTAGTGCAGAAAAGAATATGGGCCAAAGATTCTCCAAGAAGAGACGGGTTGTGTTTTACAGTAGGCAGTTTTCCTTTCACTGCCCTGAAGGAGACAGTATTTAAAACTGAAGGTCTGTACACCAGTCTGAGCGGAAACCTGCCTCAGCCGCTTAGACCGAGAGTGGCCCTCATGTCTTCTTTGTTCATTGGACCTTCTAATCTCAATGTTCTCTCCTCTTCAGAACGGTTCACAGAAAGGGGTTGTGTCTGGTCAGAGAAAATTAGTTTAAGATTAAATAAATAAATATTGTTTATTTCATTTGTTTGTTCATGTGTTTTGCTTTGTTTTGATGCTTAAACTGTATCTGACTGGAGGAAGCCAAAGCTGAGGCTATCAGTGATTCAAACTTTATCCTACTCAGTGGTTTAGGGAACTGATAGTCCAGTAATGTGAGCTTGTTTCATTTAATCTGTTTTCCATTCCTCTCCTTTCACTAATGCCTCTTTTCCATTCACAGTTCTAGCACTGCACCACTCCACTCCGCTTTGTCTAAATACATTTTGTTGTGTACTTGGAGTTTCTAAGAGTACACAAACGTTGAATTTAGTCTCTCCAGGTGCTGCGTAGATACCTTTATATTCTGTTCGGGTCATATTTTCCAATCCATTTTTTTAAACTATTACATCAAAGTATTTTCTGCAGAATTGCTGAACAAGGACATGGACCAATTCCGCTTATCTGCCATTTTTATTTCTCACTGTGATTTTCTAGTCCTAGTTCAAGTATGTCGAAGCTGGAAGTGGATAAGTCTAAAGGTGTGGTTGTTGGGTGTAGTAACCCACACAATTCATTACACCTTCCCCAGCATCAGGACCTCTTCAGTGCCTGGTTAAATTTTATTTTTCATGAAAATCTACCCACATTAGTGGGGAAACTCCTCTTAGTCTGCGCGAAGCACCTTAAGGACAAGTTCTTCAGCAACCTCTGCCAGTATCAAGAAGGATTTCCTGAAAGACTTTATCTGATCAATACCCTCTGTGTATGGAAATGGCAGACACAGCAAAGCGGTAATGCTAGAATGACTACAAACTTTATTTTAGACATGAATTTATTGTGTGTTGACGTCCTGGCCACTGTTTTGATAGCAGTAGCATCGTGCCTTCAGCCTATGTTAGTGCTGTGTGCTGCTTTTAGCTCCTTGCGGACAGAACCGTTCTGAGATTTTAATGATTTAAGTGTGAAATGGAAGAATTGGGATGGAAGGGTGGGTGTTGGGTATGGATGAGGGGATTACTAAAATGAGAAAACAGACTTAAAGTCAAAACATGTTTTCTTGTTTTGACTAGATGTCTCCCGTTTACATAGAGTAGGATGAATTATGTCCAAAAGGTTAAAACAACATGATAAAGAGGGACACATACTACCTTAACCAGTGCATCTTGTTTCCTCACTAGCTATAAAGCCAAGGTTCAGTAATTTATTCTGCTAAATCTCTAGAACCTCTAGGAAAGATTGTGCAAAGAAGGATTATGGAGAATGCCAAGCAACTGAACCCACTTGCTAATGTTATTTAACTAAACTGT
The DNA here is from genome assembly GCA_036173005.1 of Crenichthys baileyi. Classification (NCBI taxonomy): domain Eukaryota; kingdom Metazoa; phylum Chordata; class Actinopteri; order Cyprinodontiformes; family Goodeidae; genus Crenichthys; species Crenichthys baileyi. The sequence continues at coordinate 192,907 of JAHHUM010000700.1, read as the reverse complement.
AACTTAAAGAACATGTTACAAGGGTTATCATTGTCCTCATAGACTTAGTAAAATATGAACAAGAAACTCTGAGAGAAAACCTAAAAGGAAATTAATTTAAACAATAATCTGTCTACTTACTTTGGCTCCACTGTGGGGCATAAGCAGTAAGGTTGTTTACTTTTTGGCTGGTTTGATTGACTGTGTAGAGAGATAAAAGTATCAGAGTTGGTACGCAACACTTCAGGGGGTTGTGAATCATGAACAGATCTGTATCTATATCCAAACATAATTCTGTGGGTTATACAATTAAATAGAAAGAAATTATGAAAGGTTAGGTTGAACACCCCACATACGAGTTTAAAATATCTGTTTTCACAACATAGTGGCACTAATTGTACAAGAATTTTGTTCCAGTCTTTTTGTATCATTTGGCTGCAAACGTTTAGATTTATTTCTTTAAGTGGGCTGCCTATTATTATTATTATTATTATTATTATTATTCATCTTTTATAAATATGGAAGTAACTCGTTTGGCTTTTTTCCTACCTAAAAGTGTATTCTCTTGTGAATGTTTTTACTAAGGAAATGTTCTTCGTTTTAAATATAATAATATTAATTTTAAATACATGAACTAGGGCAGGTAGGGTACGTTTTGTGGGTCTTAACAAATTTAGTTGAGTAGAAACTAAGGCAAAAGTGGCTCGCTTAATTATAACAAGTTGCTGACCCGAAACCTAAACAATGCAAAAGTAGCAAGGGTTGATATTTCCTGTCAGATTACAGCTTTTGCATGAAAAGCCTCCAGCATTTTGCATCATGCAGCACCAGCAGCCCTGCATTGCGGAGTGTTTGTAGAGCCACAAAGGGCAAAATACATTGTGTCTGTTCAACATTTGGTCTGCAGATGCACATCATAAACAAAAAATCTTTGGGATAAATAATAAAAATAAACCAAACATCATAATTTCTTCCACATCAATAGATGTGGAATGATGGGAATTTTATTCTTCAGCAGACCGCTTGTTTTGCTCCTGTTTATGGATGTTTTTTTTTATCAGTATTTGAAATAAAATTTAAAACCACACAAATATGTTTGTAAATATCACTCCGAGACGCGCTGCGGCGCTAAAGTGGAAACCCACCGCCCCATTGCATCAGTGGTTAGTGCTCCGCAGAAGAAGCAGAGAAGACAGGAGAAGGCTGACAGGATATTTGCGTCCAAGGGAGACCTCACTGGGACGGGACGGGTAACGCAAAGCAGATATCCTCGGAGGCTCGCCGTCAAGGTAACCGACACGCCTGGGGCCCTCTCTAATGCTATCAAACCAGGTAAAATGTAACTAAAGCGAGCATCACTGCTACACAGCAAGGTGTTTCTGCTGGGAGCTGTCAGAAAATAAGCGGAGGGTGGGGGTTTGGTCGGTCGGTGTTGACGTGAAGCGGACTAGCAGCAACTGCAGTGCAGCCTGTCAGCCAGCGTTATCTCAGCTGTCACCGCAGATGCAGAATAATGTTACACCGGCTGAATGACACGGCGGTGTCCGCTGCTCAAATTCCCATTCAGCTGTGTTTATGTTGCTGCAATCGTTAGGCAACGGGCCAGGAAAAGAGATGTCAACCCTAAAATCTTAGCAAAAAAACACTGACCAATGATTGGGGGGGTGGGGGTGGGGGGTTATGTCGTTATGTTTTAATAATAAATTATTTTCCAGGCTGCTTGTAAGTGCCAACACTGTGATAAACTTTTCACATGGCCAATATGGATGGTGCTGCCTTCTCCCCTCCAGTGATAAACACATTGTTTATTATTCTAGTTTTTCTTACATGGGGCTGAAAGGTGGCGCAGTGGTTAGCACGGTTGCATTGCGGGAAGTAAGTCTCAGGTTCAAATCCCTGTCCAGGGTTATTTCTGCATGTTCTCCTCATGATTGTGTGGGTTCTTTCTTTACTCTGGCTTTCTCCCACAGTCCCATGTCACCCTTAATTACCCTTATGAGGTATGAGTGTGCTCTGCATGGTTGTTTGTCCTGTGATGGACTGGCGACCCGTCCAGGTTGTACCCTACGTATTGACCAATGATGGCAGGAGATCGGCACCAGCCACCCTGCAAAGGTATAGACGATGGATGGATGAGTTGATTTCATCTGTAGCTGGTTTCTGAATGACACCTTGAGTGTTCCTGCTGTGGAGCTGGTTGCCCTGGGATCAGCAGCCCAAACTGATAAGTCAGCCTTCTCCTCCAGCTGATCTTAGGATTTCCCTTTCACATATGTTAAATTCATGTGGGTAAACAGTTTAGGGAAACCAGAACAATGTCTTCACATTTTAATTTAGTGAAATAAGATGCTTTCCATTTTCAGGTTGTCTTGAGGTTTTTAGTTACACTAGAGATTAAGACAAGCCTCCACCGAAGCTCGCAATTCTCTTCACAGTGCCTTGCTAAAGTAATCATACCGACCACAGTTTTCGTTTTTCAATATATTGTTGCATTGCAACCACACACTACAATGCATTTTAATGGGATTTTACCTGATAGACTAACACAAAGCAATTCATAATTATAAAGAATGTGGAAATATTTCTAATTTGCTACAAATAAAAATCTGGAAAAGTCTGGCATGCATTTGTTTTCACTCTTCCTTACTCTGATACCTGGAAGTAAAATTCAGTTTAACTACTTGCCTTGAGAGGCCCCCTAAATTGTAAATAGATTCCCCATATGTTTAATTTAGTCTCGGTATTAATATAGCTATTCTCAGGCCTCAGAGCTTTGTTAAAGAACATTAGTGAGCAAACAGCCTTATGAAGACCAAACCGGTCCTGAATAAAGTTCAGGAGAAGTTAAATGCAGGGTTATAAAACAATACTCCATGCTTTGAACAATCTTATTGTTCAGTCCATCATCTGAAAATGGAAAGGACATGGCTGTCTACATAATCTGACAGTATTGGCAGTGGAAGCAGCCAAGAGGCCAATGGGAAACTCTTGAGGAGCTGCAAAGATCCACAACTCAGGTGGAAAACCAAGTTGACAGGACATTGATTAGCCATGCATTCAATAGCCTTTATGGGACAGGGGCAAGAAGGAAGCAATTTCTGACGAAATGCCATATGAGGCTCCATTTACAGTAGTAACACAGCCTAACGTGATAGAAGGGGCACTGATGAGATAAGACCAGACTGCAAATCATGCTGATTAAACATGGTGGTGGTAGCATCAGGCTGAATGGTTGCTTTTCTTCAGCAGGAACAGGTAAACCTTGTCCGAAAGGATAGGTGAAGGTGAATACATGGTAAACCTGGAAGAAAGCATTGTAGCCAGGCATCATTGTAGTCATTTATGAGCAGAAGAATATATTTTCCAAAATAACTGTGAAGCTAAATATTTTTATTAAAAAAAAGACAAAACAGACAATTGCAATTAGGCCCAATTTTTCTTCTTCAGGCGTCTGGAGCTGTCCTGCTTGTGGTTGCTTCACTGTAGAGCCTTTTAATATATCCAAGCTTGCTGTTATTTTTGGACCCAATGGAAACCATATAGCCCCCCAGGCCTCAGGCCCACCATGAGACGAAGATTTTAAGTCTATGAACAAAGTGGCACACTTATACACTTAGCAGGATTTCACAATTTAGCTTGTTTCATGTTTTGTTGCAGGTTTTAAATGTAGCATTCACAAAGATCTGACGTTAAGGTTTAAGTGTCAAGATTTATACTTTGGCACCATGATGATCTACTAAAGATTGTTCCTGTGGTCATGTAAAGTCATATAATTCTGTCTGTACACCAGAGGAAATATTACCCAAGCAGTACTAGATGGTGCGGTTATTGAAGAGAAGTGAAAGCTTCAGTCTGTATTTCTTCCATTGTGAGACAGCAGGAGCAATGAAAGTGGGAAGGTGTGATTCTTGCTTTACAATGTGAAAATAGATTGGCCCCCACTCACACTCACTTCAATGACAAGATTGCTTCATTGTTATATTATCCTGATTAAAAAGGGACTGTAACTTGATATAAATGAAAACTACACACATAACACAAACAAGAGCCTTCAGATAATCTATACATTAGAAGTTACTTAAAAAAACAACAACCGTAAAACAGATTTGAATGAGTATCCTGTGTTAGCCACCTCTGTTAGAGGTCATTCCTCACCTCTGCTTTAAATACTCTAAAAATGTTAATAGATTTAATTTCAAACAGAAAAACTGAACACCCAGGCAAGTTCCCAACTTTAATCATTACTAAAATCATTAAGTCTCCTACATTTTAGTCAGATAAGATGCATTCGGTGTGCCATGGGCAAACTCCTTCTCTTGCCCCCTAAATCCCACCTTTTCTTGCTGCATCACACAATTCACCCATTCGCAAACCCTATGCTGTTAAAACTTATTTTACTTTTCATCATGTAACTTAATAAATTAACAGAATTGAATAATTAAATCAGCTTGAGAATTATTTATTTATATTAACAAACCATATTTTTATGACATCTGGTTCAGGTTATCAGCTTTGTGATGGTGTTTGGAATAAAACATGTTAATGAGTGACATTATAGCGAAGAATTTCTTGCAACTATATTTCCCTTTGTGTGTCACATAATTACCCTTGGGGATAATGTCTCCTCATTAGTGTGGGTAGGCTGACCTATTTCAGGGATACCCACTGGGCGTCTAGCATTAACCTGGATGTAGACTGCCGTGTGGAAAGGGGCCAGCACCAAAGACGAAGCTTACACCTTCACACTGTGGGCACACTCTGTGCTAAAGTGGGCTTTTAGCATAAAATGTTGCCTGTAAACTGAGGACAATGTAAGAGAAGGTTACGTGTCTACATTATTCTGCATTCATCATAACAATTCTATTTCTTCTGTTTTCAGGAGTGAAATACAGTATAGATAATGTACAAAGATGGTGCCTTGTCAGACCCATGTGTTGCTGAAGTGGCAGGAGCATTTCAACAGTTCCTGGGCTTCAGAAGACAGTACGCAGACAGCCAGGAGACGCGGAGCAGCTGTGCTCTACAATAAGCTCCTTTACAACAAGGAAGTGGTGACTCTGGCCCAGCCTGTTCAAGAACTAGCCGGCCCGAGGCTACCTGACTTCGAATGTGAATCCAGTACATCAGCCGAGAAGGAAGAGTACCTGTCATCTCTGCTTCACAGTCAGCGATGGCTGGCTCACCGCATGCTGACGCAAACCTCCTACAACCTGGGCCTCCACCAAAGACTGGTAGTTCTGCAGAGGATCTACTACGCACTTCACAGCAAATATCATGACAAGTTCCGCCTTCAGCTCCCCTCCCAGTCCACGGACAGCGGGGCGGAAAGTGGGCCGATTGAACTGGCCTCAGAAGCTCGCTTGTCGGGGGGAGTTTCCAAAATCAAGTCAGGTACAGATGTTCTGATAGAAATGGGTGTGAGGACGGGTCTGAGTCTGCTCTTCTCATTGCTGCAGCAGAACTGGAGCTACGCAGCATCTGTGCACCCAGAGTCTGTGCTTTGCAATGAGGTGCTCGCCACAGCGTCCTCCGTCCTGGCTTCTCTGCCGCCACTTTCTCTGGCTAATGAGAGTAAGATCCCATCGGTGGGTTTGGACTGCCTGGCACAGGTGGCTGACTTTCTGAAAAAGACCTCGGTGAACAGTGGGAGCAGCGGGGCTGACCCGACTGGTCGGAGGCTAGCACTGGAGCTGCTGCTTGGCCTGGCCATGCAGAGAGGCTCCTTGAAATTTCTGCTGGAGTGGGTGGAGGTAGCTTTGGCAGCTTCAATGCCCTCCTCCACCTCAGACCTGTCTTCCTCCTCCTTGCTAAGCTTTCAGCAGTCACCTGGCGTGGGCCTTGAACTTATTCAGCAAACTCTTCATCAAATGAGGCAATATTCAGTAAGTCACTTCTTCTTAATAAATTTGATATTTTTAATAATTAAGATGTGGAATCTGCCTCATTACATTACCACGACTTCATAGTGACAACATGACAGCTTTGTCTTCTCCAGTAACATTTCACTGGGTTGGAACATACTGAAAGAGGAATCTTTGGGCATTATTCTTTGTACAGTCTCTCTAAATAGTCTGGAGGGCTTGCACCTCCTTTATCCATTATTTTCAGCTGCCCTTACAGTTTCTCTATAGGATATAGGTCTGAGGACTGGGATAGTCATGGAGGTAGATTGATTTTCTGTCTGGTGACTTGTTTCTGTGTGTATTTGGCCATACATTTTGCATTGTTACCCTGCTGACAAACCCATTGGCCCATTTTACATGTCCTGGCAGGAGCCACCAGATTGTTATCAAGAATCTAAATCAAAAACATTTTTTGATGTCAAGTAGTCTAACATGGTTTCCAGGATCTTTGAAATGTACACAACCTTTCAGCATTATAGATACTTTACCATACCAGTGGGAACGAGTTGCTTCTGCATATTTTCATCCAGTGTTTCATGCCCAAACCATCTGCAGAGTTTGCTGTAAAAAAATCTCAATTTAAGGGGGTTCAGGGTGGCTCAGTGGTAGACAAAGTGTACTATATATAGAGGCCACAGTCCTTGGCCCCGAGCAGTCTTGGGTTCATTTACTGCATGTCTTCTTCTCTCTTTACCCTTCTTTCAGCTATGCCATCAGTAAATAAAGACCAGTAGTGCCAAACAATATATACAAAAAAGCTAAATTTGACCAAAGGTCACAGTTTCAGTTGACATCCCAGTAGCCTGTTGTTAATATATTTATTTTGAAGGGGTGGTTAGTGGTACCAGTAAGCACAGCACCATTAATTTTTGGAAAAACGGTATGCTGCAGCAATAAAAAATGAGTTTATTTTAAGGCTTCTTATAGATATTTACCATAGTTGCCAATAGGTGTGTTGGGCAATGCATTTTGTAGTAGTCTTCTGTTTGCCTTTGCTCTCTTTATCATATATTACTGTACAGTACAACAAGATTCAGGATTTATAGGAGTACCTTTTAGCTAATTTTAGAACTCTGTCCTGATGGCCCATTATAAATTGCACTTATTAGTGTAACACTTCCAGAGCATAAAATCAGCTCACATGTTACTGATAAAAAGAGCTAAGTGCCTTTTTTCAGTTTCACCATGGTATGTAAATGCACCAAAAGGTTTTTTCTAAATGTATACTGTCAGTGGTGACAGCCGGTTAATACACATGTGATATCTTGGAAAGAAGGAAGGTACAGTTCAGAGTGTCAAACAGCAAAGTGCAGCTTTATTGTTTGACCTCCAAACTCACACTGTAGAGAGTTTATCATGCAAATTATTGTCACTTCAAGATCTCTGCTACACTGAATGACTTAGGAACTAAAAGAGGAAGTGATGTGTAAAAAGCAGGATATTGAAATTACATGTTATGTTCTTCCGAAGTAGCTTGAGCAACATTAATACTTGCTAGGGCTGCACAATATTAGGAATGCTTGCAATTGCTATTCTATTGAAAAATGACCTTTTCCTGACCTTTTCTTTTGCTTCATCACATTGCGCTCACCACTCTTGAACTGACCTTTAGGCTTTCATCTGGTTTGGGCATGTAGGGCAGGGAAAGTCTATGCAACATGCCAAATGTATCATTGGCTTGCAGAATGTGCATGCATGGCATTTAAAATGTATCCTGCCAAAAATTGCATTCAAGCTGTTATTTGCTATTGCACACATGGATATTCAGATAAAAAATGGGATTTGATTGATTGTGCAACTTGAAAAGTTAGTGTTTAGCTCTGCTCCCTTGGCCTTGGTGAGTTTTAGATTGTAAACTCTTTCATTTTTCTAATAACCAAATCATTCTAAAAGTGTAATCTATCTTAAAATGTTGAAAGTGTTTACTTTCATTTACTAAGTAGTGTTTTGGCCTGACTCTTCTCCATGCAACATGCTACATAAACTAAACAAAAATAAAATAACTCTGCCTTCAAGTTTTGAATGATGCATTAGTGTGCAAATAAGGATTGACACTAAGCTAGTCTTCCTGTCCCCCAGAGTTAATTATATTGAATCATCCTAATCAGCTTTGCAGTAGTTTTGCACAACTGATGACCAGCGGTGGCTGTTGCCAGCAGGTTTTTTTTTTTTATATTCTAATCTGCTGTGTTCAGAAAATGTGGCAAGGAGATGTCTCAGCATGATAATCTTTCAGATAAAATTAAATTTTAATGGATCAGATCTATCAAACAGCTTAGTTAAAAAAGCAAATAGAGTTTTAGACTGTGGTCAAGATTTCTTTTTCATGAACACAGTGCAAACAAGCAGCTGCTTTAATTACATCCCTGTTGTAACTTGGCAGCCGCAGGTCAAATTCTACCTACAAGCCATTATTTGTAGTGAAAGCACCTAAATCTGGAAAATAACAAATCATTTTCGTAGGGTTTCCGTGGAGATCCTGTCAACACTCAGGTGCTAGCAAAGGACGCAAATGGACTTTGTCAACTCTCCCAGGCGGCTCTCTGTTTGTTTGAGGAGGTAAAAGGCAGCATAGATGCCAGAAATATAATTTAATCATGTAAAGACAAAGACACTCCATTACCATACCTAAAAGAACTGTCCTCCGTTTGACTTTCACAGATATGTAACCTGGCATCGAACTGCCTGTGCTCCTGCAGCATGGATGTGGCTACCCCATGTACAGAAAGTGACGCAGTAATGGTTTATGTTTGGGGCAGCAACAGCAGCCATCAGCTGGCAGAGGGAACGCTGGAGAAAATCCTACTTCCAAAACTGACGCAGGGCTTCAGTGATGCTCAGATGGTAGGTTTGACCAAATGTTTTTGACTAACGCAAATCTTTATTGTTATTCTTATTGAATTTCATGTCTTGTATTAATATCTGCATCATTTATATTTGCAGTATTCCTTCTTTTCTGTTATGAGAAGGATATCATGAGACTAGAAAGGTTTTTCATTTTGTTAATTTTCTTGAAGGGAACCCAACCCTTTTCCCTTTTTTTTTTTTTTTTTTTGTCTAATCTAAATCGCAGCATGTATCATAATTCACCTAAAACATGCACTGGTCAGTTTGCCCCTTTGCCATTTCTTGTCTTTTTGGTTTTGGTTGATTAGTATTTTACTTTTTCAGGTATGATATGGTGCTGTCTCCTGCAGATTGTTTTTTACTGAATGCAAGAGAGATGTTTATGCTCGTTAAGGCAATCGGCAATTCAAAGTAACTTTTGGTTTGATTGTGTAAGAGGTTTACCAAAATCCAAATAAACTGAAACAGTGTGTTATAAAAAAAGTTTTAGAAAATGATAAGCAGTTCAAATTAAAATTGAGATTTGAGCATTTTAATAACTATCTATGGCTTGTTTACTGATATCGTGGATATGAAATGAAGGTACAAATTAATAAATAGACGATCTGACTGGAAGCCACTTAAAACACAGATAAAACTGCTTATTAAAGGCATTGTCAGCAGTACAACTTAAGTTTTGTATGATGAAAACTGGCTTACACCTCAGTAATACCACAGTTTCTATATCAACGCGTAGATTAATGTCTGTTTCAAATAACCATTAACAAATAGTCAGACTGTTATGAATGCAGACTTATTTCAGACCTCTTTATTAAAACTGGCTAAACCTGCTAATTTGCTCAAAAAAGAAATAGATATGTTTCTTTACAAGCTAAAACCATAAAGTAAACCGAGTAACATAACAAATGTAATGGTATAAACAGATAAAAATGCTTCTTGGCATGGTGCTTCAGCTGTCGTTTGGTAGACATGCAAAGGCCCTGTAAAAGATAGTGAGGGGAGCTGAGAAGGTCATGGAGTGTTTCTACCCTCTCTCCAGGATCCATATCAGAGTTGCTGCAGGAACAAGACTCTAGACATTGTCAAAGACTCCTCACATTAGCTACGTTTACAGGCACAAAATTTCACAATTGGATTAAAATGTATTCAGATTAAAAAACAAAAAAATTATTGGATTGTACCGTTTATATGGACATAAATAATCGGAATAAAATGGTCGATCGGACAAAAAATGTGTCATGTAAACTTGCCGATCGGAATATTCTGTTAGCATCTAGCCAGAGCGACTAGCCACTCAAGGCAGAAATACGTCACGTAGACACGGGGTGCACATGCGCACTCAGGTCAGTTTGCCTCATTCAGAATAACTTGATCCTGTCGAGCGTTTACATGCATGTTGATCGGATTGTCAATCGGACGAAAGCACCCTTCTCAAGGATTACAATTTCATTCCCATCCTGCTGAATCCGTTCAGAATATTCCGACTGACATGTTTACGTGACACATTTTTGTCTGATCGGCCATTTATTCAGATTACTTATATCCATGTAAATGTAGCTATTGTTTCCATGAATAGCAGACCGGGCTTTTGATTTTCTTGAGGAGCCTCTAAAGAAACGAAAAAAATGTAAAGTGGAAGGCATTTCTTTGTTAGAAACATGAAATATTTGAATAAAAAACAATAAAAACAAAAAATTAACTTTTTACTAACTGTATTAAATAATTTCACAATTTTAATGATGTTTTGAAGAGTTGTTGACATCTACGGTATGAATTTATGCTTTAATTTAAATTTTAACGTGTAAATAAACAATTGATGATTCATATCTATTTGTTGTTCTATTTTGACACTTTGTACTACACGACCTCTAATGCCCAAGGACTTTGTATTTTTTTGGAACATTTTGGTTCACATATTTGTGCAGTACTGGTAGCGCTTTGTAAGAAAAATATGTTACACAAAGTTCTAGAGGTGGAAATTATATTTGGGGGAGATCTTTCATTGTTGATAATATCTTCTATGGGCTTCTTTCAGATCGAGGCAGGCCAGTACTGCACGTTCTCGGTGTCTACAGATGGCTCAGTGAAAGCCTGTGGAAAAGGCAGCTATGGCCGGCTAGGTCTGGGTGATTCCAACAATCAGTCTGTGCCCAAGAAACTAGTGTTGGAGCCACACAGGAACATGAGGAAAGTGTCCTCCTCCAAGGGCTCGGATGGACACACTCTGGCCATCACTGTTGAGGGAGAGGTAAAATTCTTCGATTTACTTATTGTGCATATCGTTTCTTATGTATGATACATGTAAAATGAGCTTTGCTATTTTTAAAGTGCTTGATGGTACCCTACTACTCATATAAAGGTTTTAACTCTCCTCTTCATGTGTAGATTTTTATCATATAAAAATCTACACATTTATAAATTATAAATTATTATATTATAAATTATATTTTATAATATATTGATATTTCTTTTAGGTGTTCAGCTGGGGTGATGGGGAATATGGAAAACTGGGTCATGGAAACAGCGCTACACAAAAGTACCCCAAAATCATACAAGGACCCCTGTCGGGGAAAGTAAGAAAAGCAGCTTGTTCATAAAAAGAATAGCAGGGGTCTGTGCTTGGCTGGTTTTATTTTTACATTTATATTTGAATTTGTTTCAAAATTGTTTTAACATGTATTGGTTTCTCTAACAGGTTGTGGTATGTGTGTCTGCTGGCTACAGACACAGTGCTGCCGTTACTAATGATGGAGAGCTTTATACATGGGGAGAGGGGGACTTTGGCAGACTTGGTACACTCAAATTTGTTTTATCTCAATAATTATAAAGTTTCCAAATAATTTCTGATGACCTGCTTTATCTGGTGTAGGTCATAGTGATAGCCAGAGTCGAAACATGCCCACACTAGTGAAGGATATCAGTGGAGTGGGGCAGGTAACCTGCGGCAGCTCCCACACCATTGCTGTGGCGCAGGACGGACGCACAGTGTGGTCCTTTGGTGGCGGAGACAACGGTTGGTTGTCACTTTATAGACATTTTAATTGAAAACATCTGGAAGAACAGTTTTTTATGCAAATACCTATATAGATAAAAAAATCTGCTTATTTTCATGAAATTAACTAATCAGCATCTGTATAGTAGTAGTATCAGGTTCCATTGTCATGATCGAAATGTTTTGACTCAGTGAAAACATGCATGACTCATTTTTGCAGGTAAACTAGGTCATGGGGACTCGAATCGTGTGTATCGCCCAAAGGTCATCGAAGCCCTTCATGGATTTATCATCAGGAAAGTGTGTGCAGGCAGTCAGTCCTCTCTGGCCCTCACTTCTGCAGGACAAGTAAGTACGGCTGCTTTTTGACTGGATCAGATTTAGACTGGGTTTATTAATCTGCAGATAATTTATGGTAAAAGAGCACATGATGGAGATGTATTAAAATTTATTTTTTTGATGGAGCCAGTTGATGACAAAGATACTGATGCCGAAATCTTCATGCCCCAAAGTTCAAAGTGGGATATAGTAAACACACACTGGCCAATCTCAGCATTTTATTTGGAACTGATCATTCTTGTGGTTGGAAACCACTGCATTTTTCATGCCACACCTATATTTATTCATAGTTTCTGTCACCTACACCAATACTTTCAGGTTTTAGAGTGACTTCATCACTGCTGACATTTGATGAGAAATTCAAAAGACACACTGAAACTAAGCTAAGATCTTTGCAACTGTTTTGAAATGTTTGTCACTTTCATAGCATTCATCCCTAAGATAGGAGACTGGATCATGTCTCTGTCTGATACTCATATTAGTTCAGAGTAGAGCTGTACAATATGCCAACTGTCATCACAGTATCACTGTGTGCAATACTGTAAACAAAGGACTGCTTGTCCCATGCTTGATAATTCTACATAATAACCATTTCTTTCCTTTTCTGATATACCTGGTTCATAGCATCAAATTAAACCAGACTCTCAAGCGCAATATTGTCCAAAACTGGCAAAATGATGTTGCATACCTTCTCGGACATGTACAGCAAAGTACCTTCAACCGATCCATGGCAAAGCCATCGTTTTTCTAGTAACCCTGAGGTAGTGCTCCAAAAGGGCCCAAGATTAAAAATGCACATCTAAGATCTCCACTGAGTGTCAGACCCCAAGGTAGAGAGTATCTACACTGGAGAGGTTTTTCTCCTTAATTCGTGACCTCGCTTCTGTTTGCTGACTTTCAACAGTTTGATGAAAAACAACAAACTAATTGGACAAAAGCACATTTCTTTGATTATCTTGAGCTTTTGTTAGACCAAATAGTCGATAAGTTACATTGACTTCCATTTTAACTTCAACATTTACTTTCCCCCTCAAAGCAGACATGGATGTTTGTTAGGAGAAGAAAGTGACATGATGCAGAATCCCTGTCAGCAGCTAATCAAACACACACAGTCCATTTTTATTCATATAAAGTACAACAATCACCTTCCTGAGAAATCCCAAGCTTAAGCACAGCTGTCTACAGATATGCCCTCAGTTTTTTTTCCTCGTTATCCTGCTAGAAAAGTAACCTAAAATCTAAGGATGTTCTGCCTATTTCTTGACTAATATTAAGACTATCACAGTGACTCCACTTTGCATAGCCTTCAGTTAGTCCCTTTGATCTTCTAAGTAAATCATACATCAAAAATAACCCAACAAATCTAAACCATATTATGGGCTAATAAATCTCTGACACAGCTTTATTGCCTCCACCTCTTTGCAAAGTTACGCCAGACCTGGTGTGGGTTTTCGGCGTGTCCTCCAGTGGGGACAGCCATGTCCCAATTATTTAATTCCAACATTTTTTGACTAACTAATGTATGTGTTTACATCCTAAATTTATGGCTAATCAGTCACCCAATTACATTGGGAAAGTTGACAGATTTTTTTTTCAGGAATTAATGTGTATTTGTTTACCTATGCTTTACCTTTAGGTGTTTGCTTGGGGCTGTGGCTCGTGTTTAGGATGTGGATCCTCTGAAACGACATCATTAAGACCCAGGTTCATAGAAGACCTGGGAATCACCAAGATTATTGACATCTCCTGTGGGGACAGCCACTGCCTTGCTTTGTCTCATGGTGAGATATCTTCACCAATTAACTGCTTCCTACTAAATGATTCCAGTATAATGTGCAACGATCTCCAAAATGTGTTCTCCTGTGATCAGAGAACGAAGTGTACGCTTGGGGTAACAATACGATGGGCCAATGCGGGCAAGGCCACACCTCTACACCAATAACCAAACCCAGAAAGGTTCTTGGCTTAGAGGGGGTCTCAATCCAGCAAATAACAGCTGGCACCTCTCACAGTCTCGCATGGACTGCAGTTCCAACTGATAGGTAAACAGTCATTAAAAGGATCTGTCTCCTTAGTGAAAACCGACTCATAATATCTGTTTTTTGAAATGCCTGCTTTGTCTTGTGGAATGTGGGTTTTACATGTGTGTGTATGTATATGGTTTTATAGGTTTTTATATCTTTTTGTTTCTTTGTTTAGGCAACTAGTGGCATGGCACAGATCCTTTTGTGTCGACCTGGAGGAGAGCACTTTCACCTACTTGCGCAACTTCCTAGAAACATACTGCGATGGCATTGGTAGCGATACGCCGCCAGCTCCATTTTTATCTAAAAGGTAGGAGATTAACTTCTTGCTATGTTCAGTGACCAAAGAATATAATACAGGGTTCTTACATTGTCTTAAGCCTAAAAAAAGTATGGATTTTGATATTATTTTTAATTCTGGATAAGTATGAAAAATATTATTCATTTAATATAAAAAAAAAAATATGAGTTCCCAGACTTCATTCCTTTATGTGTTACCTAGCAGATATGAATTTCTGAAAAATAAAGGCTTTTTACATTTAGAGATTTGGTTGAAAAATATGCCCTTTCTTTTTGGTTTGCCACATCATGACTTTGTTTTTAGCTTTATTAATCAGTGTGTTTTTTGGGTTACTGATAAAAAAACACAGGTAAATACACCCTCATTCATCTGGCCTTCTTAGTTGTCCGAAGCAATAAACCTTTTAGTTTTGACAAACAAAATACAGGTATCACAGATTGCTTCAAAGAATCTGTAGGATAATCTTGTCTAGATTTGACAAATCTAAGTTTTATGGATTTTGAAATAAACTTGGTCGAAGTAGGCGCCAAAAAAGTAAAGAAAAATGTCCCTTTAATATATATTGTTGAATTAGAATCCAACTTCAGTATTGTTTATTCCTGATTTTTTAAATTTGACATTTTACTTAGTTGTCTAGAATGTCATAAAATCTGTTGGAAAAAAATGAAAACTTGAATCTGGAAAAGTTGAAACCCTGACAGTTCTTTGTTGACATTAAATAATAGTAACTGTTAACATTAAAAATTCTTCACCACCATCATAAGGGCATGTTGACAGCCACATATTTCCTTGCTTGCTCCTTTAATCCCCTCTTCTAAAGCTGTCTGTGTCTGTTCCTCAGGGACCACCATCATTTCCTTCTGCTGTGCATGAAGTTGCTTTCCATCCACTTGTCCTTGGCCCATGCAGGCGGCACAGGGGCCATGGTTCTAGGTTCTCAGGGCAGGCCCTTGAGAAATCTGCTGTTCAGGCTCATAGACACCAACATACCAGAGTCCATACAACAAGTAAATTATCTGAGTTCCTTTTCTAATATACTAATGAGTCCGAGATACACAATATTTTGGATTGCAGTTTTCATTGCAGTATCAGGGCGTACAATACTGCAATTGCAAACAACATCTTTGAAATAATCTCTTGTAGTGTATTTTAAGCGTCTTGCATTCACTCATAACACATATTGATAACATATTAGGCCAGGGGAACTGGCCTTACTCCCACTCCTGATGTAGTTTTAGTGGCTGAGCTCACAGAGAGGGGTGGAAACATTGTGTAATTGTCAAGAAAAAGCAAAGAGAGTCAATGACAATGCATATTTCCCTGATATCATGCATCCCTACCATAGATGCACCGATCAGACTTTTGCTGCAGATATCTGATCTCTGGCTGTTGTAAAATGTTGACCTTTCAGTTCTGATTTCTCTTTGTGAATAATATTTATCAAAGCATAGAAAATATTGCTTCTAACCCTCCCACCAAGACTACTCAGTAATTACTTGCCCCTGAAGCAAAAGAGTTAAAGTTTGATTTTACTAATGTTAAAAAACAAAGACAAACTTATTTTTGACATAACATGTTAAACTTTCTTTAGCATCTTTAGCATGGTTAATATTACTAACTGCAAACAGCACTCTCCATTTGTGTTCCCTAGCGAATGAAAAGCTTTATCTTAAATCTGAAATTCCCAAAAAGCTGCCAACATTTCAACATCCAGCATGTTCAGACCACAGAAAGAGTTTGAAAGCCAAGCAGGATACAACAGAGCAACCTTGATGTAATACATTCAACTTTATCTGCTGAAGTCCAGATCAGCTCTCCCTTTTAAAAGACCAAGGCATCCCCAAGGCAGTAGGAATGACCACAACCTGCCAAAGTTTGGCTCTGCATTGTAACAGTTTATGTTTTCTATGAAGGTATGTCCTCTGTTCCTTCTGTTTCCTTTTAAATGGGTTCTTGCCCCTTTTTGTCTTTTTGCTGACCTCGTGTTTAAACCCCTCACCTTTTGAATCTGCTTCCTTCTGTAAAACTCTCATACCGTGGAGTGCTGTGGTCATCTCGACCTGTTAGCTCTCAGTAATAATGCCTCAGTGATCAAAGAAAAAGTATTTTTTAGAGTTTCCAACTGGCCAGTCAAAGGTTAGGGCTGTCAAGCTAAAAACTGTCCATTTCCAGTCACCAGCCTCAGTGCATCTCATTTTGGGATGAGACTAACAGGGAGAGCTTGGTTTCCATGTGACACACTGTCATAGAAACTTTAATACCTTTGATAACTTTATGATTTTTTGATGGGCCTAAAGCAACAATTGGTGGCAGTGCCTTACTACTTACAAAACCAAAAAGGTTTTTTAGCTTGTGCAGCACATTTACTAAAAGGTTTTTGTGCTTCTAATATATTTTTGTAGCTTGCAGTTAATTATACTAATGGATTTTTTGTCTTTTTTCGTTGTGCTGATACTTCTGGCGCTCCACAGGCAGTTTTAAACACACTGTCTATTGGTGCCTCCCTGCTGCTGCCTCCTCTCAGGGAACGAACTGAACTGCTCCTCTCACTACTTCCTCAAGGCCCCCAGAGTTTAAATGTCCTCTCCAAAGGCCAGGTATGTAGCTTAACTTTAAACAAGTTCAGATCATAATGAATTACACCTTATTTATTACTTAGGTATTTATTTATTATTTTGTTTTAGGGTATCAGAGCAAAAAAGGGTTAAATACAGATGCACGTCACAGATTTGTGTTTGTTAAAATGTTTTGAAAAGCATTTATCAGTATCTGTTAACATAAAATTCCAATAGAATACGTTGACTCATGTGGTTTTAACGTGTAAAAAGTTCAAGGTGGATGAATGCTTTAAATGCCATTGTTTATGTGCATTCTGCACTCTGCTAAGAAAGCCTCAGAAATGTGTGATCTTTGAAGGTGTGAAGAACAAAAGTGTTAGAGCTTCTCTTGCTGATAGCTGGCCTGCTACAGCTAGAGAAACCACTGCGCCGGTTTGGAGTGTCGTTTGGCTATATGTGTGAACGATGGCTAGTGTTGTGAAAATATGTAACTGTGAAAACTATTACTCATCTACATGTCTTTCTGTGTGCTTTCAAAGCGCCTGCAGTTAGACATGGTCCTCAGCAGCCTTCAGGATCAGAGCCATGTAGCTTCACTGCTAGGTTATAGCAATTTCGGTGAGGTGACAGGCCTTGGACCTCCGCTAACGCCCGCTGCATCGGCCAGACCACCCTCCTCCTCCAGCTCAGTCGATGCCTATGACCCGCTGCACTTGGCAGAGGTCCTGCTGAGAACACTTCTGCTCAGCATTGGCTTTTATACGGTATGAATGCAAGGACCTCATGTGTGTAGAACTTTAGTCACAGAATGTAGTGCTGATAATTGGAGTAGATTAACAAGGGAAACACATACCCTAGTACTGAAAATAAAACAATGTGACCTTTTTTAAACTTTGGGTCTGCCTATGTGCGTTCATACAGGAGCAACAGTTTGGAGAACTGGAGAAAAATAGCGATAAACAACTATGCGGAGGTGGTGAGGGACAAACTGATCCTCCATCTCAGTTCCACCAGCTGCTGTCAGGACTTCACAAGCACCTGCTTGCCCACTGCTACATTCAGTCCAGTCCTGAGGTAACAAACTGAATCAAACAGTTAAAGCGAAAACGTGGCTGGTACAGTTCCAGTCAGAAGTTTGCATACACTTCATGGGCATATTTTATTTAAAAACTTTGACCGATTTAAAGGTTTATTTGATCTGTTCTTCTTTCAGTGTGAAAGAATACATTTTTTATAGCCATCAACAAGCATTTGGGATCTGGCTGGGTCTTGGCGGAATTGACAGAGGTCGTTTAAACTAGTTTGTTTCCCAGCTTCTAAGCAAAGCCCATAAATGTTTAGTGGGTGTATATTAGAGCCATCCCAGAAGCTTTATGTTGCTCTGCTTTATCTACACCCTAATCTAGCAGTTGGATTGAGGTGAAGTTAAAGAATTTAAAGCTAATCAACCTTGCTCATTTTCCATCCACCTGGTGCAACACTACCATACTTCTAGTAGGAAAAAACCCACAGCATGATACTCCCACCACCATGCTTGACAGTTGTTATGCTGCTTTTAAGTTTAAAATCTCATTGTCGCCAAAAAGCTTAGTGTTTGTCTTGTCGAACCAAAATACTTTTCTCCACAAGGCATTTGCCTTGTCCATGATGGCAGTTGCAAATTCCAGTCAACCTTAAAGGTATGTGTTTTGGAGCAGGGGATTCTTTCTTGGTCGACACCCTGTCCGCCTCACTGTGGACATTGAGACGGATGTTCCATCATCTTACTGTGTATAAACATGAGCCTTGGCTGGTCCTGGTTGTTCTTAAACATCCTGACCAATTTTTCTTTTGTGCAAGGTAGACCGTTTGGGTTAGATGGTTGAAACTTGGACACAAATGGCCGCCCCAGCAGGGCAATGATCCCAAAACAAACATCAAAGCTGTTTTTAATGAACAATATTATGCTTTTGGAATGGGTTACACCAAACATTGACCTGTATCCATTCGAACCAACCAATTTAAAGGAAATCCAAATGTGTACCTAGAAAAGTGATGAAATTTCCAACTAGAAATTTGACAAAGGCTTGTTAATGGCTACAGAAAGTAAGTGGGTGGTCTGTCTATAAATATTTGAACTTGTATGTATAATTTTGTTCCAATCAGGATCAAAGATAAGCTGCAATAAATTAAAACTTGTGCACCTAATCTTTTTTTTGTAATTCACTGAAGTTGCATCGTCAGTCCTCCTCAAATAATGGCTCAAAATGAATGGCAACATGCCCAGTGTATGTGAATCTGAAATGAGAAGCGTTACTGGAGTAAACATCCAGAATTGCTCAATGAGAAATGCTTTTTTGCCACGTTTTCTTTGATAGGTCATTGTCATATTTATCACCTTGAGTTATTAAAGGTTGTATTTGAAGTAATGATGTCATTCTTTGTTCCTATTTGTAGGATGACGGCAGTGTAACTCTGCTTCGCGAGCACCTTTACCTGCTGCTTCCCTGCGCTGCTGAGACTCTCAAGAGATCCACTCAGCTGCTGAAAAAGAGCTCCCATGACAAACAAATAATTAAGAAGCTACATAGTAAGAATGACAGCTACAAGAAAAGTTGTTTATGAAGCATTCTCACTATGGTGTTAAATCTAGAACTTTTCAGAAGGTTTAGTGTGCTAAATGGCATTGATCCTCTTCTATTCTCTCACCTTTGGTCCCAGCTGTGTTGTACAATTCAGTTGCGGGCAGCTTGCTGTGCCAAGTAATGTACTCCTTGCTGCTGCTGCCACTGGACACAGTTCAGCCTCTTCTAAACCATTTGCTGTCGGTGTTGGAGCACCTCAATGAACTGAACAGTCTGTTGCCTGAGACGTTACTGCTGGAGGAACAAGAGCTGGATGTAGAGGCTCAGAAACCGTCCTCTGGTCAGTTCACTGACCTTTAAATGTATTATTTTTATGTTTATCTAATGTTTCAGTTAAAA
Organism: Crenichthys baileyi; assembly: GCA_036173005.1. Taxonomy (NCBI): domain Eukaryota; kingdom Metazoa; phylum Chordata; class Actinopteri; order Cyprinodontiformes; family Goodeidae; genus Crenichthys; species Crenichthys baileyi. The sequence goes on along the minus strand of JAHHUM010000700.1, from coordinate 173,001 downwards.
TACATACTTTTTATTAATTAAAGGGATTGTCTTACAGATAAAAGTGAAGATTCCTTTCCAACTCTTGGAAAGGAGCAGCAGCAGGAGGAGGAGTACAGATGTGTTTGGATACTGGACCTGGAGCGGTCTGTTGCGTTGGCGGCTGGACGCTGCCTTGGCGGTATGCTGCAAGGTCCGCCGCCTTCACTCCATGAGAAAATATCAGAGACGTGGTTATCGAACATCCTCTTGAGGAATGGTCTGGAGATGGACTTTGAACAGCTTGGTAGGAAGTTACAGAGCTTATTCTTCAGTTTTTTAAACACATTATTTGTGAAGAACAGATGTTATTTCAGCATTTCTTATATGTATGTCTCTATAATCTGGCAACAAAATAAACATTTCAGCTTAAAAATCATAGAAAAACAGGGTGTTACAGAAAGTGAATGGAGAGGAGTGCTGACAATAGTGGTGGTACCTCACAGAAGAGAGGGAGCAGGTCAGCTTACTTTACGTGATGGACCTCTTATATAATCAGGCTTCAGGGATGCATTGAATGATGTCCTGAAATGTTGTAGATGTCCATTAAATCTTCATGCCACTGAGAAAGTCAGCTGTAAATGTTCATGTGAGGTGTGGTTTTCATTAATGGGTTAAGTGATATGGTCTCCTGTAGACTCTACCATATCTTGGCTAACCGAGGTCATGTTGCTGGGGAACAGTGATGCCCAACAGACAGAGCTAAGTCTAACTGAGGACACCAGGACTTTGCTGGAACTGGCCCTGGGCTCCACCAGGGGACTTGCAGGTGTCTTGTGGTGGAAGATGGAGGAGTATGCTCTCAGCAAAGGTACTCTGACTTGTGTGTCTTTTTATATATATAAATATATGCCTGTTTATGTGGTTTAAGTGTTAGGAATGATTTTGGTTGTTTCATTTTGTGACTTTTTTGCAACTCAGTTGTGTTTTCTATGAAAGCAGAATGGGAGAGTGGAGGTTCTTCGGAGGATTACCTGCTGCCAATCGTCTGCCGCTGCAGTCTTGCTGCTCTCCTTAAACACACTGGGCTGCAGAATGAGGCCTGCTGGCAGGACAGGTGAATAACAGTAGCAGTAGTCCTCATACGGTATACTGAAAAAACCTTAAGTAGTTGTGGTCCACATACTGTAAATCGAAGTACTTACCAAACTGAATTTCTCATGTGATAAGTTAACATTAAGGATGTCCCCCAGTATTGATCAGAACTATTTCAGATTAGGGATTTGCTGATGCAGGGTCTCAGTCTGAGCAACGACTGATGGCCTGCAAACCAATTTTTTTTAAATAATTTCTTTCTCAATGTCTGACAATAAATCAGACTAAACCTTTCCTTCTTTAGGTCAGGTAGCATTACCAAAGTTATCTTCATTTGGTAAATGTAAGAATAATGAGAGAGGGAATTTTTATTTACTTCTAGGCCACCTTTATCGCACATACCTTTTTAGCTCTGACCACAAATTTTCTATTGGACTAATATAAGGGCCTCCTCATATCTTACACAATTTCTTTTGATATCTTTTTTCCATGATGTCACATAAGGAAATGTGTGGTGTTAAAATACATCCACAGGTATGCCTCCATTTTAGATAAATGATGTGAATTAAACTCCTGAAAGCTTACAAAGCATGACATTATCATCTGGGCTTGTCCTGATTGTTTAAAGGAATAGCAAGAGTCCTATTTTTGATCTTATAACTTTAAAGAAGGTAATAAAAAGTATCTTCAAAACGCATTATTCTGGCAAATTGAGATAATGTTGGTAATCTTAACTGACATAAAACAAGTTTAAAAAGTATGCACTGATTTAATGTCAGATTGTGAGAAACTATTCATTGTGTCGTTTTATACAATGTATGTTAACATCTGGTTTAACTATATGTTTTTAAAACACGATAGCTTTAAACTGCAGTAAAATAACACACTGACTTTACAGCACTGAACTCACTCATCAGTGTCCAGATGCTGCTGTGTTTGGATTTGTTGACAGCAGCAGATATTTTGTCCCATCTGGAGACTGTAGAACAGCTAATTAAGTTGTCACATGACAGAAAAGCAGCTCTAATCTTCAGATATTTCATCATTTAAAACGCTGATAGTTTTATCCTTTGTTTCTAAAGATATACCACTGATCCTAAGACTGTTTGACATTGATACCGTTTTCAATCATTTGTCAACTGTTTGTTTTTTCTCTTGCTTGTGTGTCTTTCTTTTTGCATTTTAATGCTCTAACAACCGCCTTTTGATCCTCAATAATGAATATGAATTCTTAATTATGATATGGCAATTAATTCCCCAGTCAGAAGATTTCAATCAGGAGTATTTATCTGACTCAACACGGACATCTACAGTGTTCCCTGAACTCACGTCCTTCTCCTGCTGAGGATGTTTTTACAAGTAGCAGTTTTCTGGAGTGCTTGGCTAACTTTAGCATGTTTACTCCCTGGTATGATGTGAATTGTTGATATGAATTATAATTTGGTTCGTAACATATTTCAGTGTGGTTCAGCTATCAGTTAGCAGATAAAACCTCCAAAAAGGTTGTTCTACTTTTTATAAACTTGGGGCCTCTTTTGAACGTTATTAAATTCAATAACTAGGGTTTCATTTGCTCTTTGCCTAGTTTTCACTACCATACCGAGAGCTCTGGGGGATATCTGAGTACAGTACACATCGCAGCTCACGTGACACATAGACATCTACAGCGGCCACATGCACCATATGCACAATTGAAATGATATCACAGAAAGTACACCAAAATCAGGGATGGGTAATTGTTCAGTCAGGGACTCTGATACTTGTCATTTTTAACAGTCTTGTTCAGAACTCCAATCTGATACTTGGGATCGGATTAGGACATCCCTATTATTAATGTATTATAACCGCTGTTTTAAGCGCTGTCAACAGTCTCAATTTATCTGTTTTTATTGAAACAGACATGAACCATCTGAGATGCTGTTTGAGGTCTATGAAACAGTTTTTAAACTCAGAAGCTCTCTTTTGGCTTTTAAAAATGCTCCAAAAATGTCTGTGAGGCAAGACACTACCAAACAGGTAACATTACCAAAAATTCACCACCTAAAAATATAAACTATTTTAAAATCTTTAAAATCCTAAAAAAAATGTCTATTTTTTTTCCTGCATAATGCAGAACTCCCAGTCTCCCCAAAGTCCTGATGTTGACAGTCAAGAACCCTGCATGTCCACGGAAGAAGTAGGAAAGGATCATGAGCAGCAGGCAGTAGGTTACTGTAACCGGGAAGTGCAAGTACCCCCAACACCAATAGGAAACCACAACCATGAAGAACTGACAGAAGATGAAAGATTTACCAGCAGTCGTATGTACCTGTCAGGTCAGAAGTCATTATTTCTGTCTATTAATAATGTTTTGCTCTTTTTCCTGTACTGAAAGACACTCACCTGCATGTTTATCTGATAGTGATCACGACACACCTTAATCTTGAGTGTTTTTCTCCTCTGCAGAAGTCCTGGAATCATTCATGGCCACACGGGAAGCCATGCAAATGCAGCAGAATGTGACGGTCTATGAGTCATTTGGCACTTCCACCCTCCCCAGCAGTATGGAGAGCCCCGTCAGTCCAGAGAGACAGCCGGATCCCAAACAACAGTGGGAAAATCGTAGTGAATCAGATGAAGGCCTGTCGTTTCCTGCTGCCTGTCAGCTTGTGATATCTCGATGCCTCTTCCTTCTGCTGGGAGTCAGGCCTGCTTGGGTAGAACCCAGTGAAGGAGAAGATAATCAAGCTGGGATCACTGCTGCAATGTAGAGTTTGCACTGTGCAGTGTGTCTTTGGTTGTTAATATTTATCTGATAACTAAGCATTTGCATCTTCCCTCTCTCCTTCAGGAGGTTATCCTCAGAGTCATTTACAGTAGCTCTTACTGGAAGAAAGCAGGTAAACTGCTGCAGGAAATTTTTCTCCCTCAATCGTCTGATCTCTCTGTCTTATTATTTCTGTTTGTTATTTTCGTCTGATTTAGTTTGACCTGTCCAAAAACTCTCCTGGATCTTCTGCAAATAAAATGGGTGAGTAGAGAAACTTTAAGCCTGAACATGGTTTTATTGAAATTATATTTATTTACAGGAGCTGTCGTCAGACAGGGCCTTCTATTCTAAGCTTGGATTGTGAATTAGTAATGTGTGATTTATTGTAAAACACAATGAGATTAAGACACAAAAATGTATCTTATAAAGCATTTGATATTATAAAATCATGCCCAGCGAATATGAGATGGAGAAATTGGTACTTATTTTAATATCACATACACCAGAATGTTGGAGCCAAATGTTAAACGTCGTTCATAAATTTCCATAAGGATGAGGTTGGGGTCAAGCCTGGAGCTTCATTATCCATTCAAAGCAACTTTCTATATTTGTTGCAGATCATTGTCCTGTTGGAACACCCAATTGTTTCATATTTCAACCACCTGACCCAAGCTGTCCACCTCAGAAAAGAAATTGGTTAGGATGTTCAAGAAACAACAGAGAAACAACCAAGCATGCCATAAACTAGAAGAGCGTAAAGTGTCAGTGTCCACAGTGAAGCAGTGAGTTTTAACATCAGCATTGACTGAGATGGTGCTGACCAAGATACAATCCCCAGACTGAACATGTGAAAAAATAAAAAATTGCAGCTGCTTACAAACCAAATGCCTTCTGGAGAAAGGTTTTATGCTCAGACCAGACAATGATTAAGCTAATTTGACACAAGGTCATAAAATAAGTTTGGTAAAGTCAAGGTGAGGCTTTCAGATCCAAGAACACTGTGCTGATCGTCAAGCATGATGGTGATAGCATAATAGTGAGGGGTACAGGGGTATTGCACAAACTGGGTGGAGTAATGAAGACTACTATGAGAGGACTACTTCAGTTCTTTTGGTTTACCCCAAATAAACAGCCTGAACAATTAGGTGTTTTCAATAGGACAATGATCCTGAAAACATACCAAAACTGGTTTCAGGATGGATCAGATGGCTAACATGAAGCTCCTGGAAAAGCCTGACTTAAACCTTCTTGAAAATGTATAAACTATGCTTAAAGCCAGGTCTTTTGCGAAAAACCAACCAATTTAAATGAGCTCAAGTCCAGGAGGAATTTTGCCAAACCTTGTTGGTGGCTTCAAAAAGCTTGAGGTTTTCTCTGCAGCTTGCCAAGCTGCTTTTAACCAAATATTAGCAGAGGTGTATTTATATGTATGAGTCTGTATGTATAATTTTGACTTTGTGCAGATTTGAGGAAATCCACTTACATACATGTGCATCCTACTCTTGTTTTAAAAGCTACACAACTACATCTTTGTTAAAAGCCCCAAATGAATAACATTCATACCCATGATGAGTGGACATAAACGTTTGGTAGAAATATTGTATATTCTATTGTTCTGTCCACTTCAGGCTTACCTCTGTGTTCCTTGGGGATTATGAAAGAAGCTTGGGATCGCTTACGGCAGTGCATCAGCCCGGTTGGCTCCATGTCCCGCAGCAGCGACAACACTTTGCCTATTCTTCACCAGGTGTTTCAGTTCAGCTGTGGAGGCTTGACTCTCCTACCTTCTTCACCAACCTTGCCTGGCATACAGAGCTGTGGGCAGGCGGATCCGAAATCCCTCACTTTAGCCATACTGCACCAGCAACAGCGGGCTGAGGTAACTGAAATTATTTTTTCTTTGTGACAATCTAAACACCCGTTTTGTAGTAATTATGCCTATGTGTGATGCTTAAAGGTAGCCAGCCTGTTTCCGTGTTGTTCTGCTGTATTTACTCGCAGTATTTACATTCACACACCCACACGGTTGCAAATAAGCGATACATTTTCCCACATGTTGGGGCGGATGTAGGCCTAAAGTGCTGTTAAGATCGTAAGTTTCAGCTAAATCCTAACTCTGTTTTTCTGATCAGATGCGTCTGGAGGCCTTGTGTCAAATCTCAACCTTCCTGTCTAAGATGGAAGAGAAGAACACTCGATCCTCAGTCCCCCCACACGCTCCTTCTTTGCTGCAGACTGTGCAGCTCCAGTTTCTGTCTGGATGTTTTGCATTGGGAACACAAATCATTGGATCTCACTTAGGAGCCAATTATGAGACCCAGCATTACATGGTACAGTCTGTAATCCAACCATCTTAAACATTATGCTTGTTTATGATGTCTGGGGATTTGCTTACGTAATGCAATATTTAACCTAAATTTCTGTCTTATGTCAACCTAGTGTGGGACTAATGCAGCTTCTATGGAGACAAAGAGAGCACTAAAAGCTGCAGCCCACACCTTTTACCAGCAAGTGGTGCATGTCCTCAGAATGAAAGTCCAGTTTGAAAAGGACCATCCAGGTATTCAATATAGTGTTTTTAATAACTAAATAATAATAGCAGTAGTAGTGATTTTAATGATTGTAATAATAACAGGCATGCATTAAATTGTGATTAAACCTTAACAGACAACAATGACATTTATTTTTATCTGTTTATTTTCACTTACTGCATTTAAATCTCAAGTGATCGAATGTGTATTCCTTGCATTTCTCCATCTCACAATCATGTGTTTGTCAGCTGCCTTGCGCCTCCTTTAACATTCTGTCACTGAACAAATATGCGATCGAGTAGTCATCTGTCCTATCTGCTTGGTTGAATTAGTCACAGAGTGCAAGAAGGGAGCGTAAATAGAAGCCCTGCATACATCTACCATTGTTTGTCAAAAATTGAATATATCTGTTGTTTAGGTGTAACTAGTAGTCACTACTTGCTTTAATTTATTGGTAACTAAAATAAGCTTTGTGTTATTAGCCAAACTTTGTGCTTTTCAGGACAATTTTAAAATAAGATCATACCAAAAGCAAATATTTTAAATCTGACTCCGTCAGATCAGTCATTAAAGTGACACAACAGACTTTCATTAAAGAGTTTTCACTTCTAAGAGCAGATCTTGAAGCCTGCTTTATTTTTATATTCTCCTGTCCATTGCAGGGTTGTCCCAGCACCTCCTCCTAGCCACCATGTTTGCACTGAATTTCTGTTACCAACCTGTGGATCTGGTGCTGATTATCCAATGTGACATCCTGGAAATCCTCTCCATGTTGACCAACAACAGCTGTGCATTGATGAACCAGGGCTGGTTGGCGGCTTCTACCTCTGGTTCGATGCTCCTCAGCGGGGCAGTCAAACTAGCCTGTGCCCGCTTGCTTCAGATAATGACTGTAGCTGCAAGGTCAGACTGTGAAGACTGAAAACTTTTCTTAAAGAGTTACTGGTATTCATCTTTAGTTTTGCTTTTTCTTTATTTCACCTGAATTCATAGCTCCTGTGAAGATTTTCTGCCTTTGGAAGTATCCCACGCTCTAATGGAGGTGATGTGTGAGCAGCTTTTAAACATCCTGCAAAAGCTCCACCAACAACAGATAGCAGAGAGATTAGCAGCCGGCAGAGCCGATCTGCATGCCAATAGCAGTAGCACAAAACTTGGTATGGCAAATCAGAGCTAGTAAAGAGATTCTTCTATATTTGTTTCAACCACAGATCACATGCTTTCAATATAACCCTATTTGGGCATTTTTGCTTTGTTTTCAGTAGAAAGCAGTAAGGTGACTGAATCTCAGCTGGCGGATTTGTTAGTGTTTCTGCGGAGAGTATTGTCATTGAGAGTAATGAAAAGACTTTCTACCTTTGTTAAATGGATCGAACCACTCATGGCCATTATTTCACCCAAGTGCTCTTCAGGTATGAAATTAAAAGATGGTAAGAATGTTAACTAGAATGGATATTGGTTGCATTGCATCATACCTCCTCTCTTTCCTTTTTAGGATCTCCATGCTTCCAGAATCTCCGCACTAAGCTCTTGGCCTTCCATGTTTTGGAAAGACTTTTACCTGCTTGTTCTGAGCCAGTTCAGATTCAGCAGGTGTGTTGAATTAAAATTAGCTCCCCAGGAATAGTTCATAGATGCATGTTTATTGCATGTTACTATAAGTAATGATGTGGACTGCTTCTTTTACCCCGTTTTGTCTTTTAGATTGTTGAACAACTCTTTCAGCTTTTGTCCGTTTATATGTGGGAGGAACCACAAACGGAGAGAAACTATGAAGAGATGGTTGAAAAAGAGCCAGTGGTATAAACACTATTATTACATTTAGAAAACAGTTTGTTTGGTTGCAGTCTGCTCTACAAATGACAGTGTACTACTTTCATAGGCAGTAAACAGAGAGGAAAGCTTTAGTTGTTTCTGTGTATCTAATAAAAATGTATTTTTTTCTTATCACTGTTTACTTATTCACACGATAGCTCTCTGTAACCAACAAAACCTTGTGAATTCAATTTTATTAGTGTTTAGTACAGTTATCAGTGTTTCTTTTTTTATATTTGTTCAATGATTCCATGTTTTGTAATGAAACTGCTTAATGCAATTATATTTTTTTGTTGATAATAGCTTATTTTTTTGCTTATAATAGAACAATATGCCCTTTGCAGTTTACTTTACTTACTTGCACTCTTTAAAGGAGTGAATTTGATTTGAAATGTTTTCTAAACGATAGTATTTATTAATTTAAAGCCATGTGCATTCTTTCTTGCATAGTATGTGTTGTTTTAGTTTGTATCTAACACATCCTTCTGCAGAGTCCTGGCAGTTTTGATGAATGTATCCCCATTGGAGATTTTTCCTTTGACCCAGACAAGATAGTCTGCTGTTCTTTGGAGAGTGGGAACATCCTGTCCCATGGTTCAGTTGGAAAAGGTTATGGCCTTGCAACCACTGGGATTACCTCTGGATGTTTCATTTGGAAGGTAAAAAAAAAAATCCTAATTTGAACAGTAAATCCTTAACTGATCAGTGAGCAGATTGTACCTTGGAGATTTTTATCACCCCGTTTCATCCGTTCTGCCTCTGCAGTTTTACATTACCAAAGAGAACAGAGGGAATGAGGGCACATGTATCGGTGTTTCACGCTGGCCAGTCAGAGATCACAACCACCATACCACCACTGACATGTGGTTGTACCGGGCTTACAGTGGCAACCTGTACCATGGAGGGGAGCTGGTCCGTACGCTTCCCTCCTTCACCCAGGGTGACACCATCACCTGCATCCTGGATATGGAAGCCCATACTATATCTTTTGCAAAGAATGATAAGGTTTCATATAATAATTCTGTTTGCATACCTTACTTTTGACTGATTGCTTTTCCAAGTTTGTTTATTTACTGCTGTGCTTTTGTAACTTGTTTTGTAGGAGCCAAAGCTGGCATTTGAGGGCGTAGTTGCCTCTGAACTGTACCCTTGTGTTTTGTTCTACAGCAGTAATCCTGGAGAGAAGGTACTTAATAGGCTGAGCACCCATCTTTAAAACCTAGTGCTGTGGACAGCCCCCTCTGAACATACACACTTTAGCCTTAGACTGGCCCCTTGTGTGGGTAGATAACCAAAAGATGAATGATTCTATGTCATTTCATAATGCATCAAATGAATTTTCTTAGCCAAGCTGTATAACTTAATCATCTGCAGTCCTGTGCAAATTTCTTCATACTTCTAAGGAGCCAAACTTGCTTGTAATCCTTTAAATTGATCTTGATCAATAAGCTGCTGGTGTCCTGAAGGTCCTTTAATGTTTTCATTGGGCTTTGGCCTCTTTTTTTTTTTTTTTTACCTTTTTGGACCTCTAGACCTGGTTCCTGACCATTACAGGATATTGTGCTGTGTGTGATTAAGAAATTAGTATACGAAAACACATAAAACTTGAGTTGGCATTCCTCCCCCGAAAATCTAATTCATACATTATTATTATTATTGTTATTATTATTATTATTGTTATTATTGTAGATGTTATTTAATGGAGCCACATTTTCTCACTGTTGGGTATTAGTAAACTATAAAAACTACTTACTTTTGAAATTTGTCAAATAGTGAATGAGTCTGAATAAAATGTGATAAAATCTATTTTTAAGGTTACACAAATGACCTGCTCTTTCATAGGGACTGATATAAATGTCAGTATTTTTGTATCGAACTAGATACAAATTTGTAGCAACAAAAGTTCTCAGTATTTCTGTGTTGATCACAGGTGGCTCTGCGTGACCTACAAATGAGAGGCATGCCCAGTAATCTTCTGCCTGGAGAGCCTCTCTGCAGCCCTCGGACCACCGTGCTGCTGGAGTCAACAGTGCAGCTCCTACGTCGGCTCCATCAGTGCGATCAATGGTCCTCCCACATTAACCAACACATTCATTCCCACCTGGAGCTCATTGGTGCCATCCTGAAAGAAGATGACGCAGGAAGCTTTAAAGGCTTAGGTTAGGCACACAGTCAGGTGTTACTTACTCTGCTTTATTGAAATTGTATCCCATCCTGCCAGAAAGGTGGTTAATCTCAAAGTTTCCGTAATATTTAAGTCTTTTTAGTTGCCTCAAACAGTGAAAATGCATGAATGTGAAGAAAAAGAATTTTAGTAATTGTTTGAACTTTTCAATTCTTAACAAAGAAACAAAGGAACCACTGGAAACAAGACTTACAGAGCAATGCAGCAACTATCTTAGACCAGATATAAAACTCAGAAAGTGAAACCTGATGTCTAAACTCTGCTTCCTTTACTGTTGCGTCAGCTCCATCAGTCATTCAGATACAAGGAAGAAAATTCACACAAGGAGGTTTGGCATTTTATGCAGATTTGAAAAAGTGCTTCTTGTGCCATTGGCTAGAGGTTATGTACATAATCAAAACTTAAAATTGATACATTTATTTATTATTTTTTAAATTTTAGTCGATGTTGATTTGCTCCTCAGAAAAGCGTTGTCTCTGAAGCAAACAGTTTGTGCTGCAACAGATATATTTTTCTAAGTCCTTTAGCAACAAGATTGTATGTTTTTTTGTTTTTAATATATTTTTACTGTTTCATTGTAGTTTTTTCCTTTTTTTAATTAAGGGTTCTCTTATTGTTTTTTTTTTTTCGGCAGCATGAAGGCCTGACTCAGTTAAGAATATGTTTGCTGATATCGAATCCCAGTTTGACATTTCACTGCCATCCCAGTAACTTTAATGTGCTGAAAATCAGCACACTACATTTATTCAGTATCACATTTCCCGCATATTATTAGTATTAATATACAGCATTTCACTCATCTCAGTCTTTTCTAGTTTTATTGACAGCGACATATATTTTGGAGCTCCTGGAGGGCAGGTTAATATGCTGAATCAACCCAGGGTTATCAAGGCAAAAATGCTACTATAAAGTTCTCACAATGCATCATTTGAAACGCGTACATCTCTATTATTTATTTATAAATGTATATCTCGGTCTATACTACCTTTTTGTTATAAAGAATTTCCTGTCTTGCTTTTGGTAAGGATATTTTTATACAGCATACAAGATCTGAGCACAGCATGCAGAGGAGGTCACATGACTCGGACTTATTGGGAACTGCAGCAAAATCAATAGGGAACACCCAGACTTGTCAGATCAGCAAAGGAATGTCTACAATATGGTTTTGCAAGCCAAACACATGAAAATAGACCTCAAATTTGATAAAGCTGTCTCTGAGTGGATCTAGCAAATATAACATCACTGACTGTACACTGGCAAACTGATTATTTACCTGGGATCAGATACCTGGGATCAGAAACTGTCCTCCTTAGGTGCATGTAAGACTGGTATACAGCAATTTTAAAACTGAAATGTGTGTTAAAGTGTAATACCACCAATGCCCACAAGCTGATTTAATTTTGACCATATCATATCGTCCTACAGGCATCACCCCCCCACACACTGAGACAGAAGAGAATAAAGAAGACAAAGACGTGTCTGGGGAAGAAGCCAAGAAACCCGCGGGCCATTGCCAGACCCTATCGGAGGCCAAGCTGACTGCTCTGTGCACCCAAGTGTGGCCGGCGCTGGCTGTGATTGGAGGGGTCGACAGTGGCCTCCGTGCTGGGGGTCTGTGCCTGCACAAGCCAAGCGGTCGCAGGGCCATTATGCTTGGGGTCTTGAAAAAAGGAAGCTCTCTGGCTAAGCTTCAATGGGAGGAAACAGATCTCTCTGTCAGGTGTTACAAAAATACACTCCTTTATCGTCATGATTAACTGTCTTCACATGTGTTTGTTTTAATACTTGTTCTCACCAAGCAGTCTTTTTCTCATCTTGGTCCTTTTAGTGTGTGTACTAGGCATTTTTCATTCTATCTGTTATTTCTGTAACATTTTACTTTATCTTCATCATTTCAACCCCGATCTTACTTTCTCCTTGCTTCTTCCTCTTCATTCCTGAATCATTAATCCTCGTTGAATTCGTCCTGGTGTCACTCCATGCTGTTTCTGTGGCTTCTTCCAATCGTTCCTTTTAACTAAGCTCCATGAATTCTTGGTCACCCAGCGACACTCCGATCATCTCACTGGAGCCGTGTGACGTATCCTGCTGTGATGTCTCGCGCCTCGGAGGAGTCAAGCCTTCTGTGTTGTTGGATTTGATATGTTTGATGAGGGTGCTGGAGGAAGACGGTTGGCAGGGGGCGTACCTACCTCCCAGAAGGAAATACTCTGAGGAATTACTAAAGGAGGAAGAGAAACAGTGCTGCCTGAATGAAGATTTTTCAGATAGTGGAACATGGCTGTCTGAAAATGAAAGGAAGAAGTTGAAAGAGCCGAAGGTTGGGACAGATTCCTTTCCATCTCCAAAGCCTTCTACAAAGACAGTTGACCCCGAGGAGTTGTCCTGCTTTGCGCCACCTATTCAAGCATCTCAGACTTTAAAAATGGATGCCTTTGCAATTGAAATGAGAGCAGTCAGGGTCTCATATCTTCTTATTGGAGGCCTAAAATGCCTGACTGTTTTTTTCACCTGCGAGAAGCTATCAGATTTGCTGCTAGCGTCCAAGCATGATCCTCCAAATTCCCCCTCGATTCCTGTGCACAGCCCCATCTCTGACCAGGCCAAGACTAAATGTGAACAATGGGACGAAGATGCTGAGCTCCGATCAGTGCTGCAGTATGTAGTGCAGAGCATGGTGAAGTGGGCTGTAAGGCCCTATCCTATAAAGCAGACTGTGTCTCTTGCTGATTTAGAGAGAGCTCAAGTCATGATCTATAAAGGAGCCCTGGGCAGACTGCAAGACGACAAAGAGCGCAAAGGTATCTAGATGGATGTTTGTTAGTCTGGGAAAAACATTTTCATTTCATTTAATACTTTTGTTTCCCAGTTTAGTGCAGTGATTGGCTGACAAAAATCTGACAAAGATGTATTTAACATTATTCACCTACATTACCCTATACTATTACTGGTAATGTGCAAAAAGCCATAAAATCTCAAATAGAAATTACAAATCTTACCTTTTTAATTTGAGTAATTTTTATTAGAAAGAGATCTCTTGTTACTTTGTTTTTTAAGTTGATCAGAGTGTCTACAAACATTTTATTAGTAATCTATTACTTTATTTGACCTAGAATGCAAATGTGACTGACACAGAGGCCTGCTTCTCTTAGCGAGTCTTCAAAATTGTAAATACAAAAGAATATCTCATTTAAATAAGGCAGCTGTTTGTTAATGTTCATAAGGCAAAACATATTACAAATATATTTTTGTACCTCCTGAAACTTACAAACATCTGTAGTTAGAGAAGTGAGGAAAATGATAGGGGAGGTAAAAATGTCTCCAAAGCTCACTGTAATACAACTGCAAGAGTGGCATCTTGGGGATCATCAAGTCCCCATAGCGACAATTAGATGCTAGCTGCTTGTTTTCTGCAACAAACACTCCAACAGAGTCTGGTGTAAAGCAAACAACTGTTAAGTGAAGATTTGTGATGCCGTGGGCCTGTTTTTCTTCCAGAGACACTGGAAACCTTGTTAGAGTTTATGGGGTCATGAACTCTAAAATACTGAGACATTTAAAAAATAATCAGGTGGACTCTGCAAGGAAACTGAACACAGGTCAATATGGGGCCTTTAGAAAAATGCATCCTGTCCTAAAAAGGTGGTTTTAGAAAGTATTGACAGCATGGGTGTCAATAATTGTGGTGCAAATGATTTTTGGCACCCCTGTTGTCAATACTGTCTACAACCTCCTTTTCAGGATAGCAGGGGTGCCAATAATTGTGTTGGGCATGATTTCATATTAATACAATTTTCAATGTTGGGTTAGGCTACTGCAATTAAAGTTTATTTTAAGACTTTTTACACAACTTTACCATGGAGGCCAATAATCAGAAAGGGTGGAATATACAGCATATTTTAAGTACATTAAAATATTATTGAAATTTCGTTCATTTCAGTAACTCAATTCTCTACGTGAAACACATTATATAGCTTAATTACACACAGTTTGAAGCTTTACGCCATTATTTCTGGAATTTATGGTGATTTTCCAGTTACAGCTAATGAAAACACAACATTTAAGATCAAAATATTACTTAAGACCAATAACAAAATTTTATACAGAAATGTGGGCTTAATGAAAAGTATGTTTAATACCTGCTTAAATTGGTAGTTTCAGAAGGTTCTGACAAACAAGCCTCATTGGAGCACATATTCTAGTTGACTGAATATGGCTGTAGTAAATTTGGTAAATATTTAAAAACATGAAGTCAGCAATATTTTAAATATTAACCCCTTTTTTTTTAGAAGTCCTCTTATATGCTTTCAAGTTTTCCTCTAAAGTTAGAATTTGTTTGTGTTTATCACAATTAAGACTTTTTCCCAAAATTAACCAAGACTTTCTGTGACTGCATCACCTCCTTTACTTGCAGAATCAGGGCGCCACTTGTCTTCTCAGTCCATCTCCAAGACCTCCAGCTCAGTGTCGTTGTACAGCGCGGGCTCAGAAGGCACCGCCATCTTCGGCCAATCAAACAGAGTCTCTGCCTCGTCTTCCAGTAACGACTTAGCATCCTCTTTGCCAACAAGCCTGCAGGCGGATGGACTTGAACATTTCAATCCTTTCCTTCCTATCAGCCTCCTCCAGTAAGTATAGAATGGAATATAAATATAAATTATTCTAATTTGGTTCAATATTTGCTTGAGTTTGCATAAATTTGGTTGTTCAGTAAATTGTAAGAAAACAAACGCCATACTTAGGGTTTCCATTGTTACTGATCACTGCAGACCTGAATCTTTTGGCAGCAGCTGCTATTCTGAGGTCCAGGGAGTGGGTGAGTTAGGTTGTGCTGTTAATTTAAAGAAAATAAGGGTTGTACCTGCTCTGTCTTTAACCAAGGCTGCAGCTGTACCTGCTTGTTCTTCTAACCCAGCCAACTGACTAATGTCAGTGAGTGTTTTTGTCAATTAAAGCAAACAAAGATCTTCAGCGCTGATTCAGTGTCCTAAAAGTGAGGCCAGGGAGATTTTCTAAGCTTAATCATGTTGTGCAAAAATAAAAAGCTTGACTAAAATGTCAACTATTTATAGCGAAACCTTCCATTACTTCATTTTTTATCTTTAAATGTCATAGCAGATGAAATTAGACCTCTGTAAGTTTGACATGTCAAATGTTGGCGTGAAGGACTTAAAGCTTCCACTTCGTTGTTACTGTATATACTATATCTTCACTTCTAGGCACGTGTTGCTAACTCGGTTCCCTACACTTACTGGCCTGGATAGCGCCCCCCCCTTGCTGTCCCCGTGCTTCAGCTTTGCGAGCGCTGCTGCGTGTGATGCCTTCACAGAGCAGCAGACCAGCTTCATGGAGCCTGGTCCCTGCAACACACAGGCCAGAAGCAGCCTGGGTAAGAACAAGTCCAGGGATTAGGGGTAGGAGGCCATATCACAAACAAAGGAAATCAGTATAGCTTTAAAAAAATGTATCCTGATTTAACATTACTGGTACACATTTGTGCATGTAGGATCAGCTTGACATATGTACTTCTCTGTAATGAGGTATAAAGCAGATCAATATAGACTAATTGAAAACTGTCTTTTGCATGGTCATAAATGTTTAGTCACTGGTCACAGCAAATCTGCTGCTCAAAACAGCATGTGTTTTGATCTGCTTTTGACACATAAAGGCATGCATACGCCGACATGCTTGAATGGCACATTTTTGTCATTGTCAATTATTTTTGAACTATTCTGAACTATTTTAGAAAAGTCTGAAAACCTCTCTGTTTCAAATCTTAAACGGCATATATTATCACTTCTACGAAAAAGAAAAAAAGTTTTAAAAACTCAAATTCTGCCATCATTCAACATTGTTTCAAAAACATGATCTGTCACACCGTTCAAACCCTGTAACTCTGACTACAGTCATTTTTTCCCCAACATGTTCTTAGACCCTAATAACACACTTCAAGTTTTTGCTGCACATATGGTGGTTGTAAGGGAAGTCCATATGCGTATATAGACTTATATATGTATACACTGCTCAAAAAAATAATGGGAACACTCAAATAACACATCCTAGATCTGAATGAATGAAATATTCTCATTGAATACTTTGTTCTGTACAAAGTTAAATGTGCTGACAACAAAATCACACAAAAATCATCAGTGGAAATCAAATTTATTAACCAATGGAGGCCTGGATTTGGAGTCACACACAAAATTAAAGTGGAAAAGCACACTACAGGCTGATCCAACTTTGATGTAATGTCCTTAAAACAAGTCAAAATGAGGCTCAGTATTGTGTGTGGCCTCCACGTGCCTGTATGACCTCCCTACAACGCCTGGGCATGCTCCTGATGAGACGGTGGATGGTCTCCTGAGGGATCTCTTCCCAGACCTGGACTAAAGCATCCGCCAACTCCCGGACAGTCTGTGGTGCAACATGAGGTTGGTGGATGGAGCGAGACATGATGTTCCAGATGTGCTCGATCAGATTCAGGTCTGGGGAACGGGCGGGCCAGTCCATAGCTTCAATGTCTTCATCTTGCAGGAACTGCTGACACACTCCAGCCACATGAGGTCTAGCATTGTTCCTGCATTAGGAGGAACCCAGGCCAAACCGCACCAGGCATATGGTCTCACAAGGGGTTGAGGATCTCATCTCGGATCCTAATGGCAGTCAGGCTACCTCTGGCGAGCACATGGAGGGGCCGTGCGGCCCCTTTCAAAGAAATGCCACCCCCACACCATTACTGACCCGCTGCCAAAACCGGTCATGCTGAAGGATGTTGCAGGCAGCAGATCGCTCTCCACGGTGTCTCCAGACTCTGTCACGTCTGTCACATGTGCTCAGTGTGAACCTGCTGTCATCTGTGAAGAGCACAGGGCGCCAGTGGCGAATTTTGCCAACCCTGGTGTTCTCTGGCAAATGCCAAGCGTCCTGCACGGTGTTGGGCTGTGAGCACAACCCCCATTTGTGGATGTCAGGCCCTCATACCATCCTCATGGAGTCGGTTTCGTTCTAACCGTTTGTGCAGACACATGCACATTTGTGGCTGGCTGGAGGTCAGTTTTGCGGGCTCTGGCAGTGCTCCTCCTGTTCCTCCTTGCACAAAGGCAGAGGTAGCGGTCCTGCTGCTGGGTTGTTGCCCTCTTATGGCCTCCTCCACGTCTCCTGGTGTACTGGCCTGTCTCCTGGTAGCGCCTCCAGGCTCTGGACACTACGCTGACAGACACAGCAAACCTTCTTGCCACAGCTCGCATTGATGTGCCATCCTGGATGAGCTGCACTACCTGAGCCCACTTGTGTGGGTTGTAGAGTCCGTCTCATGCTACCACGAGTGTGAAAGCACCACCACATTCAAAAGTGACCAAAAAACATCAGCCAGAAAGCATAGGTATACCTGAGAAAGTGGTCCTGTGGTCCCACACCTGCAGAACCACTCTCTTTATTGAGTGTGTCTTGCTAATCGCCAAGATTTTCCCCCTGTTGTCTATTCCATTTGCACAACAGCATGTGAAATTGATTGTCAATCAGTGTCGCTTCCTAAGTGGACAGTTTGATTTCACAGAAGTTTGATTTACTTGAAGTTATATTGAGTGTAATGTTGTTTAAGTGTTCCCTTTTATTTTTTTGAGCAGTGTGTATGTATATGTATGTGTGTGTGTGTGTGTACTTTTATATATATATATATATCTATATATATATATATATATATATTAGATAGATATATAGATAGATAGATAGATATATATATATATTATATATAGATAGATATATATATATATATTAGATAGAATATATATACTATATATTATAGATATATATATATATATATATAGAGAGAGATATATATATATATATTATAATATATATATATATATATATATATATATATATATATTATAATTATATATATAGAGAGAGAGATATATATATATATATATATATTATATATAATATATATACTATATATATATATATAGAGATATATCTATATATATGATATATATATATATATATATATAATATATATATATTTTAATATTATATTATATATATAAGGATATATAATATATATATATATATATGGAGAATATATATATATATATATATAATAATATAATATATATTATAGATATATATTATATAGAGATAATATATAATATATACTATATATATATATATATATATATATAGAGATATATATATATATATATTATATATATATAGAATAACAACATACTGGTGCTGCATCTAAATAAAATGCAAATGGGATTGTTTGGAGAGAGCAGGTATACATTTAATTCAATGACATAATCTACGAGAGCGATAATAAAAGGAAGACCTGTGGTAAAACAATGCATTTTCTTACCTAAAAAGCTTGATTTTACAAGCATAAGGTCACTGGCCCCGGCAGATTTCTTGATGACTTTCTGTCATCACCGTGGCATTCACTGTTTGTCCCCCAGCTTTGAGTTGATCCTTGGCTTAAACCTCTGTCCCTAAATAATGGTAATATTTGCCCTTTAAGATGGGAAATAATCAATAGACAAGGTGATTTGTCGGAATTGCCAAGTAAACGGCTAACATGTAAAGCATTTTTAAAAAGCCTCTTTATATTTTGTGAACAAGTACAATTTGGTGAAAATATACAGTTATGTAAAATTAAAATATTTTTTTAAACTGAATTCAGTAATAGTGTACATTTCAAACTGGAGCTGTTGGATTGGTTTGTTTCTTGCTTTTTGTATACCTTTTTTATTTTCTCCTCAACTACCAGAACGGACACAAATGTTTGTCACCAGTCGTTTGCTAGAAATGGGATTCACTATGAGACATATCTACTGGGCCATGGAGGCAGCAGGTACTGCTTTTGTAGTGTACTCGTTGACAGTTTTTTGCTTCATGTGCTTTGATTTACATTTCGTGTTCATTGTGTGTTGATCTGTTCCACAAAAAGTGTGATAGACCGTCTCTTTTAGAGCTCCTTTAGGCTCTTCTTCCATGAATGCCTCTTCTTTTGCACCAGCTTAAGCCACACACTATATTTCTCTGAACAGATGTGTCCATCTGTCAAAGTTCTGCATGGTTTTTAGATGGTAATAAGTAGACGCTTCTTGATTCACCTTTTTATTGTAAACTCTCTCATTTCAACCTCCATGTGATCCCTCTAAGATGTAGCAGGTGACTTGGATTCTCAAACCATCGAGGTCTTGGCAAGTTGGATGCTAGAGCACCCCCTGACTGATGACCAGCAGGCAGCTGAGACACCAAGACTGGAGGGAGTAGTCGAAACCCCATCTCCTGATGGACCAGAGACAGTGCAATGTCCTGAAAGGCCCACAAGCCAGACAAGTGAAAGGTGAGAAATTAGAGAAGTTAGTCATAATTTGCAGGTCATTTTTACATTTATTTGTTGTAGTTATAAGCAGAGGCATGGGTGCCTACTAAAGTTGTAATATGGGGAGCAGAGTTTAAATATAGGAAACAATCCTCCTAAAAATAAAAAATAAAATTGTTTATGTTTAGGTTAACATGCTGATATTAACTAATCTAACATCTTTAAAACAATTGTGTTTTTAGCTATAAATCCAGTTCCTGTGCGAATTGTGTCCTGTGGCGGTGGTTTTATTCTGTGGAATAAGACAACCAAATCAAATGCAAAGGATTGGAAGTTAAGGCCACTGTTCTATACACAATCTTTGAAAGCCCCCAAGTGGTCAAATGATTCAGTAGCTCAACTGAGAAGAAAATAGTCACTTCAGCTCTTCAAGCCAACGGTGCATACAGAGCATCTGCATAGTGTAGTGTTAGATTAAGTAGAGTTATTGTTGGGTCATTGCTATAACAGTTGTGTGGCGTTTACACACATTTCCTGGCTGTGGTACAAATGCTTAGCTATCAAATTACATCTGCTACAGTAACAGATGGATAGAAATGCAGTATTGGAGCGTTATCCAGTCAAAGCCATGTATCTTCATAAATATGCGAGGGAGACATGCAGAAGTGTGACGCGGGTAATAATTAGTTTATCTAAATTATGTTATACGTTTTGTAAATGGGTGAGCAGCTGCTCAACTTGCTGTATTATTCAAGCGCCTATGAGTATCATTATACAGTTGGTCTGCTTTGTTTACAGCCTATTACCAGGACTTGACTGGATAGAGAGGGAGAACTTCTTAGATGTACACCTCACTAGGAACAGACCTCCTCCCGCACGGCGGCGGCGCTCAGGACCTACACAGAGGACCTCTTTCCGAAGACCAGGTTAAAGTTGCAGCACAGACCCAGGACATGCATTTCAAATCTAAGATGAAAGCTCAGTTGTTTCCAATAACATGCATATTATTGTGAAACAATCATCCATTCAGACCTGCCATCACCCAGCCCACTCCCACAGCTCCATACAGCAGTTGGTGATTGGCCAGAGCATGTGGAGTTCCATCCTTTCTCTGCTGAGGAAGAGTCAGAGCTGAGTTACATGGATGACCCGTACCATGAAGAGGCTTATGAGGACCTGCTCACCCCTTCGTTCTTCAGTTTAGAGAGAGATGCACTTCAGATTGTGGAGGTGACATTAACATATTACTTTCACTAAACATAGATAAAACAAAATCTAGATTTCACCAGTGTACTGAATGCATTTAAAAGATTGGATTAGTTTACAATACACTGGAAATATCATGCGTTTTTATACTCCCTTTCCATCAGGCTGGAGAAGAGCACAGTCAGATGGTGAAATGTGAGCTGTGCAGCGCCTTCACCCTGCAATTTAACAATCACATAAAGCGACGACATCCTGGGTGCGGACAAAGTGCTGCTCGCAAGGGCTACGACAGTACCGGAGCTTACGTGGATGTTTGGTTCAAAGGGGAGTGTGGCTCCAATTTCCCCTTCTACCTCCTCTGCAGCTCCTGCAGGGAAAAGTACCTGGCAGCTAATGCAAGTGATCCAAATTCAAAATATGAAAGGTACGGGAGGCGGTTGGTGTATGAGAAATACCATAAATACGCTTTTCTCACATTTTCTGATTGTCATTGTTGTGCTCTTATTTTGCTGCAGGATCAAAGGTCTGACTTCTGATTTGATTGGCCAAATGGACAACACTTCAGATGGTAAGAAGGGCCAATTCCCTTGAAAGATGAAGGCACCTAAAAGAAGTAACAATTGTTCTAATATTTGTGACAAAACCTTAATATGATGCTTCTGTTTGCTCAGATGAATGGGAAATGAGCCACCAAGCTGAGGATGACCCAGATAAATTGACAGGATTGGAGGATTTTGGGCTCCTGCTGAGACCACTGGGGCTGACTGAGAAAAAGCTGGTTCCTGATCCAATTGTCTTTACCGAACCAGATCCTCTTGGAGCTCTAGTTTACAGCTCATCCTGTCCCACAAGGGTAGCCTCTAAAGGTATTGTTTATTAATATTTGTTTTTGTTAAGGGATGCATGCATATTTAATCTCTGAGCCAACCAGCTAAATGCTATGTGCGACACAAAACCAACAGTTTGAAAACTCAGATCCAGAGTTACAATGGAATGGTATAGGTCAAATGAGCTGGAATAGTCTTCTCAAACTCAAGACCTAATTATAACTCAGAATCTATTGCAGGCTCTCTGCACAATCTGACTCAGCCAGAGCTGCCCCTTCAAAAAACAGCTGGCAAATAATTCAGTCTCTCTAAATGTGCAAAGCTGGTAGAGACATACCTGAAGGTGGCTCTAACAAGTATTGACTCAAGGAGGATGAATCCTGATGCACAATGCACTTTTCACATCTTTATTTGTAAGGAAAAGTTTAATCACTATGTATAATTTTCTACTTTGCTATGTTTTAACTTTAGGAACTGTGGCTGTGGACCAGAAGACATCCCTGAGCCTTGGGCAGCAGGCGGTATCTTTGAGGGACTCACATGACCGACTAAAAGCCTTACGAAGAGTCACATCCACAGCACAGATTCTCCTAGCTTACAGCATGGTGATGAGAGCGCTGTCTCAGACTGCCTCAAGGTAAATGTTGCTACAACAGTATTTAGTCACTTTTTTTATTTAACATGTAGTTTAAATGCTGTTTTCCATTTTGCAGCGCATCAGTGTGCAGGCAGTCTAATGGGCTGGAGTCTTTGGGACTCGCAGACATCCGGATCCTGGTGCGCCTGATGACTTTGGCTGCAGGGGGCAGAGCGCACACTTGTGTGGACAATGCCCCAGGAGTGAGGGGACTGGTGACGGAGCGCCACAAATCTACCTGCTTCAGCTTTCTCACCTCAGCCATCGGCATTGTGGTTTCCCACAGCGTTGCTGCTTACAAGCAGCTGGTGGAGATATGCACTCAGGTTAGTTTGGTTCAGTCAAACACAGACACATTTTCTTCCTATGTAAGTGTTGTAGATAAGAGTAATTTTGAAACTTAACTTTAATTAACATTTGTCAGCTTTTTTTTCTCTAAATTAACTTTTACACGTGGCAAAAAAAGAAGTAAAACTTTGCTCTCCCAGTAAATTCCTGTTAGGTTTGTTTAGCTGATTAGCAGTTTATCCAAGGAACTTGCACAGTCATAAATCTTTAGGAACAACTATAAAATATGGAATTATCTAAATATTGGCTCAATCAGTCTAGTTCCCCTTGCTAAACATGAAGCAAAAAAGTTTAATTTCATCTGTCTTAACATTACTGCTTTCAGGACCTAATGGCTGCAGCTACTGGGGTGAATGTTGGAGCCATCACAGAACCACAGCAGAGAGCAACTTTAACAACTTCAACTCAAGCAGCTATGCAACAGATGGACCTCAATGACCAGACACCTCCAACATTCCTGGTCACACAACATCTGGTGTCTCTGCTCACTGACAAGAACATTCACTCTTCCAGCCTTGATAGAACTGAACATGAGACTAATGGTGAGTAATGCCTCTCTTTGTGACTGGCTGCATTATATTTGCTAATTAATCACAGTGTTATTCATCATTTTCACATGTATCTATTTGGCCTAGACGGAAGTAACCAAGGGATGGCTTCTTCATCTTTGCCTCCTTCTCCTTCTCCTCACCTAAGTGGCAGAACGGGCCCTTTGGAGCTAGCAAATGCTTTGGCAGCATGTGTCCTTTCTGCACGACTTACCAGCAAACACCGACAATGGGCAGCACAGCAGCTGGTGAAGGCCTTGGCCTCTGCAGGGAAAGAAAGTCCAAATCGGCCCCAAACATACAGTGACCTGGCTGGTGATCTGCGCAAGTGTCCCCTGAAGAGACTTGAGGGCCATTACAACAAGGTAAGCTAAATTAACTGCTTCTTTTTGCTTGTCTTCTGGATTTGGGGTTTGTTTGTTTGAAGTAAAGTTTTTATTATCAGCTGCATTATTATATCTTCTAATCATTACAAAAGTGTACCCTGACATGCCAATAATTTGTACAGTGGGGCATTTCTAAGCTTGATTGGAAGTAGCAGATTTTTCTATGTTTATTATTGTGACTTAAAAACAGAAACTTTATTTGTTTTTTTCTGTAAAGGTGGCGAGTTGTTCCTGGAGCAGTGATCCGGGTTTGCTTGCTACGTGCTCCCAGGACAAGGTTGTACAGTTGTGGAGAATCAGCCAAAGCTCTGTGGAGTTACAGACCACCTTCTCCTGCATTGTCAGGTTAAATCTACTTGGGTTTACAAGGGTTTTTGTTAATGTCATACCTACTTTTATACACCTTTTGATTTTATTTTGTTTTACTTTAAGTTTGTGTAATGTCGACAATATAAAGTTGACATTGTTACTCAAAGCAACAAATGCAACAGGGTTTCTACTGGATTTTAAAAAGTCTAAATTTAAATTTTCTCAATTTTAGACTTTAAATTCCATCATAGTTCTTTTTATTTTAATGTTAGTTCTGTCTTAAATTTGTTCAGCTTTGACTTCTTCCAATAATTTTTTTAATGTGTATTTATTCAGTGCACCAGTAGTTCTGGCTGGGGGAATTATGGTGTTAATGACAGAAAATAGTGTTGTAGTGAAGACCCCCTAACCTGAGACAAAATCAAGACCAAGACTAATGAGAGACCATTTTATAACCATTGCTGTAATCATAATAATATAGTTGTTGCTGCAAATGTTTAACAAGCTAAACAAGATGATCTTGAGACAAAGACCAATCTTGAGACTCAGATCAAGACAAGAAGAATTTATAATCCAACATTCAGCCTTTTCTGCAAAGCTGTCAACGCAATCTATTGCTGTTTTATTTAGATAAATAAAACCAAAATATTCTTGTTGCTTTATCCACTACCAGCTCCTTCCACATGGAAGAGGGTATGTTTTACAGCATTATGCTTGAAAAACAGGGATTTTGACCTAATGCCAAAGACCACTATGACTCTTTTTAGAGTAGACTACTATAGTTAGGTAACTTGGTGTTAAATCTATTTACTCGCATGCCAGAAACAAAGAAGAAGAGCAAAAGTTGACAAAATTATATTTAACAACCTTAAGACATTAGGTAGGTCAAGGATGTGTTATTGCAGAAACACATCCTTAACAGAAAGTATTTGTCAGAATTTATTTAGGTCTTACACTTAAATCATTATGTTCTTAAGAAGTCTCTAATTTAACTTGGAAACCCTAGATAAACATTTGGCATCGGCTGACTTGTTTTGTTGAATGAATGTAATTACTAATTCAGTATTTTTGTTCTTGGCATACCTTGCAGTAAGACAGACAGATCAGGCTCTGAGCGAGCTGGCAGATGTCAACACATCTCTCCTGTGTTTTGGAGTACTGGAGGAAACTTTTTGGCTGCTCCTGAGAACAAACACATCAACATCATGAACATCAGAGGTCCGTCTGTTTGTCTCCTACAGCTATTATCGTAGTCTGAATATTGGTGTAAACTTCTGGATTTTATGCCATCACGGAAAAAAAGTTGCTACAACCAGTACAGTGATTATAAATAACAATTGAATAGTTATTGCCAAACAGTATATCTTGTTTAAAATATGTTCCAGCTATGTTGAAAGAATATTTATCAGTTTTTAAGAGCATCCATGCATCCATTGTCTTCCACCTTTCAACATCAGGTTGTGGGGACAATAGGTCCAGAAAGCAACTCCAGACATCGCTCTGCCCAACGACATCCTCCAGTTCTAGGGTGTCCCAAGGCATTCTCAGACTAGATGGGATATATAGTCCCTCCAGCGAGTTCTGGGACTCCTCCGGGGGTCTCCTCCCAGTGATGCTTCACTGGAAAACCTCCAAAGGGAGGCGCTCAGGGGGCCTCCTGATCAGATTCCTAAAACAACTCAACTGATTGCTTTTAATGTGGAGAAGCTGCGGCTCTGTTTTGAGGTCCTCCTAGATGACGGAGCTCCTTCTCATTTCCAAGGCTCTCTATGGAGGAAGCTCATTTCGGCCGCTTGTATCCAAGATCTCCTCCTTTCGGTCATGATCCACTTGTGATGACCACAGGTCGTTGGACAGGTTGGAGCGTAGACTGACCAGTAAATTGAGAGCTTTGCTTTTCAGGTCAGCCCTATCTTTGCCACAACAGACAGATCAGCACCCGCGTTACTGCAGATGAATCCCCAAACCATCTGTCCATCTCCCGTTCCATCCTACCATCACCCGTGAACAAGACATCAGGATACTTATCCCAGTTTTAGACAGAGACTGACCCCCAACTCCGAGGGGGCAGTCCAACCTTTTTAGGCCAAGAACCATGGTCTCAGACTTGGAGAAGCTTACTCTCATTGGCCACTTCACACCCAGCAGTGAACCATTTTTAAGTACAACTATTAGAAAAAAAAAAGTTATTTATTATAAAAATCCTAGCACCCAATGAATAGTAACATGAGGTAGCTAAATCTCACATGTCAGTGGAGTACATCTAAATCAGAGAAATCTTTGACATTACAAAAGAAGAATAAAATCATGGTAATATGTGTACTAGTTATGACCTAATATTAATGATTTCTCTCACATTTCAGGATCCCTCTGTCATGTAGAAGATCAGAGCTCTCGGGTCACAGCTCTTTGCTGGGCTCAGAGCTTCAATCTGTGGTTGCTAGACCAGTCTGCAGCCAGCAAGAACAGGCCTGCCGAGAGTCTGCTGGTGGGACGGCTGGATGGATCCCTCTGCTGGCTGCAAGTCACAATGCAAGATCTGGATCTGCTTGTGAAGAGAACTGAACTGACTCACTGCCACAGACAAGAGGGTAAAGAGAAGACTGCATGCAAAGTTTAAAAGCACACTTAGATAACAAAAAAAATAAATTCTGTCTTAACAAAGAACAGGACTTTGCTTAATTCTGAGTTGTAAATACAAATAGCCTTTTGCTATAATTCTATAAAGAGACAGTGCACTTCCATTAAACAAAAAGGATTTCACATTGGAGTTTGTGAATAGTTTTAGTGCTGTTATGAAGCAACTTTCTTACTTATTTTTATAATCTATATTCTGAGTAAACAGTTTTGTTTTCTGCTGAAAGACTGATGATCCTCACATCTGTAAATTTAAGGACTGATGGGCAAAAGGGTCTGAAATACAGGAGAAAACGGTTAGCATGGCTATTCCTGTCTTCACACTAAAGCCATTGCTGCAGTTCTTAATTTTGATTCATTGCTAAGACTCAAAGAGATGCATCACCTGGAATTCTGTGCTTTTTATTAAACATTGACCCACAGATGCCAACTTTTCTTTTGAACTATAATATCGGATATCATTAATTATTCATCCTAGGAGCATATGTGATATCACACCTCTTTTGCCTGTATGAGTAATTCCTCTAAAACCCTATTAAAACAGCATTTGAATATTATTTTAATTGTGAAATTTTAATTGTGTGGCTCACTGAGGAGTGGAACCATCTTGCAGTCTGAACGTTGTGGTTTGATTCCAGTTGTGTCCGTTGCCACTTATTGGCTTACCCTTGGGCAAGGCACTTAACCCCAATTTACCTAGCAATCTGCATATTGGTCTTTGTGTCTGTGCCCATTTGAGTGCAGCTAGGTAAATGTGGCTGTTATGTAAAAAGCACTTAAAGTGGTCATTCTGTCTAATAATAGCAAATAGGTTCAGGTGATTTAACATTTAAAGCAAAACAAAAGCATTACAGAGTGGACAATTGAAACTGTCTTTAGCATCTTATTGTAGCTATTAGCATGGCTAGCATTACTAAAACATCAGACTTTGTATGTGTATTTCCTAGAGTATTTAGATTCTAAGTTTAACAGAGATTTTCCAAATCCAGAATATCCTATAACATACAGAGGTTGAAAGCTCAAAATGTTAAACCAGAGAAATTTTACTGTAAAACTTTCAACCCTCCTGTGGGAGTTCTCTCTCTCTCTATCAGCTTTAAAGAATTGCTACTGTACAAAATACAGTTTCCAGGATACAGTGGGAATACCTTCTTACCTCTCAGTGCTTCCTTTGATGCAATCCAAGTAACCTTATTGACACTGAAATAACTAACTTAAGTCTTCTTCACTTGGTAACACATCCAGCCTAGCAGCACTTAGTAATGTTCTTTCAACAATTAGAAAAATATTGGAATTTTCTCTTCTGGGTGCATCTCTAGATTCAAAATGTCTTGCAGTTTGTCTGACGTGTCCAACAATATGTTTCACTTAGACTAACTGTTTTTTCATATAGCCCCTAACTGTGTGGCCTGGCACTCAGAAGACAAGCCTTTTGCTGTGGGCTATCCAAGCGGGAAGATCCTGCTGGGCACAACAGAGAGCTATGAGAACACACAACCTGTAGTGTTGTCTCTCTTCCAGGTTTGTCACACACTGTACATACATTCTAAACATGCTAAATCAAAAGAAAAAAAATATATTCAGATCTGTCTCTGACTATACTCTATTATATTAGGTTTCTCTTTGACAAGTATAAATAAACTGATACTTTTTAGATGCACTAAGTTCAAGTGTAGATTCTGAGGGAGTTGGCTCAGTTTACCTAAAATAGCCACTTCGTATTTTGAAGTAATTTAATTTAAAAAAGAATACATACAAAATATGGAAAATTTCACAATAGTCTGAAATGTTCAAAGGTGCACTGCCTAATTTTTCACCATAATTATGTTGCATGTTTATTTTTTGTTCACCCCAAAGACATGTAATGTACAACTTTTCTTAGATTTTATGCCTCTGACATCTCACCATCTCATGTTCTCCACCCTATAGGACACTGTGAGTTGCCTCAAATGGGACCCCACCGGACACTTGCTACTGTGTTTGGGGAGGTCAGAGGTGGTGAAGGTATTGGGGCGCTCTGGGGGAACCTGGGTGACCCTGCACTCTCTGTATCACACCAGCACTGTTAACACTGCAGAGTGGTGCCCGCTCGCTGGCAGAGCACCCAGTCCCAGACTCATGATGTCCGTGTGAGTTTATAAAAAATAAAATAAATCTAACTGAAACTGCTGAAAATTAGGATAACTGTATATTATTTAAATATTGATGGCATATTATTAAAGTTTTTTCTTTTTTCTTTTCACATTTCTGTAGAGGTTGTCAGAATGGTTCGGTGTATGTTTGGACTCTACCACAGGGGGGCAATACTGTATCTTTGCCAAACATATTGAATAGCCCGCCAAGCCAGGACAAAAGCTTCGAGGTCAAGGTCAGTTTGGAGCCTTTTCTTGCAGCCTCTGCGCTATAAAACTCAGCAGTCGTTGCTACAATGAGCTCTAATCTGTTACCATTATTGAGCAGAAAATGGCAGCTATTTATATGATTTTAAAATAGCTCATATAGTCATTTGCTTTTCTTTTCTTTTCTTTTTGTAGCAGGATAGTGCAAAGTGTGTCTTCGTACTTAAGGGGCACATCACAGCGGTGAAGTCCCTTTCGTTTTGTTCCAGTGGCCTGGCGCTAGTTTCTGGAGGGATAGGAGGACTGCTCAACATCTGGTCCCTGAAGGTGAATGAGCTTTACTGCAGCTGCAGTTCCTGAAAAATAAGACCAAACATAAAAATTGGCAATATTATAGTCTGTCTTCTGTGACAATATGAAGTTGTCTCATTTCAGAGCCTATATTCTTCTGTCTCTTATAGGATGGGTCAGTGTTACAGACTGTTACAGGACTTGGGTCTGTTGTCAGCACTACATGGATACCAAATTTAGGTGTAGCTGCTTGCTTTGGGAGATCCAAGGTAATTTAAATAATTTCTAACTTTGTTGACATTAAATAACACAGTTAGACTGTTTTATAAATTAGGAGACCTTTTACAGGCATTTTTTTGTATTCGGGTTTTTTCAAAGAAAACAGCCTGAAATTTCACACATTTCTGAATTTTATTAGTAAAAAAATTTTAAAAATATCCTTTTCTAGTTCTCAGTTACAGTATGTGCTGTTTTATGTAGGTCTATGAGATACAATGAATTAAGGTTTTTGATTCTAATGCGAGAATAATGTGGTAAACTTCAAGAGGTATGGATAATTCTGTAAGGCACTGTATTTGTTTAAAGAGCTCTTGTCGCATTTCCAGGATGTTTTGTTAATCTGCTGTACCCCCGACTGGATCAGTGAAAACCATGTGCTGGCATCCTGTCGAATGGTCCTCAGAAGCCAGAACATCTTGGGCCTGAATCGAGCGCCCTGTTTGGCCGTCTTCCTTGAGAGGCTGCCACTGTTGCTGCAGGAGCAGTACAGCTATGAGAGGGTCATTACTGAAACTATGTTCTGAAGCTGATTCATAATTACCCTATAGGTTAACTGTAACATAATTTTTTATGTGTCGTGTAAGTGCAGAGCCACGTGGCAGCCGGAGATCAACTTGTCCACAGTGCGTTCCTGCAGAACCTAGCTTCC
The DNA here is from genome assembly GCA_036173005.1 of Crenichthys baileyi. Taxonomy (NCBI): domain Eukaryota; kingdom Metazoa; phylum Chordata; class Actinopteri; order Cyprinodontiformes; family Goodeidae; genus Crenichthys; species Crenichthys baileyi. The sequence continues at coordinate 142,884 of JAHHUM010000700.1, read as the reverse complement.
CTGGCTGTTGGTTTGTCTTTAGAAAAACACCTGTGCTCTTACCCACGGCCTCCACATCACACCTATCCCGATGCTCAATCCTGCTTGTCAGAGTGGAGCTGGCTGCTCACATATGCCACCACTGTCCACAGTGCAGAGGCTATCGCCAGTGGTACTGCCTTCCCTGAATCCTTCATAGTTTCCGGGCTTCTAGAAGTCCAAGACTTGAGGGTCAGCAAGGCACTGGTGAGTGTTGATGTTAGTGTGCTTAGAAAATGTTTATTGTCCGTTGCTAATATCCTGTAATTTGGCTTTAGGACAACAGCATGTGGAGCTTCAAAATGGATGAACAGCTGATGTCATGGGCCACCAGCAGACCCGAGGTTGTGTTTTCCATCTACTATTTAATATTTTATTTCACCATTTGAAGCAAATATTTTTTTAAAACCAAACATCCTCTGATTTCCACATGAACTCTGTGTTTCTCAGGACTGGCAGGAAGGAGGTAAAAGCGAGGTGTACCTCTGGGGTAATGGACGCTACGGACAGTTGGCAGGAATGGGAACCAACCTCATGATGCCAACAGTAGCTCCCTCTCTGTTACAGACGCAGCAGGTATCTGCTATGTGACTCAGGGTGTGGTGTTGGTTTCTATTTACTGTTGTTTTGTTATGTTTCTGTCTACTTTCTGTTTTATCAGGTTGTTTGTGGTCAGAACTGCACTTTTCTGGTTCAGACCAATGGGACTGTCCTGGCTGTTGGTGAAGGACAATATGGTCGACTTGGCCAGGGGAATTCTGATGATCTATACGTCCCCACTATTATCTCTGCATTTCAAGGTCCAGTATTTATCTTATAAAGCTTGGTCTTCACCTGCTTCGGTATTTTTCTGCAGACCACAAAGTTGGGAGTATTTAGTTCTTTTTAAACCTGGACCTGACTGTCATGTCTTTATGCAGGGTATGTTGTGACTCAGCTGGTGACCTCCTGTGGCTCAGATGGACACTCAATGGCCCTGACTGAAACCGGGGAGGTGTTCAGTTGGGGAGATGGAGATTTTGGAAAACTAGGCCACGGCAACAGTGAAAGACAACGGAGACCCAAACAGATCGAGGCACTACAGGGAGAGGAGGTCATCCAGGTAGACACTGTTGGTGCTCTGAGCTTCCAGATATTAGAAAAATGAATTTCTCTCACACTGCCTGTCATTCTCACTCACGCAACTCAAAAAGAGCTTGGGTTACAGAAGGAACTTCAAGAAAATCCTAAAAATCCAAAACATTGTTAAATGGTATAATCCAACCTTATCAGGATAACCCGACTGTAAAGTACTGCCTAGCAGCATAGTGGCCCCACTTAATGTAACGGGTGCCGTGAAAGTAGCCTTTTTCATAAAAACGTTTTTTTATTTCAGGAGTAATATTTGTGTTTTTGAGGCTCTGACTAAATGCAGTCGGAGATTTATAGCCAAAAAGGCTGGGATGAATTCTTCAGTGTTTCTATACTCACTTGTGTTGTCATTGAGATAAATACTAGGGGTGATATCTTCATGATACCATTTGATTACTGACACGTCGGTACGCAGAACGTTTTTCGTCCGCCTGCAGGTGGACCCACGTTGTGTATTTTTTCTTATATGTTGAGCTTAAAGCTATTTCATTTTAGTTTTTCACAGCCTGGATATTTAGTTCAGCCTTTTCTGGTTCTTGCTCAGCTAACCCTTTTAAGCCTTTGTTATACAGTCACTGTAAACTGTGTGAGTCCCTAATTTTGTGTTCTCCAGAGTTAGGTTTTCAGTTAGCTATAAGATAATCAAGGCTTGACATCCCTAAATCGATTCAGAATCATCCAGATCCACATAGGAATGCATCAAAAATACATTTTAACTCTAATTTCTTCAATTAACCCAATATTTTTGCAATTATCTTAAAGGGAAAATTCTTTAACCACCCTTTCCCTGTCTTTGAATTCAACAATAGTCAGTCCCATCAGGAACTGTTACAGAAAGTTCAACAAAGTACCTTATGAAACAAACCTGTGATGCTGTTTTGACTGCATAAGATAAGAGTCCACTTGGGTAAAAAGTTTGTGATCATTCATGTAATGTTTGGAGGGACTACGTGGATTTATTAATTGTGTTATTCGCTTCAAAACTCATCTCCTTACCCTTGATCTGGTAATTTATATGTGCAATGTTTTAAAGGTAAAATAATGCAAATAGTTCACATGCTGCTTTTTTTTCGCACCCAAGTTATTGCCTCCCTCGGCTATAATTGGTTGTTCTTTAGGTTTGGAAAATGAATGAGTGCAGTGGCTCTTAATTTAAAACCAAGATCACCAGGTATGTGTGTGAGGTTTACATTGGACAGAAATGGTCAAAAACAAAAGATAAATAAGGGAATCAGCACCTTTTATAAATAAAAGATTATGAGGAAATCTTAAACTGGGAGCAGATTAAAAACCCCGCTGGTTCTTTGAATGTAGTTTTCCTGATTTCCAGAAGAGCACATAAATGATATCAAGACAAACCAAGGTGCACGAAGATATATATAAGATATATATTTACTGAGGCTGCGTATTGGACTCTTATTACCAGAGTTTTGAAAGTGTCATGCTTTGTTTGGGCAGCTTGCTTGTGGCTTCAGGCACTCTGCTGTGGTCACAGCAGATGGGAAACTGTTCACCTTTGGCAGTGGTGAATCTGGGCGTCTGGGTCTAAGGTCAACGTCCAATAAGATGCTGCCTGAAAGGGTGGCTGCGCTTGAGGGATATCATGCAGGACAGGTAAGGAATAAATGTGGCTACATTTAATTTATTGCTTTAGTGTCCTTGTGTAGAAAAAAAAACGAACGTTTGTTTACTTCTCTCAGGTTTCGTGTGGCCTCAACCACACATTAGTGGTATCTTTGGATGGAAGTGTTGTCTGGGCATTTGGAGATGGAGATTATGGCAAACTTGGAACTAGTTCCTCCACAGCGAAATATTACCCTCAGGTGTGTTAACACCATCAAAACAAATAACATTCAGGAACCATTGAAATTAAAATTTGTTGATTTTGTCAATCCTAGAAAGACATGAGGAGTAGCAGCAAGTCTAAAGTGTCATATTTACACCAGATTCTTTACATTTTTGATGCTACTTTTTTCACATTACCAGATGAAATATTTCACTAAATTTCTTTTCTGTTTAGAAAGTGGAGCAGCTTTGCAACAAGGGCATCAAGAAGGTCTGCTGTGGGACTCAGTTCTCTGTGGCACTGAGCAGTGATGGACATGTTTACACATTTGGACAAGGTACGTCTTACTACTGGAGTCAATTTGTGTTCTGGAAAGAGGACAAAAGTTTTTTTTTTAATTGAGCAAAGCTGAAACAACATTTGTGCCCTTCTTCCTTTTTAGCTGGGAAGAGCAAATGTTTTGCATTAAGATTTTAAGGCCTACTTCTTAAGATATATTTTTTCATATTTAAAAATGACAAATAAAAATATGTCTAGGCTTATCTTTCCAAATGATTTAACTTCATACTTCTAGCTTTTAGGGCCTCAATAACAAAATACAGTCATGTTCAATAAGTTAGAATATTTGTTCTGATGAGGCTCGTTAAGCAGGTAAACTCTTAAACATACTGTTCATTAAGCCCACATTTCTGTTTAAAAAATGTGTTTTTTATTGGTCTGATGTAACATTTTAATCTGAAATGTCTTTCTTTGATTACCTGTAAGCAGAAAATCATCATAATTAAGACAAGTAAAGATTTGAAAGCATCAGTCTGTGTGTAATTAATCCATATAATTTGCTTCACTTTGTGAATTGAGTTACCAAAATAAAGGAACCTTTTTAATTATATTGTAAGGAGTTACAGGCCTTTCTGAAACAAAGCACTGGGTTATAATCTGCCACTAAACTTTACAATAATTTGTTTTAACAGGTAATTATTGAAGTAGCCCATTTAAAAAAAACACTGAGAGGAAATTTGGTGTTTGTTTACATCTTAAAACTCTCTTTAACCCTTTTCTGTTTTGTCATGTTATTGGTATTTAATGTGATAAACTAACATTTTACAAACAGAAAACAGAAAAGTGTGGTGTGCATTTGTTTTCAGTCCTCCTGAGACAACACTTTGTAGAACCAACTATCACTGCCATTAAATCTGCAAGTCTTTCGGTGACTATCTTTCCTAGAAAATGAAATTTGACCTATTCCTTATTACAAATAGTGCAAGCTCAGTCAAATTGTGTATAGAGCCTGTGAAGAACAATTTAAGCGTTTTGCTAAAAAATTCGATTTAAGTCCAGGCCTTGACTGGACCTCTGGTAGGTTTGTTTGTCATGGATTTTATCTAGAGGTGTCAGAGTAAAGGTGGATAATTACAAATGCAGGCCACACTTTTCACTCTCATCATTTTCCTGCAAGGGGTACAAATATTTTTGCAAGGTACTGTTATACGGTGTTTTCCTGATTCCGGAAGCCATGGCTGCCATCTTAGCCTTTTATTTTGCACCTTCATCATAACACTTGGCAATAATACCACCAAGAATCACTGTTTTTGTGGAGACACTTCACTATCCTCACAAAATTTCAAATGTGCAAAGGAAATGTGGGTTTATTTGTCATTTTTCTGTTGATCGTTCAGAGCGTCTGATTGGTCTGCCCGACCTCATGCTGAAAAATAAATCCACGCCACAGGTGGTCCCGTCCTTGGAGGGGCTTTTTATAGACGACGTTGCTGTGGGCTGTGAACATGTGCTGGCTCTGGCCTCCACTGGAGACGTGTATGCATGGGGCTGCAATAGTGAGGGACAGGTACCCATTGTGTTCTGTTACAGCGTGAATCACTAAGACAGTAAGCAATTGTAATGCCTTGCTTATCTGTGGGACTTGTAAGACTCCATTGCTTGTGTTTGTGTTTGTTCCAGCTTGGTCTTGGGCACTCCAATCAAGTGAAGGAGCCAACACTCATAACTGCTCTGCAAGGTAAAAACATCAGGCAGATCTCTGCTGGCCGCTGCCACAGCGCAGCTTGGACAACCCCTTCTGTCTTGATGAAAAACTCAGGTATAGTCCTATTGTGTCTGCACACAAAAGCTCTATGATCTAGGAAAGGGAGAGAACTGGGAATCCCTTATGTTACCTTCACTGGCAGGTGGCTCTGGACATTTGCAGCTAGGTCTTCCCCAGTCAGTTCCTCCACACTACAACACTCTGAAGGACTGCAGCCCCGATGTCCTCAGCATGCGCCTCAGGGTGCTCTACCACTTCTCTGATCTCATGTATAAGTCCTGGAGGCTACTCAATGTGGACACCAAGAATCAGGTAAATTAAATCCTTTTGCTGTGCTTCTAAAATATTATTTGTAAAAAAAAAAGGCATATTTTATTGCAGTAGCATAATCAATAGCGATAGCATAAGATTTTAGAAAAATAAAACCTTGTATTTGAGTAGAGTTATTCATTACAGAATAAAATAAGAAACAAATATTGGCATCCTTGCCATTATTGTTGTGTGGGATACCCTATATATAAAGGAGTGGCGCAGCACTCTCCTCCTTTAAACATTTCATGAGGTTGGAGCATCCATAAAGGCATTCTAACACTCCACTTGGCACAATTTCTGTAGACTGCCCAGAGTCTTGGCTCCTCTCTTACTCCTCTCTTCTCTTTTTTTATTTATTTTGCTCTCTTCTCTTTAGCAGCTTCACAGCTTTTTTTTATAGGATTTAGGCCACGAAAAAAATAAGTTTATTTTGCATCTGGCAAACCAGTTTGGTGTTATTTGGTTTTATCTGTCTGAAAAGCTTAATGATAGCCTAGTTTCAATTTGCTTACAGAGTCTTTCAGGATTTATTATTTAAACACTTCTGCTGTTACAATGTTCAATGCATTCATGGTGCAGTGCACTCTAACAAGGTTCCCATGGAGGAGAAACTGCCCCCTCTTTCCCAATCAAAGATCCTCAGTGGGCATGAGGTACTTTTCCACATATTCATTCTTTGTTTTACTCCGCTTCTGGATGGATTGTTTATTGCTGAAAAAGTGAATTTGATCTTATCTGATCGAAGCTCGCGGTTCCACTTAAAAGTCCCAGAAGAGTTTAGTAAACTCCATGTTTGCATCTGAAATGGTAGGAAGGATTGTTTTTTCACAGACAACACTCATAAACAACTGGTTGGCATGTCGATGGTGTGTGATGGCTGTCATGGAGACCTGGTGTCCTCAGGATGTCCCTCTGTGCTACAGTACCTGATGCAAATGTACTTTTTCTCATTGTTCATGGCGGCAAGTTAAATTCGGATGCTTATCCAGCCTCGTTTGTCACAATTCAAGTCGTTTTTAAATTTTTATTCATTGCTCTGAAACCAGCAAGTGTAGGTGAATCGTTATTTTAAAGTAGTCATTTTCACACTTGTGCAGTTCAAAACACATCTGCCTTTCTTGGATTGGATTTTCTCTGTCATTCCATTTTGAAGAGTAGCTAGGGGAAATCGGGTTACATTTATTTTAAAGGGCTTCTTAGTGTCACAACCTGTTTTGCCACTGTCGATGTAAAAAAAAAAAAGTCCCACTTAATTAACAAAAGTTGAATTTTGTTTTCTAAATTCTTGATTCTGCAACTGAAGTATGAATTAATTGTAAGACAGGTTTAGGTGCCAATGCTGCCAACAAATCTTTCACATCCATATATTGCAATTTAAATATTTTCTGAGATTTACATTAAGCAGTAATTTGAAATTTTCCTACTGCTCTTGTTTTACATGCCTTCCCTTCTCTTGTCCAGGTCTCCATGTCACGCTACACTTCAGGGGCAACAGCTATCATCCGGGGTGAACTCAGAGGTCTGCTGTCACCCAAGGTCAACATTCTGCCTCTTGTGCGCTCAATCGGCAGGACGATGACCCAGGGCAAAACATATGGGCCACAAATCACAGTGAAACGGATTTCCACAAGGTTAAAATGACCATATTGTTAAGTCCCTTGGCTGAACCGGAATGTCTTTGGGGTTGTTGAGGAAATAAATGTGCCTGGGTGCCCTCACGGCATGCTGGGTTTTCAGCTGGCCAACCAGACCTATTAAAGGAATTTTAAGACTCTTATTTGGGATGTTGATTGTTTTACTTGAAATATTTCTTCATGGTTTAAAACCCACTCTCGTTCACTCCCACAGAGGACGTTCGAGCAAGCCCATCTTTGTGCAGATCGCAAAGCAGGTGGTGAACCTGAACCCTCTGGAGCTGCGGCTGCCATCCCGAGCTTGGAAGGTGAAACTGGTTGGGGAGGGAGCCGACGATGCTGGTGGAGTGTTTGATGACACTATTACTGAGATGTGCCAGGTAGGTGAAAACTACAGTCTGAAGTCTGAAAGCATCAGAGATTATGTGCTGCATGTAAATTGACAGTGTAATGTGCTTGCATTAGGAGCTGCAGTCTGGTGTGGTGGACCTCCTGGTTCATACTCCCAACAGTTTTGCAGATGTGGGGTGCAACACTGACAGGTGCACATTCTAACAGGTTTTATTCGTAAACCAAGCTGTCCTATTGTCAGAAATGATTTTACCACTGGTAATGTTTCCAAACATTTGTAGGTTCTTGCTTAACCCGGGGGCTCACTCAGAGGATCACATGGTACAGTTTCGCTTCCTGGGTATCCTCATGGCTGTGGCCATACGCACCAAGAAGCCTCTGGACTTGTATCTGGCTCCCTGGGTGTGGAAGCAGCTTTGTTGTATGCCGCTGGCAGGAGCTGACCTGGAGGAGGTAGACCTCCTCACCTATCGCACCCTCCAAGGCATCCTTCACTTGGAAAACAGTGGAATCACCGCAGATAATTTTCATGTGGTGAGAAGCTGTTTAAACCAACTTCTTTCAGCAATTGTTCTTCGAAAAGAGACTTTATCATCTTTTTTCTTCTTGTGTCCTCTGGTATCATATCTCTCTCCACAGATGATTCCTCTGGATTCATTCATGGCCCACAGTGCAGATGGAAGGCTGGTACCAGTGGTTCCTCGAGGTCAAAACATCTCCCTGACATTTTCCAACCGCACTGAATATGTAGAAAGAGCGCTGGACTACAGACTGCATGAAATGGATTCACAGGTTTGGAAGGCTATGTGTGCTGACGTGATCAACTAGCATGTACAATGTTATGTAATTACTCAGGAATTATTAAAGTAGCACCAGAAATAACATTTAAAACCAAAGATCTTATGGAAGAGGTTTTGAACCACTAAATAATCTTCGGCACTGATCGAAGGGCTTTGATTGGAAACACATTCACTAAATAAATTAAATTCAGTGTCCTTTGGAACTGGGACAAGCAATTTAGCAACTGAGCACTTCTTAGAGATGTAACTTTATATCTAGCTGTCAAGATTTTGTGGGTTCACGAGAACAGGAGAAGAGAAGGTCTCAGAAAACAGTGGTTCTACTGCCAAAAAAGCATTAAATATGCTCCATTTGGGGCACAGTCAGTAGAACTCACCCTATGTTTAGAGACTAGCAGTCCTGGTTTCCTTTTTTACTTATGCCCAAAGTTATGCCCAAAATTGTTCATTTCCTATTTATTTATTTAAATAAGGACCAAGTACTTAAAAAAATAAATGAACAAATTAAAAGTCAGTGTGAATACCCAGCAGGCTAGTTTTTTTGTTCATATTTTATATAAAGATAACATGTCAAAAATGATATATATACCCTCTCACTATCTTTACTGGCATGGAAACGCTTCTTTTAATGACTGACCAGTTTATTACAGGTTTCCACTGGTATTTTGACAGTTTATCTTTGGTGATGAGCTCCAAGTCTTTGAGGTTGAAGGGCCTCTTTGCCATCATCCTATTGGTTTGCGCTCCCTACAAATTTTCTGTCAGATTCAAGTCAGGACTCTAGCTAGGCTACTTCAACATGAATATGACTTCAATTCAATTCAGTTCAGTTTATTTATATAGCACCAATTCACAACATGTGTCGTCTCAAGGCAATTCACAAAACTCAGGTACATACATTCCAATTAGTCCTAACCATAGAACAGTGCAGTCAGATTCAGTTATATATTCAAATTGGATAAAAAGTTTTTTATCTAAGGAAACCCAACAGATTGCATCGAGTCAGAGATTTGCAGCATTCACTCCTCCCGGATGAACATGTAGAAACAGTGGACAGTCACTGGCGTTGAGTTTGCAGCAATCCCTTTTCTGAGCATGCATGTAGCGACAGTGGAGAAAAAAACTCCCTTTTACAGAAGAAACCCCCGCAGAACCAGGCTCAGTGTGAGCGGCTATCTGCCACGACTGAGGGGGGGTTAGAGAGAACAGAGCAGAGACACAAAGAGAACAAAAAAGCAGTGATTCAGGAGTACTTTCTATGGGAAGGAAAAAGGTAAATGTTAATGGTGTATCTCCTTTAGTCGTTTCCCCTAGAAAGAAAAAAAACAGATAAACTCTGAGCCAGTTTTCAAGTTTAAATCTGAAGAGAGCACATAGAGTTAGTCTCAGCAAAAGCTCAGTCATTGCCATGTCTAGGAGAGAGAAAGGGTTAAAACGAAAAGACAGGGCCATGTGGATCATCTTAGAGGGTGAGCATTAAGTTTTTGCCAGCAGAAGCTTGGGCGATGCCCCTCTCCAGAAAGGTTCACGGTAGACCAGAGTCAGGCCAGGTGTAGCTTCTAGGAAGAGGAAAGAGAGAGAACAAAGTTAAAAACTGAAATAACAGCAAATAATGCAAAATTGTGGAGTAGTGTGAGAATTTGCGAAGAGGGGGAGAGTGGTCATTATGTCCTCCAGCAGCCTTAGCCTATAGCAGCATAACTTACAGAGATAGTTCAGGATAAACTAAGCCACTCTAACTATTAAGCTTTATCAAAAAGGAAAGTTTTAAGCCTAGCCTTTTAAAAGTAGACAGGGTGCCCGCCTCACGGGACTAAAACGAAAGTTACAAATGTAACTACGGTTTTATAACCCCGGGATGACCGCCAAGGGGGGTGCTAAAACACTGAATGTTTCCCCTTCGCGCATGCGCAGTTTCGAGTAATTATACCAAAAAGAGTCACAACCTGTGACCACCGGAGACCAGAGGCTTATATTCCCTTTTGGTCATCCGAGGCTCTGTTCCTACAGAATCTTCTCGCGGAAGCAAGGGGATTCTTTTGAGTGACAGAGAATTTTGGCGGTCATCCCGGGGGATTCATAGAACCGTAGTTACATACGTAACTTTCGTTTCTATTTCATCCAAAAGGGGCCGCCAGAGGGGGGTGCTGAAAAGCACTGAATGACTAATACCAACCATGTCACGAGGAATCCTAAGCACAAAATCAATGAGAGGGCCAAGCGGAGCCTCGCAAAAGAACCTGGCCCCAGGGGATGAGGGGCGGCCACATTAACATTGTAGAAAACCTGGCAAACGTGCTTGGGGGAAGCCCATGATGCAGCAGCACATATGTCCCCCAGTGGAACCCCCTCTCATAGCAGCCCCGGGAAGCAGAGACGCTCCTGGTAGAGGGGCCTTCACACGGACCGGCAGCGGACGGCATCCTACACTGTAGGCATGGCAGAGGGACAATTCACAACCCAGTGGGAGAGGGGGGTTGTCTAGAAAGAGGACAACCCAGCCCCTGGGACCACCATAGCACAGGAAAAACTGGTCTGAGCTTCAGTGGAAAAAACGTATGCCTCAAGCGCCCGTAATGGGAAACAAAACTCAGACCCTTTCTGCCTTTGCACCTGACTGAGGCCGAAACCGAGCCAATCTCAATGGCTGGTTACGGTACGAACTGGACAACACCTTAGGCACAAATGCAGTGTTAGGCCCCCAAGGCAACACCAAAACCATCAAAGGCTCGAAAGGGGAGCAGCACAAAGCTTCGAGAACGAAGGGCAGGTCCCCCCCAATCGGGCACTCTCCCCAACCAGCGGCGGGAGCAGCCTACGTGCACCCGCCCAAAAAAAAAGAGACCATATCATGGCTCCCCACCGTTCGGTTTGCCAACAGATGCATGAGGCATGAAAATTTTGGACATAAACCTTGAGGGTTTGAAGGAGAGCAGCCCTTTTCAAGCAGAGACTGGTGAAACCCAGAATAGTGAGCACCGGACAAGAAAACCCGGATCTTCATTGCGGCCAGAAAAACCACTGAGAAAAAAGGGCGCCATCTGTTGGCATACTGCTGACAGGGAGGGGTGCCCCCAGCACTCAATTTAGTGCGGCCTGACCAACTGTCCGAACACCCAGTCAGCCCCCCCCGTTCGAACTAGCCCATGCCGTCCCCCCTAGGGGGGGCGAAAGCGCCTGAGGGCCCCCGGTTTTACAGCCCGCCAAACTCCCGCATGTTATGTGCTCGGAGCCTTCCGCTGAAGCCAGAGACCCTGGACTGCCCTTTTTTGCCACCCCAGCGCCCCGGGCCCATGGGGGCTGGCAATGTTGTGACCACCCCCCCTGCGACACACCGCTAACCCCCCTAGGGAAGCCCCTTTGGGCCAAAAAAAGTCTCGTCTTGCCATGGGGCTAGGGCACAAAGGCAAGGGCCCACGTCACAGTGAGCCTGCGACCGCCTGTGCAACTTGGCGTCCAGGCAAAAGGGTGTTGAAACCCCCTGCAAAGGGGACAAAAAACGAGTGACTGAAGTCGTTTTGCCTAGCAGCCCCAGGAAAAGGGTGTGGGAAACCGCCTGCCCAGCCTGAATTGACCCGAACCCAACTGAAGATTTTCTGCCCCCCTGAAAACAGATGGACGAGACCCTCAACGTAGTAGAGTCCAGAAGCATCCCAAGGAAAGTGGGGCGTCTCGGGGTTGGGAAACCCGGCAACTTTTTTTCCAAAATTGACTTTGGGGGCCCAACTGCGACACATGTTTTTCAAGGGGGGCGTATCTTGGACAGGCACCTGCCCGAGAGGGGGCCCCAAAAGGAGCCAGTCGTCCAGATACGGAAAAATCCTGACTCCGGGGGCCCCGCAGAGGAGAAAGGGCCCCTTGCACGCACCGAGTAAACCCCTTGGGGAAAAGGGGAAAAGGCCCCCCCGGGAGCAAACCCCGGAATTGCCAATGGCGACCCCCATAAGCAAAACAAGAGAAAGCGGCGATGTTCTGCCGCGATAAGGTACATGAAAGTAGGCATCCGTCAGATCTATTGTTTTTTAAACCAGTCCCCCACCGCAAAAGCCTGAAGAAAATTCTCCGTCGTAAGCCCTGGAAGGGAAGCACCCCCCCCCCCCCGGGGGAACTTATTGAGTGCCCCTGAGATCTAAAATGGGGCCGAAAAAACCCCCCTTTTTCTTTGGCACGACAAAGTACATCGAATAGTAGCCCCCCCGGGTTTGCCGCAGAATGTTTTACAGCCTCGATTGCATCCCTTTTGGGCCAGGAGGGCGGAAAGCTCCTGGTCCAGTGCCCCTTGGGGGCCTCAACCCGGGTCGGCGATAAATGTTATTTTTACCCGCCGCGAGAAAGGGGGCCCCCCGTCGGAAAATGTAGCCTGTAACCGTGGGTCAAAGTGGCAACCCCCCCGGATCCCAGTAGAGCAGCCCAGAAACTGAGCTGCTGATGGGAAAAAAGCCGACGGGTGGGCCCGGTGGCATCATCTTCGACCCCCACTGCCCTTGGGAGCCCTGGGGTTGGGGGCCGGGCAGCATCCTGGGTCTGTCTAACTGGGGGCGGACTGGCTGACGAAAGTCCCTGCCGGGTCTCTGCCCACCTCTCGGGGATAGGAAACCCCAAAAAAAACCAAACCCAAACACCATGCTGAGGTGGGTGGCCGAGCACCCTGGGCTAACGGAAGGACGGGTCGAGCGCTGAGGAGGAGGCATACTCCTGCGGGGGCCAGAAAGCTGCTGGCTAGTCTGGCGCGCCCCGAACAGTTTTGCTGCCCGGCCTCCAAAAAAAGCCCCCCCCCCCCCCGGCCCCCCCTGTTCCCAAACAACTTTTCCCCCGCCCCAAAAAAAATGGGACACTCCTGAGGGTCCGACGGCATGGTTCCTTCAGAGGAGACTGCGCCAGCCAGACCTGTCGACGAGCTTGCAAAAAAAAGACATGACACGGCCCCAGCCCCTCTAGTCATAAGCGCAAAGGCCTGCAACGCCCTTTGCAAACCCCTAAAACCAACTGCCACAGTTTGCACCCCCCAGCGTCCTGAAGGGATGCACAGGGGCCAAACAAAAGATTTTTCCATGGAATTGCCCCAAGGCGGCCGGCACGCGCTCCTGCATTGTATGCTTTACACAGGAGATACCTCAGTCACCCGACATTGAGTACTTGGGCATCGGACATCACGGACGCAAGGCTTCATCTGGTGACACGATCAGTGAAGCAACAGCGGGTTTTAACTGCTGGCATACGGTTCCAGGCCTGCCTTGACTGACTCGTGCATGGCAGCCCAAAACTCTGCCATCTGTTTAAGACCCGAACCAAAACCCTCTTGGGTCCCGCCAACAGGCCCTGATTTTCCCTCTGGTACTCCTCTGACGGAGGGACAGAAAAGGGGAGTTAAGAGCCCGGCCACGCATGAAAAAGGCACTTCCGGCAGCAGAAATCCTCTCCCCAGGGGGGGGAGCTCCAGCTGCAGCTGTCTCAAGGCCATACACACGACCTCCCGCATAGAGCCGTCCACTGGGCCCCCCAAAAAGCACTCTGAGATGAAAATGAGCCAAGTCTCAGAGACTGGGGGGGACTGCGTCTCTTCCCCATCTCTAAACTGAGACGCCGACGCAGCCAGAGACAAAAACATTCCTCCTCCCCAGACAATTCAGGCCCTGGGTGGGGAAGAGACCCCGCGGTTTGGGGTGTGAACAGAATGATGCCGGGTTTGCAACATCGACTTCATCTCTGCCAACTCTGTCGACAGCTGCTCAACCCTTGTGGCCAGGCCCTGGTCAGAAAATTGGCTCGCTTTCCCCCCCCAGAGGGGGGGCCAGATACTGTGGTCTCACAACGGGGCCCCTTTGAAAGCCTAGGGGGGGCCACCTGCCCCCCAGGGCGGGAGTTCAGCATTTTCCTGAGGGCACAACTGGGCCAACCGAGACCCCCCCTCAATGCACCGGGGTCATGAAACTACAGTTCATGCAGGGGGTTTTTAAAACAGCGCCTCCACCAAGTGATCACGTCCAAGGCAGGTAGGGCCCCCAGGTCATGGCCATCGTCTGCCTGAAGCACACCCCGCCCAACAATCCATGCAGCCCTGGGAGCCATCCCTGTCCCAAGTTTTGAAACAAGGCTCACCCAATTCAGAAAAAAAGGGAAAATCAATACCAAAACGGGAGAGGGGGCCCCCTAACGCTGCCCCCCCTCACCAAATTATAGCAGAGCAGGCAATAAAACCTAAGAAAGACAGGCACCGCACTGTCTCGTTACACCCGGGGGAGGGGCCGAGCCCGCTGCCCCTCACCAGGTTTAAACAAAAAAAAAACTAAAAGAAAGCAGCTTAACGGTGGGATGCCGAGCAGGGCCCCACAAACCCAAACGGACCACACGGTCAAGCACCCCTGGGAAGGGGCGAGCATCGCTTCCCCCTCACCAGGTATAGAGACCAAATTAAAGGGAGCCAAACTGCGATTACACTACGAACAGTAACAAGACGCCGTGAGCTGGGAGAGGGGCCCCCGAACGCTACCGTCACCAAGCAAAAAAGCAAAAATTACCAGCAGAAACCTCCACGAAGATCAACCCGTTGCAGCCCTAGGAGGGCGAAAAAACCGCAACTCCAGCCAGCAAGCGACAGGGCGTCCAGGCAACGGGGAAGCAAAGCTCATACGAAAAAGCACCCCGAGAAAAATTAGGAAAAGAGCCTCGGATGACAAAAGGCATATATAGCCTCTGGTCATCCGGTGTGTCACAGGTGTGACTCTGTTGGTATAATTACTCGAACTGCGCATGGGCGAAGGGAACATTCAGTGCTTTCAGCACCGCCCTCTGGCGGTCAGTAGGGATGAAATAGAACTGGGAGCTGGTTCCACAGGAGAGGAGCCTGATAACTAAAGGATCTACCTCCCATACTACTTCTAGAGACTCTAGGAACCACCAGTAAACCTGCAGTCTGAGAACAAAGTGCTCTGTTAGGAATATATGGAACAATCAGATCTCTGATGTATGATAGAGCTAGATCATTAAGGGCTTTAAATGTGAGGAGGAGAATTTTAAATTCTATTCTGGATTTAACAGGGAGCCAATGAAGGGAAGCTAAAGTAGGGGAAATATGATCTCTTTTTAATTTTCATCAGAACTCTTCCAGTCAGAAAAAACATGATGGTAAAATTAAAAGATCACTTTAGACCTAAATTTGCCAGAGGTATGAATCATTTTGGACCTAATTGTATCAAGCTGACACGATTGTAGAGGAAATTGGGTTAGCAAGAACAGGAGAAGAAGAGATGTTAAAAATAATTTAGGAAAAGCTAAACCAGCCTAACAATATGTTTTTATTGGTCAACTCTGTCGGCGTCACGGGGCAACCCATGCTCTATTTCCTTTCCTACTTTAAAATTAGTCTTAAGCATAGATACAGGGTATTTAGGTTAAAGCAGTCACATTACGTTTAAGCATCCTGTAGGACAGAAGTCAATTACAAAAGTACGCATAAGTCATAAGTTTATATCTGTACCAAAATGAGTACCCCAGCAATCACTGAGACTAGAGGTGAGGGGGTTTACATCAGGTCCCCAGATGGCAAACAACAACACTCGACACCACTATACAGGCTCACTTAAACCTAAAGGCAAGTTAGATTCATTCAACCTGAAGCCATTAGAAATAAAATGTTCTGTTCTGATGTAATCGAAGATGAACTGAGAAAAGCCTTAATTTCCAGCAGTAAACCTAGAGATGCAGCAGCATGCTCAGGATCCTTTTTTTAAGGTCTAATTCTGCCGTTTAGGTTTACGTTTTTATTTCCATGGAATTAATGAAAGTAGCGTTATTAGTGACCCAGCTAGATCTCCGGACCAGTTGAAATCATCTAAACCCTGATGTTATTGTTTTTTAGTCCTTTTATTTAAAAAATCTTGGCTTATGTAGCCAAGCCCATTGCTAAACTGCCATAAATTATATTGTGACCAACCTTAACTCTGTCCACCTGTTTCTGTTAGCGCTCACTTACCAGCCTGATGGATGGTGTCGTCTTGTCCCCAGAAGTATCAAAGCTGAGTTTGTTCCTCTCTGTCCAGGTGGACGCAGTCAGAGAGGGCATGTCCACTGTCATCCCCGTCCCCCTTCTGTCATTGCTGACAGCACAGCAGCTGGAGCAGCTGGTCTGTGGCCTGCCAGAGGTGTCTGTTGAGATGCTAAAGAAGCTTGTGCGCTACCGGGACATCACAGAGAGCCACCAGCTTATCCGCTGGTTCTGGCAGAGCTTGGAGGAGTTCACCAACGATGAGCGTGTGCTCTTCCTGCGGTTTGTTTCCGGCAGGTCCAGGCTGCCTTCCAACCCGGCCGACATCTCACAGAAGTTCCAAATCATCAAGGTCGACAGGGTGAGACATCAGTCTGTACACCCATTTATTTAAAATACAACTAAATAAATATCCCTCAGCATGTATTTGTTTCTTGTCTCTTCACCTTCAGCCCATTAACGGACTCCCTACAGCTCAGACCTGCTTCTTCCTGCTCCGCCTGCCCCCCTATACTTGCCAGGCCATCCTCGCCGAGCGTCTGCGCTACTCAATCCATAACTGCACTTCCATCGATATGGACAACTACATGCTGACCCACAACACAGAGCCAGCAGAGAGCTCAGACACAGAGGAGTAAAGCTGACGACCACATGGTCATGAATGTATCTTCTCCGATGCCATGCACATTATGCACTGAACACAGACTTTTATTTGCCAAACTTTTAAGGTAGTGTGCTATTTATATGTTGGTTTATTTAAGAAGATAAAGCATTGTTTTGATTTTTCTAACTGTGCACAGTGTTGTAATCATGGCAGTGATACTACAGGGACAAAAATTAGACTTTTATTATAGGCAACTGAGCCAGAACAAGAAAAATATAATGTGCCTGTTTGTTTGAGAATATGTAATAATGTAAGGATTTATCAAACTGACTGTAGTCATTATTATTTATTAAAATAAAGTGTTTAAATAAGGCCTATTTTTTATAGTTTATTTAAAGTTTTTTCAAGGCATCAGATTCCCCAAAGTTTTGTTTTGGTGTAAATTTGCCACCATTGTCATACAGTTCTGTGTAAAAGTAACCACCGCCTTTTGTAAATTTTTATCTTTTATGATGTTATACCCACAAACTTCAGTGAGCTGAGTTAGAAATATTATCTGAAAATCCAGGGCTCAGTCATCATCGCAGTTTTAGTGTGTACAGAATCGCAATAGCCAACAACTGCCCACATGCAAGACGCTATATGTGGTGGAAAACTAACACTGCACATCACCCTGAACAAACATTTCATCTGTGAAGCACGGTGGTGGCAGCATCATGCATCGTGTGTGTGTGTGTGTGTGTATATACACTGCTCAAAAAAATAGAGGGAACACTCAAATAACACATCCTAGATCTGAATGAATGAAATATTCTCATTGAATACTTTGTTCTGTACAAAGTTGAATTTGCTGACAACAAAATCACACAAAAGTCATCAATGGAAATCAAATTTATTAACTAATGGAGGCCTGGATTTGGAGTCACACACAAAATTAATGTGGGAAAACACACTACAGGCTCATCCAACTTTGATGGAATGTCCTTAAAACAAGTCAAAATGAGCCTCAGTATTGTGTGGCCTCCACGTGCCTGTATGACCTCCCTACAACGCCTGGGCATGCTCCTGATGAGACGGCGGATGGTCTCCTGAGGGATCTCCTCCCAGACCTGGACTAAAGCATCCGCCAACTCCTGGACAGTCTGTGGTGCAACGTGACGTTGGTGGATGGAGCGAGACATGATGTCCCAGATGTGCTCAATCGGATTCAGGTCTGGGGAACGGGCGGGCCAGTCCATAGCTTCAATGTCTTCATCTTGCAGGAACTGCTGACACACTCCAGCCACATGAAGTCTAGCATTGTCCTGCATTAGGAGGAACCCAGGGCCAACCGCACCAGCATATGGTCTCACAGGGGGTCTGAGGATCTCATCTCGGTACCTAATGGCAGTCAGGCTACCTCTGGCGAGCACATGGAGGGCCATGCGGCCTCTTGAAGCTCATCAACAGAATGCCAAGTGTGCGGAGCAGTAATCAAAGCAAAAAGTGGCTACTTTGAAGAACCTAGAATATAAGACATATTTTCAGTTGTTTCACACTTTTTTGTTCTGGATATAATTCCACGTGTTAATTCATAGTTTTGATGCCTTCAGTGTGAAGCTACAATATTCATAGTCATTAAAATAAAGAAAACTCTTTGAATGAGAAAGTGTGTCCAAACGTTTGGTCTGTACTGTATATTTACAATATTCACAACACTTCTTCCATGATTTACCATTTTGTACATCACACTGTTTCCTACCACTCAACCTCCTTTTATTAGGCTTGGATACAACATTCCATGATCAACTGGCTTCTTTAGCAATGTTTTTTTTCTGGCTCATACCCTTCTTGTGTAGGACATTAATGACATATTGCTTGACAATTGTCAGGTCAGCAGTCTTTTCCACAATTGCAGAGGCCATAAAATGGCCATGACACTGTTAAAGATTATGTTTTAATTGGACTTATGGAGTATTCTAATTTTCAGAAAAACTTAATGCTGGGGGTTTAATAGCTGTAAGCCATAATCATGAAAATTATCAGACACTTGAAATATATATCGCATTGTGTGCAAGGAATCTGTGTTGCACATAAGTTTCACTTTTGTATTGAGCTGCTGGAATAAATTAACTTCTCAATGATGTTTTAATTGACTGAGATCCACCTGTGTGTGGCATGTCTTTCCAAAGCAACCTGTCTGCTTGAAGGTGATGCTAATCTGGAAAGGGGTAAACATCTTAATCAAGGAACTGAATGAAATGTTCACAGCAGAGAAATTTGGTGCTGCGATTAATGCTTTAAAGCTGATCATGAATGACCTTTTAAAGCCCTTTTTGTTGCATTTCCATTAGCACCAGTTTCCACATGAAAGGGAAATAAAACAAGGAGCAACAACTCCCCTTTTTTACAAAAAGAGGTCCTAATTTAATTCCTCTGAATTTAATGTTGCCCTGAGTCAGCACAGCTGGTGTGTCTGCAATTTGTCCGCGCTGGTGAGACGTCTGCTGTGACCTTATTACCCATCTGTTTCGCTGTGAGCTGTGTGGCCAGTAAGGCAGAATTCAGCTTGCCGTCAGCAGCCTTGCAGCTGAGAGGGAAGGGTGGAGGCTTTCTCATGAGAAGCCTCGCCTGGTATAAATATAATGTCCATCTATCAACAGAACAGGTACACAACTCTAGAAAGGCCATGGCAGGGAAAAAAAAACATGTTGGGGATTTGTTTCAAATGCAGCTTCTTGAGACTTGCTTTGAGTTTACAAGATGTGAAGCAGGTGTGAACTTCAATGTGTTTTATGAAATATCCTGCTTGTAGACACAGGTGGCATTCAGGCAAACAGGAGGACATAAGCACACACTATGATGTAATTTAGATCATTCCTCACAAATGCAGCCAAAAACAACAATATCTGGGCAGGAATTACATGCTGGAACAATACAGCGTTTTTAATCTGATTCAGATTTCTTATCCAAAAAGGGATTATCTGGACTCAGTTGGTACTTTGCAAGAGAGAAGCGCTTGTTTTTTCCTTTGTTATCTTTATCTGTTTAACAAAGTGAATTGAATTGTTTATTATTTGGGGGCAAAGCAGTGCAAAGATCAGGTATAGTTTGAATTGCAGAATGCTTTTACATGTTTTATGTGTAATGGAGATACAATATTTATGGATTTCCCAGTTAATTTCTAATTTATTTAAACCAGTGTGAAAATTCAAACTTTAAAGTGTTTCAGTGGACATATCACCTATTCAGATAGATGTTTTTGCAGGAGTATAAATTTTTGGTTGTGAAGTTATGAACTAGCTGTTATTCTTCTCATTCCCACAGGGGCGCAGTGTGATTGCTGCAATCAGCCTCAACTATGAGCATGTGCTGTATAGGAGAGCACTGCAAATGAGCAGGCATCATCACTTACACGCACACAGCATATAGCTGATGATGCATATCTGTGTCAGCTAATCTCTGTCGCTGCTTCTTCCACTCAGCTCATTTGATTGGGACAAATGGACAACAACATGCTGGATGTTTAACATCGTGTTTTCAAATTACTCTACATATACACCAGATCAAAGCTGGAGTAATGCGTGCATCTTTCTAGATTCAGACTGCATAGTGTTCACTTAAAAAAACATTTGTATTTCATTTGGTTGCAAAATTAAATCACAGAAAGTAAATCTCCACTGCAACTTTCGTTTTGCTTTGAACAGAATCAGGTTAGACAATGGCTTCTGTTTCCAGTCTTTGTTCAGATGTAATATGATTTCTGCTTTTCTGAGCTGCTGAAAATCATTAAAGGGAAAAGTTGATAAGCAGGAAGAATTTGCCCTTCCTATGCAGTTTTTTCTGCTTTTTATATATAATGCTGAAATCATATTATGTCTTTCAATGCCATTCATCAGTTGATTTTACTTTCTGTCACAGTAGACCATTTAACATGACCGTACCCGTCAGCCGCCTCAGGAGTCCCACAAGCCAACCACAGCCGAAAGGACAACTCCTTCAGCTTGACAGCGTCCCTTACTGCCAGTGTCCCCACCCGGTTTGGGGATTGCCGCCGCGACAGGCACCGCAGACCTTACGGCCGCAGCTACGGGCGGCAGCATCGACAATAGATGCGGAGAACATGGTCCACTCGGACTCTATGTCTCCAACATCCCTCGGAATCTGGTCAAAGCTCTCCAGGAGGTGAGAGTTGAATGTATCCCTGTCCAAGGGCTCCGCCAGACGTTCCCAGCAGACCCTGCTGTCGATCATTGACCTCCTGACTAGGGTGTCCTGGTACCAAGTGCACTGATGGACATCCTTATGTTTGAACATGGTGTTCATTATGGACAATCCGTGACTAGCACAGAAGTCCAATAACAAAACACCACCCGGATTCAGATCGGGGAGGACATTCCTCCCGATCACGTCTCTCCAGCTGTCACTGTCGTTTCCCACATGGGCGTTGAAGTCCCCCAGCACCCCCGACAGGGACGCCAAGAAGGCCGGGTACTCCGCACTACCACTCGGTCCGTAGGCCGAAATGACAGTCAGAGACCTGTCCCCAACCCGAAGGCGCAGTGATGCGACCCTCTCATCCACTGGGGTAAACCCCAACACGAGACGGCTGAGCTGGGGGACAACAAGCAAACCCACCCCACCCCAGCCCGCCGCCTCTCCCTATGGGCCACTCCAGAGTAGAAGAGAGTCCAGCCCCTCTCGAGGAGATGGGTTCCAGAGCCCATGCTGTGCGTAGAGGTGAGCCCAAATATTTCTAGTCGATATCTCTCGAACTCCCGCACAAGCTCAGGCTCCTTCCCCCCCAGCGAGGTGACATTCTACGTCCCTAGAGCCAGCCTAAGCATCCAGGGATCGGGCCACCGAGGTCTCCACCTTCGTCCGCCGCCCAATCCTCTTTGCACCGGTCCCTCACGGGTTCCCCCTGCGATGGTGGGCCCACTGGGGGATGGCCTCGCGTCTCTCGTTCGGGCTTGGCCCTGCCGGGTCTCGCGAGGAGCAACCCAGCCACCAATGTGCTCTCCGACGAGTCCCGACCCCAGGCCTGGCTCCAGGGTGGGACCCCGGCTCCGCCGTACCGGCCGACGTCATGTGCCTTGATTTACTAGTCGTCATGAGGGGTTCTTGAACCGCTCTTTGTCTGACCCGTCACCTAGAGCCTGTTTGCCATGGGAGACCCTACCAGGGGCATTTAAGCCCCAACCAACATAACCTCTAGGATCATTTAAGCACTCAAACCCCTCCACCACATTAATGTGGCGGTTCAAGGAGGGGTAACAAATAATAAAAAAACACTTTTAATAAATCTTGGTTGAGATTATCATAATTCATGCAGAAAAACACTAAAATACCACTTTTTCAAACAGAGATGTTATTCAAATAACAGAAAAGGCTAAAATTTGTATTGTCATTGTGAACTTATTTTAACTAAAGAAAAACAAACGTTTCATAAAAAAAATTGTTTTAATGTCAATGCATTTTTTTCTTTTTTGAGATTCGATTTTAGTTTATATTGCAATATTTTTCATGCATCTGATGAGGCATGTTTCTCTTTCCTGAAATTTTAATTGGTCAAAGGAGGATCTGACCTTATTGAGAGAAAACAGAAATATAACTGGTCACCTGATCCCCTACCCACGCACATGAGCTTCCTCCACCGCCTCCCTTTCCCCTCCAAAATCAGAGAAGCTCATTTCATCTCAGCAGTGAATGGATGAGTGCTGCTGTAAAAACAAGGGCACCTTGGTTGCGGGTCAGTGCATAGCTGTGATGTGTTGTGTGCCTTGGCTGTGACAGGATTGTTTGACTAAACTGACTGCTTGGAATCTCCTCCGTCTCTGATTACAGGACGGGACAGCTAGTGTTTGACCCGTGTACATCAGACCCACTTAAGACTCTGGTTTCAGTCAGTGATGTCATGTGAGTGTTGTTGCCTTCTTGCCAAAATGACTGAGGCTGGTAAGATGTGTGCCAGACAGGAAACAGGACAGAGCCCTCGTCTGGGTTGCAGGATATTCTTGAAAAATTATTTCATTTTAATGTGTTTTCAAAGTTCAAAAAGTGCTTACATTTTAGACAAAGTGCTTGAAACTATTTGAAACAGTCAGTAAAATGTTTTCATAATATCAGATATAACTTTGTATATGAAAATAGACTTCAATACTATTTTTTAAAAGAATGGGACTAAATAAGCTTCACTTGCCCTCTATGTTTACACATGTGGCTGGTTGGGTTCCCTACTGAGACATTTTTTGATAACTGGTATTCTATTAGGAAGTTTCATGAATTTATCCTAAAAGATCAGTAATGTTATATTTCACATTTTAAATTACTATTATAAAATAATCCTAATTTATTTTATTTCATTTAGGCACAGATAGTTTTCATACAATGCAAAGTAACCTTTAACATTTTTAAAGTCTGTTTATTTTGGTTAATTAGTTTTCATCTTATCTATAAACCAATAAATATATAGTTATTTGAAGTAATATAAAATGGTGGCAAAGTCCTACCTAATATACTGCACTATTAATTCAATTTGTCTTATTTACATAGCGCCAATTCCCACAAATGTCATGTCATGTCACTTTACAGGACAAACAGGTCTACTCATATCTAACAATATAAAACAGATTAAATTGGTTTCAGATTAAACCAGTAAATTTCATTCCAATTCAGCTTTTCAGATTCAGATTAAATTACCTACATTCCTATTCAAGCCTAATTATGCATAAGACAGTCATACATACATACATATAATACCAATTTGTGAAAGGTTTATCTTTTATAAAAATAAAAAAAGCAGTCATCTTTATTGATTAATTGACTGATTTTGGCCACTGCAGATATAATTACTTTCTGCGGGAAGATTTTTTTATCAATATACCTATAATGTCCAGTCTAAAAAAAAAGCGTTCAGCTTTGTGGACAGTTTGTTTCCTGTAATATCATTTCAGTTTAGAAGCATCTCTGCTGTGAAACTACACAGGTACCTTCCAGACCTTACCAGGTAATTTCTCGAAACTTCCACAGAACATACCTGGTATTTACCAGGATTTACCTTTCCCACAAGCTTTGTGAAACTCCCCAGGTACTTTCATAATTTACCAGGCAAATTCCAAGAAAGCCAAAGTAAAGTAACTATTAAGTTCCTTGACATGTTCTGGAGTATTAGATACAGGAAAGTTTGAAAGGTATCTGGTAAGTTCAAGACAGGAACTGGTAGGTTCTGCAAAATATCTGATAAATTGCATGAATTGCTGATAGATCTGATACAAATTCCTGGAAAGTACCTGGTTAAGTTCCATTAAAATGTTCCTGAAAAATACCTAGTAATTTCTAGAAAAGTATTTGAAAACATTTGAATTACAATATACAAATAAATCACAGAAATCACAGAAATAAACTCTTCATATTACTTGAATTTATCAGTTTGTATTGTTGTGGCTGACACACTGACACATTATATAACATGCCACAATCCCAAAAAGTAGTATTCTCATCACATTTTACAGTCATCAAATGTTTATCTGCTTTAGATTGAGAGGGCAGGGCTGCCTTGATAACACGTTTTGTTTATTTATTTGTTGTTGTCTTTAGATGCTCTTAAAAACCTGAGGTGTTTAATATGACTTACAGAGGACATAGGTGCAAACCTAGACTGCTCTGATAAATAATGCAACAGTGTCTGAGGAGGCAGAGAGAGCTCTCTGGAATGACTGGAACAATCACTCTAACACTTCACTCACTATCAGGTGGACCTGTTTAATTCATCAACTTGTTCGCTGCTTTGACATTTGGTTCAACGTGGCACAAGGCGAGCTTGTGTCAATCTGCTTTACACCTGACTAAAATACATCAGCAGCTATTTATTTTTATATTATTTATTTTGTATACATAAACTGGTGAGAAACTGCTATATTTGTTCATTTGCGATAAGTTGGGCAAATACTAAATTTATTCTTGCACTAACATATTTATTTCCACATTTTTACAATGAGTTAGAAAATGTTAAATAAGTAGATTTTTAAAATAATTAAATTATTATTAAGTAAAACTACTGATATTTTCTTTTCTTTCCCGCTACAGGTGCTTCATAAAAGCACTCAGCAAATTGATTCTTTAGTGGTAGCTCAGATCCGAGGTGTAACTTTTTATCTGTTCCAGTCTTGGTTGTTTTCCTGGCCTGTGTATATACAGTATATGCTTGACATGACATTAAACACAGTTAACTAAAGATACAC
This sequence comes from Crenichthys baileyi, assembly GCA_036173005.1. Taxonomy (NCBI): domain Eukaryota; kingdom Metazoa; phylum Chordata; class Actinopteri; order Cyprinodontiformes; family Goodeidae; genus Crenichthys; species Crenichthys baileyi. The sequence continues at coordinate 117,998 of JAHHUM010000700.1, read as the reverse complement.
ACAGTGGATGCTGGTTCTTATAAATTTGAATTCAAAGTGCACATTTAATAATTTCTACAACTTTACCTTTTACAGTTGGCCGGTTTTGTATTTCCTGATAGTTACATTAATTTCTATTTTTGAAACCCAGAAACATATGGTTTTTTTATTTTTTTCTTTTAACCCAGCGCAAACAGCCAAAGAAACAGCTGAAACGTTATCAAAGAGGGATGCTGTTACGTCTGGAACACTAAAACGCTCAGTGGACCAAAGTAAGTCTCCAGTTTGATTTTGAGTAGACAAGGCAAATGATGATATATTCTGACTTGTCCAATCTAGGAGGAAGAAGTCAGGAAAAAATGTTATCTGAGAGCAGTTGTGCTGGAAACCTAAGAACTGATAATAAAAACATCCCTGTAATTCACAACAGTGGTGAATAACAACGTGAGACAAAATGTGTAATTACAAAAAATAAAAAGTGCTTTTTCTCCAAACTTTGTCACTGCAATGGTTTAAAAAATAGCAACTGTGAATGTAAGCAACCATAATTGTCACTTATCTACACACGATCAGTCACTTGTGAGGTCTTTAACAACACTGAAGAAATGTAGCCATCAAAACATTATTCAAACTCTACGACTCCATCCATGTTTAGTTTTCTCACAATACCATGCTGTTTGGTCCTAAAAAGCAACTAATGCCATATATGTGGTGATTGAACGTTAGGCCAAAATTCTAATTCACAGTCAGTTCTTCATTTGGCTCAGACATTGAGAAAAAACAAGTTGCTGCAGCAACTTATTGTCATCAGCAAACTATGCAGGGGAAAACCTGGAAAGAAACTGTTTTTTTATTTTAATTTGCTAATAAAGTAATCTGCAGTTGTCAGCAGACATCCTATACTGACAGAAGACACATAAACAGTAACAATCTGGGTAAAACAGCACGATTTGTTCTTACCCCTGAAACTTTCTTTTTAGAAACAGCACCGGCTGCCACCTTGATTGTCTGGTTCCTGACTCCAGTAGAGTTATCATTTGCAGCACAGCAGTTTTTCAGTCTGTGTTGTGTCTTCGTCACTCAACCTTTGGTTGTTCTTCTGCTTGAATCTAGGGTTCCAAGTTTCATATTGGAAATAGCGTTTCAAGCAAGAGAGCTATCACTCTAAATGCCCTTTATGTGTTAGGAAAGTGTATTTTAGAATTACATATGCTGGAAAGTCCAGATTTGTAGACATAAATTGCTCCTAAATCTGTAAATGTGTTAAAAACCGTCAGAAATTCTGCACACTGTTTACTCCTTTACTGAACCCTATGTTATGTGATCTACTCTGCATATTATTGGACTTAAAAAAAATGTGCAGATGTTTAATTTCTCTTACCAGTGTTTCATATCCATCCTTTGGCTCACAGTTTGTCAGCAGTAACAGGGGTTTTACCTCCTGCAGCTGGCAAAGCTACAGCAATTCACCATCCCACAGCCGAAGCTAGCTGGCAGTTCCCAGAGGTTGGAAGCCAAATCCAAACAACAGAGCTTTCATTTTCAATGAGTTATTGCGCAACAACATCTGTGCAAGAGACCTTGTAGAAACACGAATTTCTTCTACCCGCCTCCCCTCCTTCTCTCTCTCTCCCCTGTTTTATTTGTAATGAGGTTGAAATTCGGGAAGCATTTTGTGTTCTCAGTAAACATGAACATCTGTTAAGTGCCATCTGCCCAGGCTGTTGTCGAATGGGATTGACCATGACGACTGATCAAAAAGAAATATAATGTTTAATAATGTACAAGTTAGTTTCAGAGGAGATTTTTGCTTTTGCAAAGTTGATCAAAAATATTTCAAAACCAAATAGCAGGGAAAAAGATAAAAACACACTTATCATTGAAGTAAACGAGGCAGTGCCGGAATACGTCTTACCATATTATCTGACGTTAGCTTTGAGGCCTTCAAACATGTATTTTCTGGGACAACATAACCTCATAAATCTCCACCATAAACACTGAAACAGAGAGATGATGATACAGGAGAAAGAGACCTAGTTTAGCTCCCTGTGTGCTTAAAATACCAGACAAGTTGGCCTGTATAATACAGTACGCAAACCAGACACCTGGGGTATTGCACAAAAAGCACAGGCGCACACACATGTATGCAATACACTAGAATTTACAAATGTACACACTCACTGCCATCAAGCAACCTTGAGCCACTACTAGACAGTGCCTGCAAGATAATCACACGGGCCAAAATAGCTGCGTGTGTCAACCTCCGAATAATTTATGGAGCTTTGTAAATCTACCCCAACAAAGCCTTTTTTATCATCTCTCTTTATCTGCTTATGATTTATATTGTGCTTAAATGTAAAAAAAAAAGTTTATCTAAGATTCAAGGCAACAAGAACCATGTAAAAAAGCTTAAAAGAAGCAAAAAAATCCAACACGCTTTACATAAATGAACTACATGAAAGATAATACAGCCTAAGGCAACAATTTCTTAATGTTTTTACGATAAAAAGAAAATAAGGCAAATACATAATGTTTAATAAAGGAGACTGAATCATTTCAATCATATACTTCAGCATCTTGTTTAAATTATAATTCAGCTGCAATTTTAAAAGTAGATTTTTATAAAACCAGAAAAAAAAACCTGCAGTTATACTAAACATGTTTGCAGAGAGAAGTAAATATCCTGGGCCAAATATAAATTGTTTTTTTAAATATAACTAAATAAAACATGATTGGCTGCAGTGTTATACAGGGAAGTCATTGACCCATGAAATGTTGGAAAAAGCCCTTCGTGGTTTAAGATGTTCATCAACATTTACACTAATATACAAACTCTGCAGCAAACCTAAAGCTTTTTGCAAATATACATTTCTGCTTTAGTCAAAACTGATAAATGACTACAAATGCAATTTATTAAGCCGACCTTCTTAAAAGACTTTTAAATCCTAAGAATAATCATTTACACCACCAGTAGTATAGCTTAAAGTCTGCAAATCAACCAACTCTCCCCATGGCTGTGACGTTCTTGTTTAAAATTCTGAAAGATATAAAAGGAAATAAAGGGCATTTGTACTGGACAAGAGTGCAGAAAAGTATACAAAGTACAGTATAATGTAAAACATGTCAGCATTGTTTGGTCAGTGGTTGAATTATAACCCCACAGATTTATTCTCAGTGTACACAGATTGTCCTTTCTTTGTACTTGAAGTGTTTGTGATCAAATCTTACCCTGTTGCAGCGCAGTTGACATGCTTCTAGGTTTACAGACGAGTGTCAGATGCACTCTGCGTACTTGTTGATGTACCTGGCTGACAGACGCTGATGAGCAATGCTGAGAAACTCAAGAGCTTCTGCCCAGCTTTCCAAGAGAACTGGGAACAATCCCAGTCCACCCACGACATACAAATTCCGCCAATTTACACATAAGAAGGCAGTCAGCACAAGAAGATTCATTCCTTGTGGAAATCTTACTCACAGTGGTTTTTATTTTAGAAATAATTAGAACACTTACAAGATAAGTAGAATAGGAGAAAATGTGCAGTTTTACACTTTAAGGTCCAGCAGCCTATCAAGAGACTGTGGAAGGGCTTTCAGAGGAAACTCCAATCATTTTAAAAAGTGTATGATCAGTGTTGTAACTACAACATGTCCAGGACCCTAATGTGCAGTGTTGGATTATTATTTACTATAAATGAATAATTGGTTTGTTCAAATATGCAGATGTAAAACAGATTTTTCTGTCATTTATAAACTGAAAAGCTGCTTGATCATTTATTTTAAAGTTATGTATTGCTGTTTGCTGGTTACTGCTTAGACATTTAGTCAGAGGTGGATAGGATTAACACAGTAGGACTTTCAAAAGTGATGTAATGTCTTCTCATACTTGGATTACTGCAACTCTTTTCACATTGGTTTAGATATACCTCTACATCCTTTCCTCCAGGTTCTTCAAATTCTAGCCACTCGCCTTCTTACCAGAGCTACACGATGTCACCATACGACCCTAGTTTTAGTTTGCTTTCCAGTTCTTAGATGTATTATTTTGATGTAATATTTATTGGTATTTTAGAGACTTTGTGGACTGTCACCACAATATCTTACAGATCCTTTAAACATTCATACACCTAACAGAGGTTTGGGATTGCTGAACCAACTCCTTTCATGAGTTTGATGGTTTAGGCTGAAAACAAAGGAACCAGGACCTTTTCGTTTGCAGTTTCCAAGATCTGCACAAATATGACTATGAACATTTTAAAAACACAACTCTCAAACACATCTCCTTAAACAAGCATTCTGCTTTGGTTGAGAAAGATACACTGGTTTTCAACTGTTTTTACCTGTTCATTTCTTTTACCCACTGTTTTCTATTAGCCACATATACAGGGGTTGGACAATGAAACTGAAACACCTGTGATTTTAGTGTGGGAGGTTTCATGGCTAAATTGGACCAGCCTGGTAGCCTGTCTTCATTGATTGCACATTGCACCAGTAAGAGCAGAGTGTGAAGGTTCAATTAGCAGGGTAAGACCACAGTTTTGCTCAAAATATTGAAATGCACACAACATTATGGGTGACATACCAGAGTTCAAAAGAGAACAAATTGTTGGTGCATGTCTTGCTGGCGCATCTGTGACCAAGACAGCAAGTCTTTGTGATGTATCAAGAGCCACGGTATCCAGGGTAATGTCAGCATACCACCAAGAAGGACGAACCACATCCAACAGGATTAACTGTGGACGCAAGAGGAAGCTGTCTGAAAGGGATGTTCGGGTGCTAACCCGGATTGTATCCAAAAAACATAAAACCACGGCTGCCCAAATCACGGCAGAATTAAATGTGCACCTCAACTCTCCTGTTTCCACCAGAACTGTCAGTCGGGAGCTCCACAGGGTCAATATACACGGCCGGGCTGCTATAGCCAAACCTTTGGTCACTCACGCCAATGCCAAACGTCAGTTTCAATGGTGCAAGGAGCGCAAATCTTGGGCTGTGGACAATGTGAAACATGTATTGTTCTCTGATGAGTCCACCTTTACTGTCTTCCCCACATCCGGGGGAGTTACGGTGTGGAGAAGCCCCAAAGAAGCGTACCACCCAGACTGTTGCATGCCCAGAATGAAGCATGGGGGTGGATCAGTGCTGGTTTGGGCTGCCATATCATGGCATTCCCTTGGCCCAATACTTGTGCTAGATGGGCGCGTCACTGCCAAGGACTACCGAACCATTCTTGAGGACCATGTGCATCCAATGGTTCAAACATTGTATCCTGAAGGCGGTGCCATGTATCAGGATGACAATGCACCAATACACACAGCAAGTCTGGTAAAAGATTGGTTTGATGAACATGAAAGTGAAGTTGAACATCTCCCATGGCCTGCACAGTCACCAGATCTAAATATTATTGCGCCACTTTGGGGTGTTTTGGAGGAGCGAGTCAGGAAACGTTTTCCTCCACCAGGATCACGTAGTGACCTGGCCACTATCCTGCAAGAAGAATGGCTTAAAATCCCTCTGACCACTGTGCAGAACTTGTATATGTCATTCCCAAGACGAATTGACGCTGTATTGGCCGCAAAATAAGGCCCTACACCATACTAATAAATTATTGTGGTCTAAAACCAGGTGTTTCAGTTTCATTGTCTAACCCCTATATATTTGTGTTGATTTGTTCTCTTTTGCTTTTATATCCTAAAGGTATTCATAGTTTACCTTTAGGATGTGCTCTAAGCATAATAACTGTCTGGCAACTTGCATGTACTTTGTAATCTTTTATTTTTACTTGATATTTTGAACTGAAATTGATGACTTATGCTGACATCTACCACAGAGTGACAATCTCTTGCAGGGAAACCTCATTAATGATTATAAATCATTGATCGGATAAAGAGCTGTAGCTTGTGCTGTATAAAGATCTTAGCCTCAAGCTGACCTTCCAGAACCCTTGTTGGTGTGCAAAGCAGAGTGCCTTCTCCCAAATAACTGAAAATAAACAGCATGATGTCATGAAACCATTTGGTTCAATTACTTTACCTCTTTTCCAGCCTTTGAAAAGTAACATATATCTAGTACATGATTACACCACAACATGATGTACAATAATCATACTCCTCGAATCATTTTGTCTCATTCGAGTCCCAAACTTTAATGGGTTTTCGCTGGATTTACTCTAATAGACCAACACAGAGTTTCCCAGAATTGTGAAGTGGAAGGAAAATGATACATGATTGTCATTTTGTTTAAAAAATCCTGAAAACGCTGTTGTGCATTTGTTTTCCTCCCACCTGTGCGAAAGTTAAGTTCTGAACAAATACAGCAGTTCTGTGAAGACATTAAAAGTTTATTAGAGAACATTAGTGAACAAACGGCATCATGAAACACACCAGACAGTTCAGGGATAAAGCTATGGAGAGGTTTAAAGGTGGGTTTAAAACTATGAACATCTCACAGAACACTTCCCAGTTTATCATGCCAAAAAAGGAAAGAGTATGGCACTCTTAATTCAGTTACTTTTTAAACATCATATGCAAACATTGCCTACCAAAATAATAACAGTTTTAGGCACAAAAAAATCTATCACAAATGAACTCTGTCTTAGAAAAACCTCAGATCTCCTTGTAATTTGTTTATAGGAAAATGTTTTAGAGCCAAAAAAAAGCCAAAAAATACAAGCTTTGTTGCATAATGAGATGAAATAAGGCAAATGTTACCCATCTGACCTTCCGGTGTAAAGATGCTGGCAGACAGGCAGGGAACGGACTGGTAGTTGGACCAGATGTTCACCACGTGTTACAAGGGCCTGTGTTATTAGCACGATGATGAGGTCAAACGAAATACCGTGGCAGGCACCCTGCGTAGTTGTGTAAGACATAAAAAATGAAGGAATATTGAAGAACATAAATGCAGCAAGAGGATACAGTCAATGTATAACTGATTTGAGATAAGTGTTTCTGTGTTTTTTCTTTTGTGAATGATGCTCGTTCATGCATCCATTTTTATGCCAATGGGTGTATATGCGTTTGTGTCGAACTGATAGGTCTGCCTGGAATAGTGCCATCAATTAGGGCAATGTATGGGCTTATCAGTCACGATATGGCACACTCCCTGTGGCGGCAGTTCAGTCATATCTGCCTTCCAGCTTTTGTTTTCTTTTCCTGCTGTTTCTGTTGCACTTTGCAGGACAGTATGGTGCTTGCAGAATATAATGCAAATATAATGCCACTTCCTTTCTTGAATAGTAAGATTTCCCACTTAGTCTCCAAAGACTCTACTTGTATATTTAGTAACCAACATCCTTAATTTAAAAAAATGTTGGGAGCAATCCATTAGTGTATGTTCTGACTCTGAAAGCTTGTTTTCTTGAAAGCCCCCTCATGTTTATAACATCAGTCAGTGTCTGGAAGCTGCACACCCTGACTTTGATATACAGTGAGAGTTTGCGTCCACTGGAATTGTAGTCTATAAATTGAGTGTTCTGCAAGTTGGACTTTGGTTGCAGAGCCAAAGATGTTCACATGCTATGCATAACATCTTGATGTAAGATTGTGGACGTCCGCAGAGTGCAATGGCTGACCCACGAGAGCAGATTTATTAAGAGCCTGCTAAGAATGGATCTTGTATTCAGGGAGATGTGCAGGGCTGTTTTTTCACCACATATAACATTTTGCATGCATGCTAAAACTTTATTTTGGTTTCATTTGACAAAAGCACCTTTTTCAACATTTGATGTGTCTCATACATAGCTTGGGACAAATAGGACCTCTTGTGGCTTTCTGTCAACAATGACTTTCTTCTTGAGTTTGTCTATCACAAGAAAATTCAGTTTTCACAGTTAAAGTGTAAAAAAGTACAAGTATGAATACTTGTGCAAGACACTATAAGTAAAAGCAAGAAATTATTAAAAAAAACTCAAATATTTTTTAGAAACAATATTGTCAGATGAATGATTACTTCATCTATATAGTTAAACTTCATTGCAGTTATTTTTTTACGATGAATTATGTCATAATTGGTTGCCTTAACGTTTCAGCATGACATTAGAAAACACAGCAGCAAATCAGACATCTGCACAGGACTGTACCTTCACATGACAGGACCTCATTATCAGTGAGTTTGGGCCTTGACTCCCCCCTCCGAAGCCAGGCAGATTAATTATCAAAATGGCAGTTGCTTTATACCAATGAACAGATTAAAGCAATTTCCATAAACCATCCACTGATGTTAACATGGAATAACAGCTTTGTTTTCACTGCTGCAGGAAGCTTGGAAGAGAGATAAAAAAAATATTCCAATAAAAGAAGACCAGTTTGCTGTTATATTAGCATTTCTAAAATGATGTGAAAAAAGCAAAGACTGTGGCTAAATTTGAGGTTTTCCAGCAAATTAGACAAAAAATACACTTGTGAAAATGTTGAAGACCTTGGTGAAGAGTTAGTGAACAGATTATGATGTAGGGAAAAAAGCTCAAGGGTGCTTGTCTGGACTGTGGCCTCGAATTGTTCACCAAATATTTAGACAGGAAAATGTCTAACACAATGAATATTTCAGCGAGCAAATAGCTGAAAAGGTTCAGCTCATTAAACTCCTGAGAAAATAGTTTTTTACTAATGTGCACTGATAACCAAACATGGTGTTTAAATCCTTTTTTGTGTTGTTATTCGACTGTAAACTCAACATTTACAAGTGGGGCAAGGAAAATGAATACTGAGAAAAGATGCTTAGGAAAAATATGAGTCTTTTGTAAAGCCAAATATTCTCCAGTCCACCATTAATTCTTGCAGTGAAGACAATCACTATTGTTGTTAACATTATTTGAATATTTCTACAGATCCATGATATTCACGAGGCGACGCCTGCAAGAAAGTTCAGACAGTTAGCTCAAGCTGTACTGCTGCTTCACACATGATCTTTAACACACTCTGTTGAATTTATCAAGCATAGCCTAACAATTTGTGCGGTCTTTTTAAGCTGCAAAACATCCTACTGCAATCTGCATTTCATGTGCTGCTATATGCCTCCCTCCAGCTGCTGCTGCTGGCAGCTTTTGCTTCGTTCCCTTCAGAACCCTCCACCACCAAAGCACAACCTTTGGGCTTTGAGGTCAAACCCTCTGCTCACTTCCTGACATGTTCAGAAGGGTAGAGATAAGCTCATCACGCCATGACATGTTGAGCAGCAAGATGATGGAGTGATGCATTCAGACTGGATGCCAAACTAAAACTGATGCTATGCTGACTAATAAAGATGTTTTTTGTTTTTTTTACATTTACACGTCAGCTGTCTGACTGAAATGTAATTATCTCCTAAGTGTTTGTTGAAGTGAGGACCAGAGTTCTGGGGAAGACAACAAAAGACTGCAGGTATCGATGGGACATACTATTGGAGTACTTTAAAATGAAGAGCGTGTGTTGAGGCTTGGGTCGCTTATGGTGAGTTACATCATCCATGAGGCTGGAGTTGGGTAATAACTAGTTACAATTACTCGGTTACATTTACTTGAGTAACCTTTTGAAAAGTACTCCACCTGCTGTGAATTACTTCACTAAAGGAATAAGCTTGTTTTAACCAAAAATGCACCAGACACACACGTACAGTTTAAGTGAGACTTCTTGTTTGTACACAAACATCATTGTTTTAATATTATTTTCTATCTGCTGAGCCTGTTTATACAGTAAACAGTAGATAATGTCACTGGAGGTTCTTTACACTGTTCTAACATTTAAGCATTACCTACCTTAAGTACTGGTTTCATAAGTTTTATGTTGAAAAAGTTTGATTTAGAAAAGTGTTTTTCCTGCCTGGATTTGTTATTTAGTCATTTTTATTTATTTATTTGTATTAATTTTTATTTTAGTCTTTGAAATACCCGAATTAGCATGTAACTTGACATGTTTGTCTGTCCAATTATCTCATTTTAAAATATTAAATCAGATGTTATGACCCATTACTCAGTACTTTTTACCAAATAAGTTTTTACTCTTGAGTAATTTCTTGGATGGCTACTTTTGACTTTTACTTGAGTAAAAATACACTGTCTGGCCAAAAAAAAGTCGCCACTTGGATTTAACTAAGCAAATAGGTACGAGCCTCCCATTGGATAATTACTGCATGGGCGGTTATGTTTCAGCTGACAACAAGTTATTTAACCCCAAATCCCAACTGGTCCAACAACTGGTCCAACAATGAAAGACACATCCCGGGGTCGTGGAAAAGATGTCAGTCTGTTTCAGAAGGGTCAAATCATTGGCATGCATAAAGCAGAGAAAATATCTAAGGAGATTGCAGAAACTACCAAAATTGGGTTAAGAAATGTCCAACGCATTATTAAAACCTGGAAGGATAGTGGAGACCCATCATCTTCGAGAAAGAAATGTGGCCGGAAAAGAATCCTGAATGATCATTAACGGCGATCGCTTCAATGTTTGGTGAGATCAAATCGAAGGAAAATGTTACCGGCCCCAGGCCTGGTGACCAAAATAACAAAGAGAATGATATCTGTAAAATAAAGGTAGAGTCTCAGAGAAAGAATCACAGGAGCACTCGTGTCATTTCCCAAATTGTGTCTCTTATTTAAATTCAAAAAATTTACATTTTACATTCAGTAAACTGTTTCTTCTCTCTTTTAACTCAGCAGCGCAGATAACATACAGTGCCTTTAATTTTTCCTCACCTTAAATGTGTTAACTCAAAGTATCTTCCTCTCTGTGCAAAATAAGTGCATAAATCTTACTTAAGTTTGACAAAGCACAATTAAATAATTACCTTTTAGCTTACTTTACAATATAACAAAATAAATGTACTTTCCAAATAGCTTATTGTTAATATTCACATTACTTGAACACACAAGTATTGCTGAAATGCCTTAAACAACAGATTCTCTCATGTCAGGGCGTTTTACTATTAAACTGGAGCATTTCACACACATATTCTGTCCCAAGATGGAGGTTACATTCAAATCAATGTATCACGGAATCCCGCGATAACTGCGCGAACTCCCGCGAGACTTGGTACCATGCGGTTTACTAGGAATCAGTAGCTTACATCAAAACTCTACTTTAAAGTTACAAAAACAATCTCAACATTACTTCTGCAACATCCAAAAGTAACACGGAGCATAAGGCTCTCATTCAATGCGTTTTTAACCACATACTGTACTGACCGGTAAGATAAAGGTAGAGTCTCAGAGAAAGAATCACAGGAGCACTCGTGTCATTTCCCAAATTGTGTCTGAAGGGACAGGAAGTTGGTCCGCCCAAGACTACAGCGGGGGAACAACCACAGTGACAAAAGTTCCACTTGGGATTTCTCACTTCTACTCCACTAAATTTTCACAGGCTACATGTAATAATGTAAAATAATAATTGTCTAAATTACTGGTGTATATTTTTTTCAAAATAATAAAGATACCAAAATGTGGTGGGACATTTTGGTGCACCACACGCTCCCCAACAACAAAAGTGGCTCCGGACACTTGATGAAAAACAACTTAACTTGCTAAACTAATAAAGTCTCTCTTTTCCAATTGCCCTTCCTCTTCATGAATCTCCTTCAGGTATCTGTACAGTTCAAAAGCAGGGAATACCATACGGAAAAGGTAAGTAAGGGTTAGGGTTAAGGGAAGAAGGGGAGAGGGGTTGAGGGTAAAGCGAAGGGTAATACAGAAAAGGATATGGTGAGGGCTGCACGTTGATTGAGTTCACCGCAGGCAGAGACTGGTAGGATGGCAGACCCAATGACGGATACGTGAAAACCGTGGTCATCCTCTGCCTCAGTGCTGGGTTCCGGCTCTGGCTCAGGAGTTGATGCTGGATCAGGTTCGGGCTCTGTGACGACTTCTTCTTCTTGGATCTGAGGTATCTCCTGATCGTCACTTGGCTGAGGTAGGTCTGGGTCACTTAGCATGATTAGATCCTCTTCTGTAACAATGTCTCTTTCTTTTTCAGGTCGGATGCCAGCCCTTAAGACTTGTCTTACTTGACTTGGACCAGGCTTGGCTTGGGTTTCGAACTGGACTTGTGTGACTGGACGACAACCCTCTTGAGGATATCTGGGCACAGGGAACCAGTAGATGGGCTCATCTTCTGAGTCCGATGTGTCAGGATTTTGTTCTGGTGTCTTCAGTCTTTTGTTGGTCTTTTTGTCTCTCTGGGATGGCTTAGTGGCTTGACTTTGGACAATGTCTACTGGTAAGTCGTTCACTTGTAGCAGCAAGTTCCGGTGTAGATTGCGAACAGGACGGCCACCTGTCTCTGGACTTATTTTGTAGATGGGGTTGTCGCCAACTTGCTCTCTCACAATGTAAACGGTTTGCTCCCAGTAGGGTCTTAACTTGCCAGGACCACCCCTTTGGCTCAGGTTCCGTACAAGCACTCTGTCTTCTGTCTGTAGTGTTACTCCTTTGCATCTCTTGTCGTAGTTAGCTTTACCTTTGGAACTTGACTGTCGACTGTTTGCACCTGCGATGCGATATGGCTCAGTCATTTTCATTTTCCACTTTTCTGCATATCCGTGTGGTGTCTCTGTGTCGTTTTCTGTCATGAGACCAAAGAGAAGGTCCACTGGAAGACGAGGATGTCAGCCGTACAACAGATAGTACGGAGAGAAGCCAGTGGTCTCATGCTTGGTACAGTTGTAAGCATGGATGACATGGGGCAGATGTTCCTTCCAGTTTTGTTTCTCTTTTTCCCCTAATGTACGCAGCATCTGTAACAGGGTGCAATTCATTCTTTCAGTGGGATTACACTGGGGGTGATATGGGGAAGTCCTTGAGTGACCAACGCCTGCAACTTCTCTGAGTGATTTGAAAAGTTTGTTCTTGACCCTGGTCGTGATGAAGCTTGGATGGGTAGCCGAATCTAGGAATGTAGTCATTGAAAAGACAGCTTGCTGCTGTCTTTGCTGCCTTATTCTTGGTTGGGTAGGCTTGCATGAACTTGGTGAAATGGTCCACCGCAACCAGAATGTACTCAAACCCACCTTTGCAAGACTCTAATTCAATTCAATTCAGTTTCAATTCAGTTTATTTATATAGCGCCAATTCACAACACATGTCGTCTCAAGGCACTTCACAAAAGTCAGGTACATGCATTACAATTAATCCGAATCATTGAACAGTGCAGTCAGATTCTGTTATTTATTCAAATTGGATAAAAAGTTTGTCTATCTAAGGAAACCCAGCAGATTGCATCCAGTCAGTGACTTGCAGCATTCACTCCTCCTGGATGAGCATGTAGAGACAGTGGACAGTCACTGGCGTTAACTTTGCAGCAATCCCTCATACTGAGCATCCATGTAGCGACAGTGGAGAGGAAAAACTCCCTTTTAACAGGAAGAAACCTCCAGCAGAACCAGGCTCAGTGTGAGCGGCCATCTGCCACGACCGACTGGGGGTTAGAGAGAACAGAGCAGAGACACAAAGAGAACAAAGAAGCACTGATCCAGGAGTACTTTCTATGGGAAGGAAAAGGTAAATGTTAATGGATGTAGCTCCTTTAGTCGTTTCACCTAGAAAGAAAGAACAGATAAACTCTGAGTCAGTTTTCAATGTTAGAGTCTGAAGAGAGCACATAGAGTCAGTTACAGTAAAAGCTCCGTCAGTAGCTATGCCTAGGAGAGAGAAAGGGTTAAACACTGAAAGACAGGGCCATGTGGATTATCGGTAGAGGGTGAGCATTAAGTTGTTGCCAGCAGAAGCTCGGACGATGCCCCTCTCCAGAAAGTTGTCACAGGTAGACACAGAGTCAGGCCAGGTGTAGCTTCTAGGAAGAGAGAAGAGAGAGAACAAAGTTAAAAGCTGAAATAACAGCAAATAATACAAAATTGAAGAGTAGTGTGAGAAAGTAGCGAAGAGGGTGAAAGTGGTCATTATGTCCTCCAGCAGCCTAAGCCTATAGCAGCATAACTACAGAGATAGCTCAGGATAACCTAAGCCACTCTAACTATAAGCTTTATCAAAAAGGAAAGGTTTAAGTCTAGTCTTAAAAGTAGACAGGGTGTCCGCCTCACGGATTAAAACTGGGAGCTGGTTCCACAGGAGAGGAGCCTGATAACTAAAGGATCTGCCTCCCCATTCTACTTCTAGAGACTTTAGGAACCACCAGTAAACCTGCAGTCTGAGAACGAAGTGCTCTGTTAGGAACATATGGAACAATCAGCTCTCTGATGTATGATGGAGCTAAATCATTAAGGGCTTTATATGTGAGGAGGAGAATTTTAAATTCTATTCTGGATTTAACAGGGAGCCAATGAAGGGAAGCTAAAGTAGGGGAAATATGATCTCTCTTTTTAATTTTCATCAGAACTCTTGCTGCAGCATTTTGAATCAGCTGAAGGCTTTTAACTGCATTTTGTGGACATCCTGATAGTAAAGAATTACAATAGTCCAGCCTTGAAGTAACAAATGCGTGGACTAGTTTTTCAGCATCAATCCTGGACAGGATATTTCTAATTTTGGCAATGTTCCGGAGATGAAAGAAGGAAATCCTGGAAACCTGTTTAATATGGGATTTAAAAGACATGTCCTGGTCAAAAATAACACCAAGGTTTTTTACTTTATTATCAGAGGTCAATTTAATGCCATCCAGGTTAAGTGATTGACTAAGCAGTGTCTTTTTTAAAGACTCCGGTCCAAAGACGACAACTTCTGTCTTGTCTGAATTTAGAAGCAGAAAATTTAAAGTCATCCAAGTTTTTATGTCTTCAAGACATGCTTGTAGTCTATCTAACTGGTTGGGCTCATCAGGATTTATGGATAAGTAAAGCTGAGTGTCATCAGCGTAACAGTGAAAATTTATTCTATGCTGCCTGATAATTTTACCTATTGGAAGCATATATATAGTAAAGAGAATTGGCCCAAGTACTGAACCCTGTGGTACTCCACAATTAACCCTGGAGTTTAAAGATGATTTATCATTTACATGAACAAACTGGAATCTGTCAGACAAATAAGATTTAAACCAGCCTAGTGCTGTTCCCCTGATCCCTACAGCATATTCCAGCCTTTCTAAGAGAATATTATGATCGACTGTATCAAATGCAGCACTGAGATCTAACAGAACCAGTACAGACACAAGTCCATTATCTGAGGCAATAAGAATATCATTAGTGACTTTCAGCAGAGCTGTTTCAGTGCTATGATGAGCTCTGAAACCTGACTGAAACTCTTCAAACAGGTCTTCAAATCAGGTCACTAACTAGCAAAGTCTTTGAAGAGAGAGATCTTATGTTCAGTAAACCACATTTAATTGTTTTATTTTTATTTTTAGTCTGAGTTGTGTTTATTTTTATGAGATTTTCCTGATTTCCTCTTTTTAGATTATTTTTTAATCTATTCAATTTTGGCCGTGGGCGAGACACTGTCTTAATAGGGTAATGGGTGGGTAGCAGTACAGAAGCTGCAGAGAGGAGTGTTAAACTACGACCCTGCTTCCTGGTCTGAACCCTGGGTTGTCAGAGGTTTGGAGAACTAATAAATTCAGCCAGATTCCTAGAAAGAAGAGCTGCTCCATCCAAAGTGGGATGGATGCCGTCTCTCCGGATCAGACCAGGTTTTCCCCAAAATGTTCGCCAATTATCAATGTAGCCCACATCGTTTTCTGGACACCACCTAGACAGCCAGCAGTTGAATGACAGCATGCGGCTAAACATGTCGTCACTGGTCAGCTCGGGGAGGGGACCAGAGAAAATTGTTTTGGCAAACTTACACACCGAAGCAACACTAACTTTAGTGACCTCCGATTGACGTAACAGGGTGTCATTACCGCCAGCGTGAATAACAATCTTAGTGTATTTACGCTTATCCTTAGCCAGCAGTTTCAGGTAGGATTTGATGTCGCCCGTTCTGGCCCCTGGCAGACATTTGACTATGGTCGCTGGTGTCTCTAGTGCCACGTTTCTGACTATGGAGCTGCCAATTACCAGAGTTGGCTTCTCAGCGGGTGTGTCGCTGAGCGGGGAAAATCTATTAGAAACGCAGACGGGTTGGTGGTGACCTGTGGGCTGAGATCTAAGACTATGCTTCCTACGTACCGTCACCCAGCCGGCCTGAGATTCCGGCTGCGCGGGCTCTGCCGGAGGACTGCTACGGGGAGCTACCCTAGGTGGCTCCGCTCTGGCTAAGGGGCCTCGGCTATCTGCTGGTTTTTCAACACCTTCGCCTCCAAAGCTACAAAAATGCTACATTTATTACACGTACCATTATCACTAAAGGAGGCAGAGGAGTAACTGAACATCTGACACAGAGAGCAAGAGAGAGGAGGAGACTCAGAGAGAGAAACAGCTGAACGGGTAGCCATGGTGGAGCTAAAGCTAACGCTAAGCTAGCGACCCCTTACTACTACTAGAAAAAACCGTGTAAAACACGGAGAGTCGCCAAACGTTAAATACAGCAACAGAAAGTATGTGTTTTAACGTGCTTATGTATTATAACAAGTAAGAGATATCACAGTAGAGAGAAATCAGATCAAACGAGAGAGCCTTCACACACCAAACAATCCACCAAGTGCAAAACAGGAAGTGACGAATACGCCTCTAAGTGCAGGAAGTCAATGCAAACGAGCTCAAGAGGGGAGCTGGATGTTATACCACCGAAGGGGGGCCCTCTCGTGGGTTGCTGGCTTCTTTTGCTAGATACACTGACACTTCCTGGTAATGCACTCTTCAATCTCTCTCTTCATGAAAGGCCAATAAAACCGCTCTCGGGCCAGATTCAAGACTTTCTCGACGCCCACATGGCCCATGTTGTTGTGAAGATGTGTAAGAGCGATCTGTCTGTAGACTGAAGGTAAGACTTGCTGCTTGCGTTCTGTGGTCTTTCTGTAGAGAAGGCCTTTCTCCAGGTGTAACCGACTCCACTCTCTCAATAGTCTTTTTGTGTTAGTGTCAACTTTGTCGTCTTCCTTTGGTGTTATGCCCTTTTCTTTCATCTCGATTACTTTTCCAATTGCTGAATCTTTTCTTTGTTCTTGTGCGAGTTTGTCATGGCTGATAGACTGCAGAGGCTCTTTGACTGGTTGGTTTGGTGTGGCAAGCTTAAGTGCTGAAATCCATGCTACATCTCCTTGCTTAGCTCTTCTGCTTCCTTCCCAAACTGCACCGACAGCTTCCTCTGACAGTTCTTCCAGCACACTTTCATGAAGGCGTCGATGTCCAGTGGACGACGTGACAACACATTGACATCGATGTTAACTTTCCCTGGTCGATATTTGATGTCGAAGTGGAAATCCGCTAATTGTCCGACCCAACGGTGTCCGACTGCATTGAGCTTTGCTGTGCTGAGGACGTATGTCAAAGGATTATTATCCGTAAAAATGGTGAAATGTGGAGCGTAGTAGAGATAATCCCTGAACTTGTCACAAACTGCCCACTTGAGGGCGAGAAACTCCAATTTTCCACTGTGCAAGTGGTAGTTCTGTTCGGCAGGTGTGAGCGAACGAGACCCGTACCCAATCACTCTCATCTTGTTGTCTTGGTTCTGATATAGGACGGCACCAAGGCCTTCCTGAGATACGTCCGTGTGGAGTACAAAAGGGCGGGTGAAGTCGGGGTATGCTAACACTGGTGGCTGGGTGAGCATGTCGATAAAGCGCTCAAGGATTTCTTGATGCTCTTTGTTCCACTGTACTGGAGCTCGAGATGACAGCTGGGCATATTTAGCTCTGCCTCTGGTTGGCTTCGGTGGCGGTGTGTCGGACGGGACCTGGAGCAAATCATACAGCGGTTTGGCTATACGTGAGAAGTCCTGCATGTATGTCCGATAGTAGCTCAGGAAACCCAAAAGCTGCCTGACTTCTCCTACAGTCTGTGGTCTTTTGTGCTTGAGCGCTTGGACCGCTTCGATGTCTTTAGGGTCCACCTTCACTCCATCTGCAGACACCAATCGGCCGACATACCGAACCTCTTTGCGAAACAGCTCACACTTCTCAGGCTTCAGCTTAACTCCATGATGTTGTAGGGCTTGGAGAACCTTCTTTAGCACCTGGACATGTTCATCAAATGTTTTGAAAAAGCAAAGTACGTCATCAAGGTAGGGGATACAGCACTCGTCACGGAGAGTGTCGAGCATCTCCTCCATGCTCCGTTGAAAGGCTGCTGGAGCATTTGACAGCCCGAAGGGTATTCTCACCCATTCGTAGAGGCCCCATGGGGTGGTGAATGCCGTCAGATACCTTGAGCCTTCAGCGATGAAACCTTGGTGATAGGCTTTACCCTGATCCAGGATCGAGAACCAGCTGTAACCACCAAGAGAGTCTGTGAGGTCCTGGATCCGGGGAAGAGGTGTCTATCTGGCACGGTTTTGTTGTTTAAAAGGCGATAATCAATACACAGACGCAACGATCCATCCTTCTTTCTCACGCAGATGACGGGCGCATAAGGCGACTTGGACTTCACAATCCATCCTTTCACAATCAGCTCTTGGATATACTCTTTAACTTCCTTGTAAAGAGGCTTGGGGACGGAAGAATAGGCCCTCTGAGCTGGTGTGTCATCTTTGAGCCTGATTTCCATCTGTAACGAAGGGATACAGCCTATGTCTGTGCTGTCACGCGAGAATGCCGAACACTCTTCCATTAGCTCCTTTTCAGCTGACTTTTGTCGGTCTGGACTCAGGTGGCTAAGGTCGACTGGAAGCAACCAGGGCTCAGCGAATGGTTCCCCGGGAGAGGTGATTCCATTCACCTCAACCGCTGTGACTGAACTCTGTATGGGCTGGGTTGTCTTGTACTTCTCTGTTGGCGTGTCTGTCTCGATAACTTTAGCAACATGTTGGATGGTGCCTAAAGCTGTTCTCTTCAGCAGGACTATTTCATGTTTGGAGTGGTTAGAGATGGGAATCTTGACAAATGGTCTTTGTGAGTTGTTGATATCAAGAAGCCCTTCTCCAACACTCAGGTGTCTCAAAGCAATGTTCTCTCCTGGTTCGTACAACACAAGGGGGTCAGAGATGTCAAAGTTTTGTGGTACTCTGCACCATACTTGAACTGCTTTGCCGGCTGGAATGGTTACATTCTCTTTTCCTATCCTTACTGTGGCTGGGTCACAAACCTCTTTTTGTGGCACTTGTATGAAGTTCATCATGGCCACAACTTGTTCCTCATCCATTCCAAAAGCTCTGCGTAGGAGGCTGTACAATAACACATTGGCCTCTTTGTCTGATTTTTGTCTTTGGATGATAGCACCAAGTACATTGGCTCCGACAAGTGGCTGAGGGAGTGACAAACTACTGACTAGGAATGGTGCTTGTACAGTAAGGTTGGGATCTTCGTGGCCAGCTAGGGTGACTGTAAGCTTGACCCATCCATCATAAGGAGCTGCTTGGCCGTTAACTGCATAAACTTCAAGTCCATCATTTAGAAGCTCTTGGAGTGGTCTCACTTGGTAGGTAGGGATAAACTTCTTCACCCATTGTCTGTCCACTAAACTCACCTGTGAACCGGAATCAAATAATACGGTCACTGGATAACCACCAATCAAACATTTGAGAAGACTCTTCTTCCCAACTAGGGGAACTTTGTAGCTTGATGTAGAACTGACGTGTTGCTTTCTCTTGTCTCGCTTAAATTGCTTTCTTGTCTGCTTACTGTGATGTCTTGTGCACTGTGTTGTAAGTCGTGCAGAGAACGACTTTACTGGCTGGGACTGTAGCTCTGGACTGGCCTCTGGCTGTCCCTCGACAGAGACCGATCCCAGTTTCCCTGGTTCTTTGTCCGCTTTAAACATCACACTGCTCTGTGCCCTGGTTCACTACACACAAAGCAATGACTGCAGTCCTGTAATTTCTGTTCAGTACACTTTAGACAAAGGAATGTTTTCTTTTGAGGGGGTCTGGAATGGTTAGCTGGGGTTTGAAAGGGAAAGTTGGGTGGTGGTTGTGGGGTCAATTGGTAAGGCTTTGCTTCTTTCTGTTTCATTAAGCTTGCAACCATGTTAGTTAGAGTCTCTACTTGAGCAGAAACCTGTTTGATTGTTTGTGCAGACTGTTCTTTCGCTATCTTGTCTTTTGTCTCAATCACAGCACTTTGAGCTTGTGTACTCTTTTGACGGGTGACTTTGCCTATTCTTCGCTGGTGTTCATTTTCATCGCTAATAATCTTTGTGACCTCACTAAGAATCTCTTCGTCCGTAAAATTATTGTTTGAGGTGAGAGGTCTTAGTCTTTGTCGTAGGTCTGCATACTTAACGCCCAGGCATTTCACGCATTCGTTCACGCCGTTCCGAAAGTATTAATAGAGCACCGCAAAATATGTGTAGACTGAGCTGCTCTTGGCTCTCACAATAATATGTCTCCTTAAAAATCAGCAGAAATATGCAGAACAGAGCAGCTGCGTGTTGTTGAGTTTGTTAGTTTCCGGGCATATTCCAAGATGACAATGCCAGAATTCTTTGGGCTTGAATTGTGAAAGAGTGGTTCAGGGAGCATGAGACATCATTCTCACACATGGATTGGCCACCACAGAGTCCAGACCTTAACCCCATTGAGAATCTTTGGGGTGTGATGGAGAAGGCTTTGCACAGCGGTCAGACTCTACCATCATCAATGCAAGATCTTGGTGAAAAATTAATGCAACACTGAGTGGAAATAAATCTTGTGACATTGCAGAAGCTTATCGAAACAATGCCACAGCGAATGTGTGCCGTAATCAAAGCTAAAGGCGGTCCAACAAAATATTAGTGTGTAAACTTTTTGTTTTGGTGGCGAGTTTTTTTTTGGCCAGGCAGTGTATGTTGAATTAGTGCTACTCTTACTTTAGTATAATTTTTTGCTACTCTATTCACCTCTGCACAAATCATTTCCAAAAAGAGGAATTGCTTAAACCCCAGCACTGTTAAAAAAATACTGTTGGTAATTTAAAAAAAAAACAATACCACAACATTAATTGCACAAGCAATTTTACAGCCATTTTGTTCATGATCACATCCTCTTTTCTCATTCTTGTTAATATTGTCAAACACAACTGTCCCCTAGTCAATACATGATTTACTCAAATATTGATGTGAAGGTATGTGTACTGCTATTATAGAACATTGATTAAAATATAAAAGCCGAGAAAGGTTTATGGTAAACGCCTGGTTTGAATAGGTTATTATCTTGTGCTCAAAAGAGAAAAATGCATAATCGAAATGAAAATGCATTTCTTTTTCTTTCCTGGCAGTCACTATTCCCATGTCTGAACTGGGAGGACAGGTCCAAGTGTCAAAAAACGTTTAATTGACAAACACATCTGCCTGTCTTTCAGTATTTGACCAGCAGGGGGCTTGTGTTCACATGAAGCCTCGACAAAATGAATCTGTTTTTGCACCATTTTGCCAGAAAGCTGGAAAGCTTCAAAGCTTCATGAAATTTAATCTAGTCTTTGCTAGCTGCAGGCAGATGAGCTGAAGGCTGAACATTTAACAAAAAAATGCAAAACCTTTTTTAACCTTTTTTTCTCACTGTCTGACATAAAGTCAGAACAAATGTTTTGCTCATTTTAGGTCGGTTATGTTCTCCAAAATGAAGGCCAGAATAACAACAGATAAGTTTAAAATAAAATTATATTTCTCTTTTCAAAGTGAATTTTTCTGTAAGCATAAACAACGTGGGAACATCCAGCCATCGTATCATTCAAGAAGGAAAAGGGTTCTGTGTTCACATGGGTTCACACTAGAGGGTGACACGGGAGTGGATTTTCTCTCCTGTCCCAAATGTCACGTCTCATCCCAATCCCAGGCCAGCATAAAAAAAAAAAATCCTGTCCCATCCCACTCCTGGTAAATTGACTCCCACTCCCATCCCGCTCCAATTTAGAACGACTCCCACTCCTGTGCCACTCCCATTTTTGTTTTCTTCAGTTAGTCTTTTGGCAATTTCTTTATTTGAAGGACCAGTTAGGTCCCTGTTTTTAGCAGTAGTAACGGCCAGTTAAAGTATAAAGAATAACAATGAAGAAATAATAAAATATCAAACAAGGAAACAGACCATGCCTATCTTAGCTGAATAAACAAAATGTACATAGTTGTATTTTACTCATTTATTAAGTGACTGTTTCCTTTGAACAATGACATTACTTTTATGTTTCAAATTGCTGAAACGAAAGAAAAATGCACCTAGCAAGAGAACTGTACTTGGTGAACAAAAGGGCAAAAAGGCATTACCTTCACAATTTAGAAACTGTACCTGAATGGTTCACAGCCCTGGTCCTCAGGGACCCCTTCCCTGCAAGTTTTAGATGTGTGTCTGCTCCAGCACACCTGATTCAAATTCTGACATGACCTCCGATACAGGCATCAAGAATGGAGGGTCAAACTGGACAAAATTATTACAATAAAATCATTAAATAAATAAATGTTGTGAATGTCCCATAAGTGAAGTAAATGTAACATGAAAGAAATGTAACATTAAATGTGGCATTAAATTAAAGGTACCATTTATTTTTTTTTATTTAATACATCATTAGAAACAATAAATGTACCATTATATCATGAAATGGACTATTATGCAATTAAATGTGCCACTGAATAATTAAGTATAATTTTAAAGACGACATGACGTAATTAGTGGTACACCTAATATTTAATGGTGTATTAAAATAAATTGTACATTTAATGGTACATTAAATTTTTTTCTATTTAACAACGTATTTATTTAATATCTTCCCTTGATGAAGCCTTTCTACGGAACCCGCGAGGGGACATGGGGGAATTTTTTTTCTTTTGCGTTCCCACGCAATACTTTTTGCGTTCTCACGCAATACTTTTTGCGTTATCTCGCAATACTTTGTGGGATAGTTTCCAAACCAGATAACTGCAAAAATGGATCAAACACTACACCCGTTTTTGAGATTTATTGAGTTTTATTTTGAAATCGGCCTTAAATAAAATGATCTTCAATCAGACTTAAAGACAGTTATTATCCACAAGCTGTCGGACTACTGAACTCTGGACCATAATACTGCACAAAACCACATCTGTGACACTTTATTTGCTTATTGCTGCTGCATGATGTGTACTTTTTTTTTTGCACGCCATTAGTGCTTTTGTTTTTATCTGGATTTGAATGGTTCTTCTTATCCTAAGCATTTAATGGCATTGTTGACTACATCTTAACCTGCATATGACAAATAAACCATATCAGTGCTGTTTGTTTTGTAAGCAGATTGTCATCTGTGCTGCTGTTCCAAAATGCACAGCTTTCTCAAGGCGATTAACAACTTTTGCGAGCAAACGCAGAAGTATTGCGTGGGGACGCGAAAGAAAAAAAAATTCCCCCATGTCCCCTCGCGGCCTCCGTACCTTTCCCCTCTACTGTGGCAAAGGCTCTTAAATCTTTAGTGCACATGCGAGCAATTTTGTTGGTCAGATGAGACTTGACGCGTGATGGTACTTTTCGTTTGACGAATGAATAGATGCACTGCTGATTCAATCCAGAATTTGCCTTAGTCACTGGTGTACTTGATTATGACTAAACACGTTTTACAAACAGCATACTGCGTGTTAACAACGCTGCATTCAACTCTCCTGAAGTTCAGTAATATTTGTGACTTTCCTGTCAGCTCTATGAGTTTAATAGATAAGTCCTTACTTCTGACTTTACGTTGCAAATCCAATTTTACCACGTCCAGTTCTCCACCTGCGTTTGCTCCCTCCATTCTGAACGCAGGTGGAAAACGTCGATCAGAAGCACTGTTGACTTGTGGGTCGTGTAGTTCGTTTGACTCGCATTATAGTATATGCTTCTTGGAAAAAACTACACAATGGCGGTGTCGAGCCAAGTTTTTTTTTCTTAAAATTTATAACAGAGTCTCAGTTTTACATTTCCAAAGACAATTGATCCTTGTTTATTTTCCCTCCTATTGGTTAGCTCCCGCTCCCGTCTGCTCCCGTTCATTTTTTATCCTGTACCGTCCCAATCACGTGATCTTTACTAATGCTGTTTCCCATCCCGCGGGATTCCCGAAAAAATGTCAGCCTCTAGTTCACACACATACTTATGCACATATATTACAGCAGCCATGTTGCCCTATTTTGTTCCATATTCTTTCTGTTGGTGATGTTTCTGTCTGTGTGTTTTTTTGTCTCTTTGCAGGTGTTCATGCTTGCCTCTCCTCAGTTTCCTCAAAGTGGCCGTGGGAGGATAGTTTGTTGGGTTTTTTAATTTTTGTCTATATGTTTTTTTTTAAATGTCTTTGTCCTCACTCTCTTTCTCTTAGTCAGGATTCACCTGTATTAGTTGTTTGAGTTCCTTGACAGGGGAAAAAAATTCTTTATTTGACAACAAAAATGTTAGATGAGAACAGGGCTAGAAAGAAATTTATTTTCAAGTTAGAAACTGGGATCTTCTGTTGCATAGAGAAAAAGATAAGCCTGAAAAACCCAGCATAAAAATTACAATAGTCCCAGTGCTAATTAGAAGCAGCACAGTATGTGTAATCATCTATGACTGAAGAATTAATTATATGAATAAACACTGTATCATTACCTGGCTCATAGACTATGATGAAGCCAGCAGAAACACTGACTTGCTCGTCACGTGATGGTAACCGTAAAACAAATTCTGATGGAAAGATAAACATTTATTGACCCATTTAAGGTCTATTCAGCTTAATATGCACAATATTAGGAAATAAATTTGATATTAATTAATAAAGCAAGACTATCTGCATTTGTATAGTCAATTATTGTAGACGTGTAATTAATACAACCCCAATTCCAATAAAGTTGGAACATTCTGTAAAATGTAAAAAACTAAAAACAAAACAGAATACAATGATTTACAAATCCTGTTCAACTTATATGCAATTGAATACACTACAAAAACTAGATATTTAATGTTGAAACTGATAAACTTTGTTTTTTGTACAAAAATTCACTCATGTTGAATTTTATGCTTGCACCATGTTCCAAAAAAACTGGGACAGGGGCAACAATGGACTGGGAAAGTTTAAGGAATGCTCAAAAAACACCTGTTTGGAGCATTTCACAGGTGAACAGGTTAATTGGAAACAGGTGAAGGTCATGACTGGGTATAAAGGAGCATCCTTGAAAGGCTCAGTCGTTCACAAGCAAGGATGGGGTGAGGTTCACCACTTTGTGAACAACTACACAGTCCAACAGTTTAAGAACAATGTTTCTCAACATACAATTGCAAGGAAATTAAGGATTTAATCATCTATAGACAATAATCACATCAAAAGATTCAAGGCATCTGGAGAAATATCTCCACATAAGCAGCAATGCCGAAAACCAACATTGAAAGCCAAAGATCTTTGACACCTCAGGAGGCACTGCATTAAAAACCGATATCATTCTGTAACGGATATTACAACGTAGGCTCAAAAGCCCTTCAGAAAACTATTGTCAATTCATCGCTACATCTACAAGTGCAAGTAGTCATATATCAACAACACCAAGAAACGCTGCTGACTTCTCTGGGCCCCAGCTTATCTGAGATGGACTGACTCAAAGTATGCTTTGGTCTGATGAGTCCATATTTCAAATTGTTTTTGAAAATCGTGGATGTCGTGTCCTCCGGGCCAAAGAGGAAAGGAGTATCCTGATTATCAGCACAAAGTTCAAAAGCCAGCATCTGTGATGATATGGGGGTGTGTTAGTGCCCATGGTATGGATAACTAGCATATCTGTTGTTGGGACCCCAGCCATGGTTACAAAATTAAAGGCTAGTACGAACTTTTCTGGAACTTTCAAAATAAATCGCATTAACCTACTTCCAGCACAGCCAGGAAAATGGGTAACAGAGGACTTCCCGTGACGTCACTGTCCGAATAAAAACCCCGCTTTTGCAACAAACTAACCTCTTCCACGCAGGTCCCCAGAGGAACTGGATGGAGGGACACAGCACGCTAATGTACTTTTGCAGGCCAATAGACATAACTCTTCAAACTGGATCCAAGAGTGTCATACGATCCCACGATCATATGCACTAAGTTAAGTAGGAATGAATTGTTGTTTGTGTATCCGGTATTCGTTCATGAACGGGGGTAATTAAGATACAAGCGTTGCTTGACTTTCTCTCTGAGGTCTACAGAAGCAAACTGTGTTCCAGAGAGTTCCCAGCAGAGATCCTGTCTCTACAATGCCGAGTGGAGCAGTTTCCCAGTCTGAAGGAAGGACAATGGGACCGCATCACCGTGGCTACAGCTGTAACGTGCAGTTTGGCCGGTGGACAGAACGAGCCGCCCTACCCCACAGTTACAGAGGTTAGCTGCAAATTAACCCTTTGTTCACTGTGGATGCTTTCTTCAACTTCGTCGCCCCGGACAACTTTTCCTCAGCACGGTTCACGTAAGAGGTTGTGTTTGGGGCAGAGAGATAAGTAGTTTAGAATGAAATAATCTAAACATTTTTCGTTTTATGACGTTTGGTTTTGTTTGTGTTGAAACTCAGCCATTTTAGTGCTAGCAGATTATCCGCTCAGCACATGTGCTCAGTTTATGTGTTCTGTGTTTGTTTTTTAAAAGTTAAGGCAAACTTTATTTAAAGGGTGATTTTAAATACAGAAGATCGGCCATAACGCGCCGTCCACGCTTATGCATTTTAACCCTTTTATTAATAGTATTTTAAAGGTATGTGTGTGATTCTGATGATAAGCTATAAGCTTCTTTTGTTAACTTTGACCGCTAACAGCTCAGAACACGTGCCTGGTTGTTAGTTTTCAATCTAGTAAAATAATATTTCCCTAAATATTATTTAGCTAAACTTGATAACTAAGTAACACAATTAAGCCCATTTCTCAAAGATTTGGTTCTTATTCAAAATAATATTTCTTTAAATATTGTTTTAATAAATAAAGGGAGCTAATTAAACACCGCTGAGAATTGGTCATCCAGAAGGTTGGTTTTATTCAGCAAATCATTCTTTAAAATATTATTTTATTAAAATAATATTTTATCTGATCTTGGATTGTGAATGGTTGTCTAAAGGTATGCCAATTATTGCCTAAGTTAGTTCCAAGACTAACTTAACTTCATTTCCAGATTCTTCAAGATAATCCTTGGTTCTAAAACATAAATAACATTGCATGGTAATGTTGCATCACTCTTTCGGTCTTGGTTTTCAATCATCTTTGATCAGCTTGTTTATATTGTACATAGCCCATTAGTCTTCCTTATTCGTATGGATTGTTTTAGCATAGTAAAGAATTTGTTGATTGAAATATGTTTGACTTTGAGTTGACTTATTTTTGTTAATAAATTCTCGTATTTTAAGAAATTGTGCGAATTCATTCCTTGGTGTGTGCAGAGTTTTGATGTTCAATAATGTCAGAGCTTGTCTCATCCCTTTCAATTTTGTCCTAATACCATCATCTTATTGGGCTGGTATTCACAGGACAACCCTTAACAGACCGAAATATTATTTAATAAAATATTAAAGTATTAATATAAAGTAATATATTCATATTCATAATTACAACACTGTGAAGGCACCATTAATACTGAAAGATACATACAGGTTTTGGAGCAACATATGCTGCCATCCAAGCAACTTCTGTTTCAGGAGCGTCCCTGCTTAAGGTAAAAATATATTCTTTAATATTGAGAGCAAAGTGTACTGGAGTCAAATTCCTTGTTTGTCTGTACAAACTTGGCAATAAAGCTGATTCTTCTTCTGATTTCAAGCCACATTCTGCATGTGTTCCAACAGTGTGGCTTCAGAGTAAAAGAGTGCAGGTACTATACTGGCCTGCTGGGAGTCCAGACCTGTCTCCCAATGAATATGTGTGGTGCATTATGAAATGCAAAATACAACAATGGAGACCCTGGACTGTTGAGCAACTGAAGTTGTACATCAAGCAAGAATGGTTTAAACAATTTTTTTCAGTTCCTAAACACTTATTGAGTGTTATTAAAAGGAAGGTTGATGTAACAGAGTGGTAAATATGCCCCTGTCCCAGCTCAATAGCATATAGGTTGTGCAGGATTTGCAAATAATTGTATTCTGTTTTTACCTATGTTTTACGCAACGTCCCAAATTCATTGGAATTGGAGTTGTAAGGGAGGTACATTTCTACATGAACACAGTAAAATTGTTACCTGCTAAAATCAATGTGATATTAATAATTTGGTTCCATGCTACCAACAGCTACCTACTCTGGTTGTCAAACATAATCTAACTGGTGTTTTAGACATTGTAGATGTACATGTCAACAAATCAGATTTTCTTTTGAAATCCAGCTGTCTCCAGAGATTTGTAGCTGTTTAGTAAAGGATTTAGACAATGAGGTCAACTATAATCTATCCCTGCCCTCTGAGAACAAACTTAGGTGAAGGAAAACTCATTGGAAAGAAATACCAATAACAGAAAGTAATAGGAGGGTTGTAAAGTTGAATAATAAAAATGGGAGCACTCATATAATTTATTAGGGAATGGGAATGGGGGGTGGGAGAAAATACGTTTGTCTTTATCCCACTTTTTTCCTAAGCAGGTTTAACACATCTGTGTTTTCTTTGAGTCATCCAACTAACTATCCTTAGCATTGAACATTGTGTTTAAGTGGAAGCTCATTATCAACTCTCTAAGTCTACCCAGGGTTAATGATGCATTCCTTTGAAACAGAGGGAGTTAAATAAGAGGACCAATCAAAATAAAGAGGCAGAAAGAATTCAATTCAGTTTAATTATATAGCTCCAATTCACAACACATGTCATCTCAAGGCACTTCACAAAAGTCAGGTACATACATTCCAATTAATCCTAATCATTGAACGGTGCAGTCAGATTCAGTTATTTATTCAAATTGGATAAAAAGTTTTTCTGTCTAAGGAAACCCAGCAGATTGCATCCAGTCAGTGACTTGCAGCATTCACTCCTCCCGGATGAGCATGTAGAGAGAGTGGACAGTCACTGGCGTTGACTTTGCAGCAATCCCTCATACTGAGCATGCATGTAGCGACAGTGGAGAGGAAAAACTCCCTTTTAACAGGAAGAAACCTCCAGCAGAACCAGGCTCAGTGTGAGCGGCCATCTGCCACGACCGACTGGGGGTTTGAGAGAACAGAGCAGAGACACAAAGAGAACAGAGAAGAAAGAAAGATGTTAAAAATGTATCAGCATGTCTAAGATTTTGCCTTTGCAAATTTCACAGTTTTAAATGGTGCTGATGCTGTTGAACCTCAGAGAAACATTCAATCTACAGGCCTCTGGTTTCATTGTTTCTCATTCAACATAAAGAGTAATTACCATAAAAGTAATAACCTTAGACCAGGCAGAAGTGAAATAAAGAAAATACCAAGATTACTTTATTCAACAGACTCATGGTCCACAAGAAAACAACAACACGACATATAAAAAGAGAAGAGAAAAAAAAAATTATAAAAGACTTGCATACCAATGTTTCCACATATCCGACTGGTATCGTAGCGCACTAAGAGATGGATGTGAAAACATTACAATAAGTGCCTGGAATGTTCTGACATGTGCATTACATAACATCTCACTTGCACTGCTGAACTTGGGTTTCTTGAGCAGAATTCTCAAAGAGTAATTATAAGCAACCTTAAGCTTCTGCATACTAGCTTTTTTAAATTTACACCACAATGGAGCAGTATACAAGGATGTATAGTAAGCTTTAAACAGGCTTATTTTTACCTCATCAGTGCACATATGGAATTTCCTCCCCAGAATGTTTGCCTGGGCGTACAACATGCGACACTGCCAATAAATGTCATCATCGTCACAGAGCTGGTCTGTGATGTAGTGACCCAGATATTTAGTTTTGGAACAAACATTTAACTTTTGTCCTGACAGAAAAAAATCAGGGAAGCAAAGTTGTTTGTCAGCTTTAGTCCTACAAACTAGTACAACAGTTTTCTTTGCATTATACTGCACATCAAAACTCAACCCATAATCAGCAGATGTTCAGTAACTGCTGAAAACCTGCACTGCTGGGTGAGAGGACAGCCAGGTCATCAGCATACATGAAGTGATTGACCAAAGTATCACCAATCATACATCCAGTTTTACAGAGGTTCATTTCTTTTGACAGATCATCAATGTACAAGTTAAACAAGGCAGGCAAAAGAAGTCCACCCTGACGCACACCATTACTCACACCAAAGGAAGCAGAGATGTCATTGCCCCATTTTACATGCATTTTCTTGTTAGAGTACCAGTAAAATAAAATTAGTGTAATAAAATCTGGAACACCTCTCTGTTTTAATTTGTCAAGTGGTTGACACAATCAAAGGCCTTAGAGGCATCAATAAACCCAATTAACACCAATGAATCTTTCCTTAGAAATGCTCTTGCTGCTTCTTTCAGGCCATAAATACAGAAATCAGCTCCCAACTTGGCTTTAAAACCAAACTGATTATCTGTTGTACTAATAAACTGATTGAGCCGACCAAGCAAGTTTTTTTCTAATACTTTAGATATCACGGCAGCAGACCTGTTTAAGGCTCTGACATCATTACCAAAACAGGTATGAAGGATTTTTCTGCTGGTCCATTACTGTAAATAATTGTGAAAAATGTTGTTTCATCATTTTAAAAAGATACTGGAATAAAAATATCGTTCCTAAAGACAGGAACAAACCTACCATTTCTTTTCAGTGGGCACTAAAGAGAGAACCCATTCATTAGGGCAGCTGAGCCACATATTTTGATTATTATCAATATTCCAATAACTTGCTGTGTTCCTGAGCCATGATTATACCAACTATGCAAGTCTGCTGAAGTTCTCTATATAATCTTGTTTACATTCTCTAAGCCTGCTCCAGGGCACATTCGACTTCTTGGATATGCTTCCGTGACAACCCATCCAACCGTTTCAAAGATCTGAAAAATACCAGCTCATGCCAAGAAGTATCAATGATTTAATCCCATTGTTATGCTAATCCAGGTAACAGAGAACAAGACCCACTTTGCAACACAAGGCCTCTCTGTAGTCTATATCTAATGTGAAAATCTGACAAGCAGAAAATAAACTTGCAATGCCAAGAAATAGCATTTATACCCTTGAGGGTTCATAAATTTTGCTCATGCTACCACAAAACTTCAGTGTATAGTACTTAAGGATTTATCTGATTGTGATGCACATTATTGTAAAGTGAAACCAAAATGACATAGCTTTAATTTTATTAAACAAATTAGCATCTGATAAGTGTGGCATGAATTTGTATTTACCTCTTTTCCTCTGAATAAAACCTAGTGCAACCAATGCCTTCAAAAATCACCTAATAGGTGAAAAGAGTCTATCTTGGTATTGTGAAGCTGCTCTGCTCTGTATCTAACTTCATCCATCTTCCCATCTACTCTGATCAGCTTCACTGTCCATGCTGAAGAAAAGCAACCCTATTTCATGTGAGGAGCATGTCTTTGCTCATGTTTCCAGTGCCCCCTATATTATATGTGCTAAATGTAGCTCCTCTTCTACAATGGCCTCACTCTTACCACTTTTCTGTAAAGGCTAGATTTGTGGAGCACTTGAGTTATGAATCTTCACCAGAGTTGCCATTGGCTTCTTGTCTGCTTCTCTGATTAACAGTTAATGAGTATCAAAGTAAAGAGGAATAAATCCATATGCATGCCACACTTTTCAGACAATTTTTTTGTATTATTTTCCTTCTAATTCAAGGAGCCTTTTTCCTGTCTTTTGGCTATTTCTCCATCCAGAGCTAAATGTAAACACAGACATGATGAAGGTTATATAGGCACATTTAAGGCAATTAGCATTTATTTATTGATGGATGTCTACAAAGATTGAAGTTTACAGCCTGAACACATGTTTGACACACATTCCACAACCTAAACCAGCCCCAGAACGGGAGTACTGCAAAGATTAGTCCTAAAAGTATCTCAGTTTACAGCTACTCGTATTAAAACAGACCATTGTTAAACTTTGCATCAGTGAGGTGCACTCACTAAGATTCTTCAGTGAAATTTTTCAAATGAGCATGTTCTTGAGTGAATATCATCGCTCATACTGTACAGGTATGTTTATCTGTTTTTGTACTATAAAGATGTCCTTAAGAGATGTAGAAAAATATAATATTTTATTTACAAGAGAATGTATAGCTACATAGACAGGAAGGAAATGGAAACATATTCACATATTACAATGATCTGTTTCCAAACTGTCAAGTCCTCATTTTGGTGGGGGTTCTTGATTTGAGAGCCTGCTGCTTTAATATCTTTAACTTCATTTCTTTGTTAGCTGACATTTTTTTCTAATTTTCAAAGTGAACACGGGAATATGGTGTAGTAACAGGGTAGTGATTTTTACTTCACTGAGTCGATGTAATAGCATTCCACCAAAACATTCCCTTAAATGTTATTATTTTCTGCACTTTTCAAAGAGCTGCAAAAGCATCTGAGGACCTTAATAATCCCCCATCGCTGCCGATGCAGAAATATTTATTTTCAACTGTGTCCACATAAACAGTTAAACTAATTACAACCAAAATCTAAACCATCAGGTACTGGCTCACTAACATGTCTTGAACTAGCTTTGTGCTTTGTAATGTACATGAACAGCTATCAAAACAATTCGAATATTTATTGTGTCCTCTGTTCTTCACAAAGAGCGATAAGAACATCCTTGTCACAGCAATCCAATCAGGATCCATTAATGTTTAACTGACCTTGGAGAATCAGGTTTTTAAAGTACAGCCACCTCTGATTAAACATGTAATTTCCTCATAAGTGATTTGTTGTTTTATTTTTCAGTGATTTAGGAGACGTTGCTGAATAATTATAAATTGTTACTAAGATGTCTGAGAGCATAATCTCAAAGTTTTGTTTTAGATCTAAGAAGAAGAAGAGAAGAATAAATCCCTGTTTATTTTCTTTTAGGTGACATGATTTTCATTATACCCCTGTGTTTTCAGTGTTTGTTAGGCCATCCAGATACACAGGACAAAGCTTGAAAGCAAGGTATAATTCCAGTGAGCTCATCGTCATGAATAATTAAGTGCTTCACAATGGCAGGGTGCCCCAGTTCGATCTCAAGGTAATGATTCAGTCACTAAGGATTCACTTAGCTCATCAGGAATGACATGACTAGACCCAACATCTAACAGAACTTCACCCTGAAGTGTTACTTTGAGCTGTTAAAGATGCTCTTGTCCTCTCTAGCCGGTTCTCCAGATTTTCTTATTACTCCAGAAGATGCAACCCTGGAATAACACCCACTGGTCAGCGTTGGGAAGCTTGTGTTTTTGTTGTAGCTTAGAGAGGATACATGGATTCCTCTTTTGTTTTAAAAAAACCGTCAGCTTAATGACCGTCGACTTTGTGTGGATTTTCTGCGCAATCTTATTTTCTTTGCAGAATCCATCCACTGTATCCCCTTGTTTCATTTATTCTAAAAATATTGAATTGCAAGCACAGTTCTTATTTTGAAGCAAAAGTTAAAAAAAAATGTTGAGACAGAGTAAGAAAGAGATACACTGCCTTGAAAAAGTATTCATACCACTAAGACTTTTCAAATG
Organism: Crenichthys baileyi; assembly: GCA_036173005.1. Lineage (NCBI taxonomy): Eukaryota > Metazoa > Chordata > Actinopteri > Cyprinodontiformes > Goodeidae > Crenichthys > Crenichthys baileyi. The sequence continues at coordinate 84,602 of JAHHUM010000700.1, read as the reverse complement.
TAGTTAAAACCACAGTTTTATTGGGCTGCATTTCACTGTTACAATTACAGAAATTTGTCAACGAGAAAGTACTTAGAGACAGTTTTTCAATCGAAACACGTAAGTGATTTTTATCTTATTATTTATTCTAAGAATAAATAGCATTTATTGCATAGTTGAGACCATTTTCGGGTTAAGTAATTTTTTTCCTATTTGCTGAGCAGAAATATACTATTTCAGAGGTTAAGAGCACTACATGGTCTTTGTTAACCATAACTGCTTTGGCCATTTTCTTCCTGTTTGCACCTTTAACTGCAGTTCTGAGACATCTTCTGCCTCCGAAGGGTTTATTGAAATTCTGATCACATGCTGGCATACACAGGGGTGCACATTCATTTCCATGCCGTCTTTACGCTTGTGTGCGAAACACATAATCAAGCCTGAATGCTGTCACTCTTCCAAGGTGAAGGTGCTGTGTGTGCTAATGGGTAAAGCCGCAGGGAGCCTCTCCCTCTGGGGACTTTTCACCTTGGTCTTCCGCTGAGGCAGCAGACCAAAACACCGGGAAACCATAGTGCTGTGATAGAATGAGAAAACAGAGAGACCTGAGCTGACATGGCCAAAGAGGTATCAGGGGTTGGAAAGAGAAAAAAAAAGGGGGAGACAGTGCTGTCACTGTTGAAGTCTGAGTTTAGAGGACCACCTGAATGAAGAAAGACGGATAAGAGAGGAGACAGATCATGGAAATAGGTGACGTCATCAGCTGCATGTGGCACTCCTCTGACAAAGGAACACACTGTGTTCATCTAAAGTAAATCCCTCCTCTTATTCAAGGCTTCAACTGCACACCCAGGCATATCTATCTGCCAGCAGCTGGCTGTGTTTTCTGCTGCTCAGTTGTCCTTCAGATCACTGTGGATTACTAATGGATTTTACAAAAAGCCACAAAAATCTCTGGCTTTCAGTGTTCATAAAATCTGACTTTTTGGAGCTTTAAATAAACATTCAGGCTCATCTCATACTCACCCCAGCCAGGAAGACAGCCACTGTTTTTTCTGGAGCTTCATTTTTTCTTTCACTAGAATAATGAACACAAGTCCCAGACAGGCTATATACTTTTGAACTGAAAATTTTTAAGAAAAAACATTCCTTCCCCAAGTAAGTAATTTGTTTGAATCAAATTAAATAAAAAAGATTTGTATTTCATGTAACTTCATGTGTCCACTCACTGCCTGGCAGCTTTTACAGAAACAAATCACTGACAGGCACACTAACTTAGAACAGATATTATGACAGTCTCACAACAGCTGTGAAATGGTCATAAATATTCTATTGATCGACTGAGCAGAACACAGACAGGACTGTGCAGTTTTCAAAAACTGCATTAGGAGGCAGGGGAGGGTATCGATGATTGTGCGTCATCCAGAATCACCTTCCAGGACATCGAGATCAGTCTCTGAGCAAATTGTTTTGAGTCTTTTTGTAATTTTACATGTAGAAAAATATCATGAACACATGGCAAGTAATGCTTTTTTAGATCCCTGCCGCTGGATCACCTCTTTATAACAGTTTGAGGTTCCTTCAAAATGAGCAGCATAATTAGATGGACATTTCTTGAAACAGACCCTCTTTAACATCCACTTCATATGAGAAATCATATTGTCTTGCTTACCTTGACAATGCAAACTTTCTGCATTTGTACATAAAGTAGTGTAAGTAGTGAATGCAACTTCAACCTAGAATACAAGATTTTAAAGGTTTTGTAAAAAATATTGTAGAAAATGATTTAGAACAGGACTGAACATATAGACATACAAACATATCTATACTGTGACTCATTAGCCAAGCAAACAAATAGCTAATAAGAATATTGCTCAAAGCTAATTACAGCTCTCTTTCGGTCCTAAATATCTCTATATTGGCATCATTAGGAATGTCCCAATCAGGTTTTTGTTTAATTAATTGGTACCTGAATCTCTGAAAAAAGATAACTCTTAATGCTTGCTGTTGGTGAAGTTCTTGAGGTTTCTTTTACTTAGATCCCCAGTAAGGCACAAAGCTTCAATCTGTGTGGGCTATTTTTAAAATTGGCAGCCCAATTTCATGTGCACATCTCCGTAAACCGGAAAACTGTCTTGTAAACTGCACATTGCTTGGTGAACTAAGGAACCTGGGGTTTCCTTAATACTCTGTTTTTGTGTTTGAACCTTTAACAATGATGTCCACCGTGAAAAAGAGACATTACTGGTTGCTGAAGCTTCCAGTCAGTTTTGTCATGTGACTGCTCTGCTGTGCTCATATAATGTCTAAGGTATTCACATGTCTAAAGTGTCTAAGAGAGAGGCGCAGGGCAAATATGAAACAACAAACCTAGTTATAAGCGTTTACTGCTATCTTTGTTCACATAAAATAAACTTACACCACACACACTGAAGTATGTTTGAGAATTATCAAAGACTCATATTAAAATAGAGAGTAACTTTACCAAACTACTCATGTGAAACCCTTGCAATTGAAAACACTGAGAGGAAGATGTGAGTTTATCAAAAGCTGTAGCTGAATTTGTTGAGTCAAATATTTATTTGGAAACAATTTGCTGTCCTGCAGAACTTCTTCTCCAGACAAAATATCTGTTGCTCTCAAGAAAAGCTGACACTGCAGTGTCTGAGGTGTCATTGGAGAGTGAGTTATGTAAGCCATGTAATACTGATGACATGTAGTTATTTTACTGCACTTTAAAGCAACATACACCATTGTTTTTAATTCAGTTTTGGACTGTGACTCAGTATCTGCAAGTGCATATTCTTCAGAAAAATCCCGATTAGGACATCCTTTGACATCATAATGGATCTTATTTCTGTAACTAATATACTAATCTACAAAGATTCATGCAGGTGAAAAACATTTAGTAGCAAACAATAACAGATGCTTTGTTAGAAGCACTTCAGGCCTTACGAGGGTAAGTAAAGATCAGCTTTGGTTATCCTTATTTTTTTAGATTTTCTATTATTTCTGAATTAAAAAAAAGTTTCTTTCTTATCTATTGGTTGCCCAAATTTTTATAAACTTTTATAAAATGATTTGCACTATGACATTTTTGTCAAGTTGCACCATTCTTGTTGCAGCTTTTTTTCACCTGGTGCAGGTTCTCTGAGCCAACATAAACTAACTGACTGACAAGTCTGCAAGCTTCACGCTGACACATGCATTGATGAACATTTTGTTCACAGAGGCACTCCTCCATGACTGTTCTGAAAGACGCTACCCATCAAGGGATCAACGGACGACAGTAAATCCAGTACTAAAAATACTTACCAATCCTTTGGGATTACTATGCTTAGCAAGTGGACATTGTGCAGGGCACAAATCTGGAATTAGGCAGTGAAAGGCTGTCAATGGTCCATCAACACCTGATCCACTGTGTAGGCATATGTTTTCCCCGGCCAAAGGTGCATGTAACTGAGTTGCTTCATCTGAGCTGCGCCATGTTTTACAGTGAACTTTGTCCACTTCTCTTCAACAAGATTGTCCAAGAAATTAATGGGAAAGAGGTAGCTTGGGAATTCTATTCACTGACTACAAATAGAGTAGATGCTGAATAAAGAAACCACACACAGTCACCTTTGTGTTTATCAAAAGTGAATATACAATGGAAATATTATATTTCTTATAGTGATAAGAGGCCCAGTAGTCAATTGTTTTTATACATTGTGTGTAAAGGCTGTTAAAGTGTGTCAAACATTTATACATAAAAAACTTTTTTCGTTTCTTGGCATTTCAGGAGTACCATATAGAGAAGCTGGTTGCCTACATGTACCACGGCAGATTTGCTCTACAAAAGGGTAGCTCAAAACAGAATCCTACTTACATAATTTACTTTATTAAATCAATACTGGATCCAGCATCAAAGTAGGCAGGCAGCATTGATGTTCATGTAACCTGTGTTTGTATAACCTTCAACCATTTCGATTAGATTTGTGTGTGTGTATGTGTGTGTAGGTGGCTGAGCATATGTATAGTAATACGTGTGTTTGTGTTGAGTGGGTGTATGTCAGCAAGTTTGTCACCTGGAGGTGCACAGTTGTTAGAGTGGCGAGGACGGTAGAAGGTCTGCAACACAGGGCACCTAAAAACAGTAAAGGACAGGTGGACCTAGCTCTGGGAGGCTGCAGCAGCCAGAGGCTGACAAACACATGACATCACCCCAGAGCAGCCATATGCCCCGCAAAGAGGTAGGTCATCAGTGATGCAAAGGAGCAGTGGCCCCTGAGCCAAAGAGGCACGAGACATAGGGCACCGAGGCCCCCTGACCCAGTCACACCACATTCTCCTGCCGCGCAGGTCAACTCCCCCCCTGGGGGCGTGGGGACCCCACCAACCGCCAGCAGCAAGACCGCTCAGCACCACGCAGGGGAGACCCCACCAGATCCTAATCACACTGGGCAGGCAGCAGCCCGTTGCAGCAGCCAGAACTCGAAAGAACCAAGATAGGGAGGGCACGATACCATCCCATACCCATAATCACCTTCTGAAGTGATCATCTCTAAAGTCTCTGTATTTGAGCCAATTTAGATCAGGTGAAAAAACTGGGTGACATCCAGCTTAGGCACTCAGCCCAGTGTGCTATTAGGATTGGGTGTATCCTGCTGCGTGTGTTACTTCCACAGTAAATTATACTCACAGCCTGGAGTAGTGTATTTACAAGTGGGGGTATACTTTTTTGTTGTTGTTTTGTTTTACAGAAAATTTATGTGAACAATTTTTTTTTTAAATGCATCAAGCTGTTTAATCTTCATACAGACTGTTTTTATTGTTATGAAGTTTATTTTAGGATTAAATGGTGTAACAAATTAGCCTTCAAATATACAAATTTTCTTTCAGTTTTTTACATTAATTTACAATTCTTTTGCACATGTGCTTCAAACTCTTAACCTATTAATCAACTGTGTGAAAATGGTACCGGCGGAGTTTTATACTTAAAAACCAGACACAAATTACAAGTTGAATTCAAAATAGAAAAGAGCTATTTTTTTATTTGCCTAAATAATTTTGTCATAACTTAAGAGTTTGGAGACATTAGACATTCTCATATGCAGCATTACTTTATTATATTTAAAAAGTGGATTATTCCTTTTAAAACATAGTTCAGGATTTTTTAAAGTAAAGATCTGATAAAAGGTTATTAGCAGTTTAAATCAATAAACTAGTGTTCACTTAAACTGCTGCAATGTTGTTGTTTTTTTTGTTTTTTTTAGCTGTTTTGCTTTAAAATAAGACAGATACCCTGACTGGAAATGCTTACCCTCTTCCATTATTGGTATGTGTTTCACACAGGAAGATCATTGGTGGTACCTCAGCTCTGAGCTCCATTTTCTATGTAAGAAATCATTGGTTCTATCTAAATACCTGCCCAATGCACACATGCCTCTAAAAATTGACATTAAAGATGTTTTAAGATGGTAAAAGTCAGCTTTGGTCTTGGGTAATTTCAGACTAGCTGTTAGACTCAGCATTAGACAACGACTAATTTGGATTTAAACTAAATGAGAATCACTATAGGTGATATATTTTCTTCTTAAACAGAAGATCACAAAAAAAATCACTTTCAATATGAAACTGAACTTGAGCTTAAAGCAGAAGCCTAAATTCAATACAAATAAGTTGCCTCATTTTGCATTCTTGCTCCCTTGGCCAAGTTTGGTATTAGCTTTTTTCCTTATGACTGTATTAAAGTATTTGTGCCCTTACCTTTATGTTACTGTTTTTATCCAACAACTGATTTTACTTCACGACGATTTTGCTGTTTTGTTAGTGATTTTGTTTCAGGTTTTCTGTTGTTACTTTGCATTTCTGTGAATTCTTATGTTTTACTTTTCTGTTAATGACATGTGTTTCACTCATTCTTGTGTTTCCTTTTATATTCATACAGCATTCTGTCATCCAGCCCTTCCACAGTTTTTCGGTCTTTTGGCAGCAAATGCTGCATATATTACCTGCTTATTACCTGTTCCTCACTCCAGCAAACATCGTCTCAGTTTTAGGCCCCATATTTTCTACCTGTCCTTGGTCGACTATCTTGTTAACCTTCGTGTCTCTGGCTTTTTGTACCCTGATTTGTGTGCCCACCTATTGCCTCCAATCTTTGTAAATTTTCTTATGAATAATTTCACTTTATATGATTATGCCTACCTCCTGTCTGTATTTTGGTACTCTGCACTCATGAATCATGAAAGATTTAAGATGTTTCATAACCAATTTAACTGTGATCAGGCCACTCCTTGCTCCTCTAAATAATGTTGTACTCCAACTGATCTTTTTTTCCTCACTGAAATACATTTAAGAGTAATTATTGGCACATTTTCTTACTTGTCTGATATTAAAAAAAATCCATTATATCAGTTTTGACTGTTTTGGTTTTGGATCCAAACAGTTTTGGAGGATAAACATTTTTTTTTAATTTTTATTTTTTCATGCATTTATTAGATTAATGAAATTCACGACAATAAAATTATGTGTACATTATAGATCAGCCATAATTTGATCAGATGATTCTCCCTGTTCCAACTGACCATTTGAGTAGAAACGGTGGCCCATGATTTGTCTGCACTATATATTAAGTTTTGAATGATAAATCATAAATCATCTTTAAACTCCAGGGTTAATTGTGGAGTACCACAGGGTTCAGTACTTGGGCCAATTCTCTTTACTATATATATGCTTCCAATAGGTAAAATTATCAGGCAGCATAGAATAAATTTTCACTGTTACGCTGATGACACTCAGCTTTACTTATCCATAAATCCTGATGAGCCCAACCAGTTAGATAGACTACAAGCATGTCTTGAAGACATAAAAACTTGGATGACTTTAAATTTTCTGCTCCTAAATTCAGACAAGACAGAAGTTGTCGTCTTTGGACTGGAGTCTTTAAAAAAGAAACTGCTTAGTCAATCACTTAACCTGGATGGCATTAAATTGACCTCCGATAATAAAGTAAAAAACCTTGGTGTTATTTTTGACCAGGACATGTCATTTAAATCCCATATTAAACAGGTTTCCAGGATTTCCTTCTTTCATCTCCGGAACATTGCCAAAATTAGAAATATCCTGTCCAGGATTGATGCTGAAAAACTAGTCCATGCATTTGTTACTTCAAGGCTGGACTATTGTAATTCTTTACTATCAGGATGTCCACAAAATGCAGTTAAAAGCCTTCAGCTGATTCAGCTGATTCTCCTCCTCACATATAAAGCCCTTAATGATTTAGCTCCATCATACATCAGAGAGCTGATTGTTCCATATGTTCCTAACAGAGCTGTTCGTTCTCAGACTGCAGGTTTACTGGTGGTTCCTAAAGTCTCTAGAAGTAGAATGGAAGGGAGATCCTTTAGTTATAAGGCTCCTCTCCTGTGGAACCAGCTCCCAGTTTTAATCCGTGAGGCGGACACACTGTCTACTTTTAAGGCTAGGCTTAAAACTTTCCTTTTTGATAAAGCTTATAGTTAGAGTGTCTTAGGTTATCCTGAGCTATCTCTGTAGTTATGCTGCTATAGGCTTAGGCTGCTGGAGGACATAATGACCACTTTCACCCTCTTTCACCCTCTTCGCTACTTTCTCACACTACTCTTCAATTTTGTATTATTTGCTGTTATTTCAGCTTTTAACTTTGTTCTCTCTCTTTTCTCTTCCTAGAAGCTACACATGGCCTGACTCTGTGTCTACCTGTGACAACTGTCTGGAGAGGGGCATCGTCCGAGCTTCTGCTGGTGGCGGTCTGCTTGGTGCTCACCCTCTACCGATGATCCACATGGCCCTGTCTTTCAGTGTTTAACCCTTTCTCTCTCCTAGACATAGCTACTGATGGAGCTTTTACTGTAACTGACTCTATGTGCTCTCTTCAGACTCTAACATTGAAAACTGGCTCAGAGTTTATCTGTTCTTTCTTTCTAGGTGAAACGACTAAAGGAGCTACATCCATTAACATTTACCTTTTCCTTCCCATAGAAAGTACTCCTGGATCAGTGCTTCTTTGTTCTCTTTGTGTCTCTGCTCTGTTCTCTCTAACCCCCAGTCGGTCGTGGCAGATGGCCGCTCACACTGAGCCTGGTTCTGCTGGAGGTTTCTTCCTGTTAAAAGGGAGTTTTTCCTCTCCACTGTCGCTACATGCATGCTCAGTATGAGGGATTGCTGCAAAGTCAACGCCAGTGACTGTCCACTGTCTCTACATGCTCATCCGGGATGATTGAATGCTGCAAGTCACTGACTGGATGCAATCTGCTGGGTTTTCTTAGATAGACAAACTTTTTATCCAATTAGAATAAATAACAGAATCTGACTGCACTGTTCAATGATTCGGATTAATTGTAATGCATGTACCTGACTTTTGTGAAGTGCCTTGAGACGACATGTGTTGTGAATTGGCGCTATATAAATAAACTGAATTCAATTGAATTGAATTGAATGGTTTTCTTAGGATTTTAGAAAATTATATCTTATTTGATTTTGTTGTTTTTCTTGCCATGTCATTTAATCATACTTTTTATTACATACTTTAGGGAACTTTAGGGCAATAAAGTGATTCGACCAGAGATGAAACTAGATATTTGTTATAAAAGACACATTAAGTTTTTACTCCAGCAACAACATACAAAACAACATGACAGTGGGTGAAGGCACTCAGGGACAAAACTTAATTTTTTGGAGACATTTCCTGTGGTCTGAAGAAACTAAAAGTTATGCGTTTGGAAATAATGACCATCGTCATATTTGGGAGAAAGACAGGCGGATCTTGCACGTCTGAGAAAACTATGTATTTTACTTTTGACAGCATCATGCTATGTGGATGTTTTGCTGCAGGAGGAACTGGTGCATTACACAAAACAGAAGGCATCATGGGGAAAGAACATTATATGGAAGGACCATCTCAAAATATCAGCCATTTTAAGAGTTCTGTCAGGAGGAATGGTCCAAACATCCCACAAACTATTGTAAGAATCTTTTGGAAAGATGCCCAAAATCTTTGAGCCAAGTCAAACAGCTTAAAGAGCAATTTTACTAAATACTAAGGGAATGCCTGTAGAATTTAAATCAATTTCATTGTAATTGTAACTGACCTAAACAGGAAATGTTTAGTCTGATTTAATGTCAGACAGTGTATATAGGTATATGTATTTAACTGCAAGTTATTGCTGACGATCAACCCTTCTGAACATATCGATTAGAAACATGTCACCTTTTACCTTTTTTTTTTATCTAAGCTCCAGCCCCTTAATGGACATTGTCACAGGACCTAATTAGCCTCAGGATCCATGAAATATCTTCAGCTCAGTTGCTGCGCTGCAGGGCCTGTTTATGCTTGATATCAGCTTAAAGGTTAGGTACTGCTGTGACTCTGCAGCTATATAATCTGCAAAGGTTAAATAACAGCTAATCTAGGGTATGCAGATCTTTAGTGCTTATGGTATGGCAACACCAACTGTCACATTAACCCCACTGACATGAAACTGGATTGTTAATTTGAGTGATGTAGCTTGTATGCCATATCATATTGTTGCCCCATGTTGATTCAGCTCTTTATTCTATCAACTAAATAATATTATCTGCAAATATTCTTCTCCAAGTTAACATTTTTTGGTAATAATGGGCACAATATTAAAAAATAATAGTGCTTTCTGTAATGCTCACCATAATGTTAGCAATCCTAAAACCACTTTCTCGTATTTATCTTATTGACTGACAATGCTCTTTGTTCCAGTCGTTTTGCAGATTAAGCAAACCGTATAGCTCAAGCTGGTCTCTGTCCAACGCCTCACCCTTATCCCTCAGCTCCATGATACCCAGCTGGACTCAACTGGACACAAACCAAAGCTCGCAATCCTATTACAACACTACCATCGTCCCTGACCCAATCATAGTATAATTAAAGTAGCCGGTCAATGTACAAGGGTCTGAGGAAAACAAAATGAAATAGCTTTTTTTTCTTAATTTGTGTTAGACTTTTTGGTTTGTTTTCACCTGTTTCCATGTGAAGAAAATTAGTGTTTTAACACTTATGCTTTTAAAATCTACTCATGAGTATGATGAATAGCTTTGTTTAAAGGTTTATTTCACTATACAAATAGTAAGAGCTAAATAAATACAAGGTAAATTGGTTTACCTGCAGAAAATAAAAAAAGAGTGCTAAGGATGGGGCTGAAACACAATGCTGTTCTCCTGTAACAGTCTGGCTCTTTGTGGCACGAGCAATACGAAGCAAAGGGGATATGAACTGTTTTATGTCCAGTTGGGTATCGACTGTAAGCAGAGATGACTAAATGCAATCTTAGACTGTAAATGCAATTTCAGAAGGGCAAATAGAGACGGAACAAGGACATAGTTTACCATACAGAAAGCAACGTATTAGGTCCACCATTTCCTGTATGTTCTGCAAAATACTCGGGCATCAACCAAAATTTATCTGGGATTAGCTTAAACATACAACTTAAACTACAACATACAGAAAATTAAAATAACAAAAAAAAGTCTTCATGCTAAAATGCCAGTATGTTATCTCTTCATCTTACAACTAACACTTATGAATCAATAACTGAAACAAAGTGCAATACATATGTATTTCAGTGTGAGGGTACATATTTCCTGGACACGTGAGTGGGCCATTCAGGATTTGTACTTGGGTCAAAATCAGCATTAGTTATAAGGCCATAAAATGTTATGCAACATTTGTCTGCCTCTCTACCCCTCCCAGCTTCACTCACAGCGTAGCCAAAGTTACACAAGCTTTGCGGAGGGGGAAGCAGTTGGCATCCCAGCTAATCCAACTCAACCCAAACCAGCTGACGGGGGGGAAAAAGGCATAAAAAAAATTAAGGAATGTCTGCTTCAATTACGACAACATTTGGATCATTACATCATAATCCACATCCAAACATGCAACAAATATCTGAGCTAATGCCCTCTCCAGTGATACACACAGCCAGCTGTGGTTTGGTGAAGCCATTGAAAAGACCAGTAGAGGTTAGGTGGTGAGGGAACACCATGCCACAGTGTGGAGGCAGTGACAGTGATGCTTTGATTGAACAGAAAGGATAGAATAAAACATTTTCTTTAATTTGCTAAATGTTCAATAAATGTAAATCATAGGATTTGTATTAGGTTACACGTAATAGAGAATATACTGAATGTGCTTAAATATTCACCCCACTTGACATTGAGAATACCCAATTGAAAGGCATAAACCATGCATAGTTACCAGGAGTCAAGGAATAAAAGTACAATTTTTACATCTGCTTTTAAACGTCTGCTTTTACACTGTCACATTATTGTATATGTAGCTTCAATCAGTTAAACTTTATTTCTATAGCACTGTTCAGACAAAAATCAATGCAAAGTCCTTCATAGAAAACAAAAACTAAATAAGCCCCACAGCAACCAAAACAACTCCCTCGAAAAAAACACCACAAAAAAAAAACACATGCAACAGAAATATACACATGCACAATTATCATGCACATGGTACAGAAACTCAATGAATATTTAAAACCAAAGGAGCAATAGTGCCTTCTAGAAGCAAAAACTAACTTTGCCTTATGAGGACACTAAAGAAGAAAATGTAAGATTCATAAATTTATATAACATATTAAAACATATAATAACAAAATGAAAATCTAATAAATCAAAAAAACAATAAAATAGCTTATTAGGTTTGCATTTAAATGTCATGTGAAGATAAATGGCTATAAGTTAATGACACTACAGCTTCACCTTTCTATACATCTGGTACTATTTTGTGGAATCAGCATCACAACTTAGAGACCCCATATATACAGCACATATGCTCCATTGAGACACTTAAGCAAAAACTCTGCAGATGTCTCAGCAATGACCTGATATCCCACATTGACTATTTTCATGTTGCACCATGCAGACACTCTGTCTGCACCGATGAACATGCACTCACAACAACATGCCTGATGCTTAAAGTGGCTGCCATGGCATATTTTCTGAATAATACAGTTTAGAATAATCTGACCATTTATGGGCGCTATGATCTTTAGGATATGATATTACATTTTCAGGTCAAGATCGTCACACATCATTAAGTTTAAACAGAAAATCCCAACAAAATAAAAAATGATTGAGACAATATGGGGAAAAGTATCTAACCCTTTGCTTATGCAGTAGCACAAAAAATTTACTTTAATCCCAATACACATAATATTAAGGAATTATGTTTCACAAAAGGTGCTACATTTCTTTGCATTTTTTACTCATGTGAAAAGTGATTTTAGATACTCTAGGATTTTTCAAGAGAGCTTTCTAGTAAATGCCATTAAAGAGATGAAGCCATCAATAGCAGTGGCTAGAACTGAAGGTGAAAGAAGAAGCTGAATTCCCCTTCATTTGATTTTGGAATATGTAATGTTTGTTCACTTGAGGTTGTATTAAAATACTTTAAGGGCCTGGTAAAGATCTGATCATACTAATATATATATAAATGGAAACCCTAAAACTGACAGAGAATGTACATTATTTTTCCATGACAGTACAGTCAGATATTTCATTATGTTAAATTTTCTTTCCACCTTGTCCTAACATTTCTCTTTTCAACATTTTATTGTTTAATTCTTACTTTGCTATGTACAGATACAAAGTTGTGCTTGGTTTTCTAATGTTATTTTCATGTGTGCTTTCATTAACAAATTTCTTGTGTGAAATCTAGCAAAACGAAAGAATTCTAATTCTGTCTCAAATCTCTCATCTTGCCCCCTGCTGGCCAAGAGAAAGAATACAAGCTAGAATCTAGCATTGGCTATATTTTTCTCGTCGGCAAGAACTTCACACAGAATAAATGGTACTTATCTTAGCAGCAAAGAGAATTCAGAGAATGGAAAAAAGTGATGGCAGCATTACGCTGTGGGGGCAGAACTTGAGCCATTGAGCAAGGAAGAATGGGCAAATATTTAATTGTCTAGATGTAGAAAGCTGGTGGAGACATACCCACAAAAAAACTTGCAGCTGTATTCTCAGTAAAGGTGGTGGTTCTACGAAGCATTCACTCTGAGGGTTGGATATGTACGACACATTTTTCCAGATTTATATTTGTAAAAAACAAACAAAACGGGTTTTCTTTTCTTTCTGCTTCACAATTGGACACTGCATTGTGGTACCATATTGTAAAATATTCCAGTAAAATACTTTGAAGTAGGCTATGTGGTTGTAATGCGAAAATGTGCAAAAGTGGAAAAAGAGGGATGGACACAATTAAACAATTTTTCACATAATACCCAGATGAAAAATATGACTGCGAGATGATCACACCTATTTAGCATCTTTTTAATATAGTGGAGTTTATTAAACATACACTAGCACAAAATAAAAGTTTTCACAGCCTAGGCCAAAAGGGAAAAATAAATTAAGGAAAATATATTTTGACAGAGGTTTAGAGAGGAGGACAGATTGATCTCACTGGCCACATTTCACCTCTAGCATTATGTAAATAAGGTGCAGGAGCATGTGCCAGTTAAACCGCAGTGCCGTGCGGAGTGAGGGATGAAGCACAGGCGCTGCCCGGCAGGAGCCGGGGCCGTCGGTAGATGGCGGTAACCCAAGAAACCTGATCCACCGGGCTCCCGTGCACTCCGTTTCAGTTTGCAGCACTCGCATTTGAAGACAAGAGAAGCCGAACAGTTTGAAGGACACCGAGAAGAACCAGCAGAGCCCACGTCGGGTCCTCTCTCGCGAGCAGGCGGCGGAGCGCTCTGTCAACAGAGAACAACGGGCAAACTCGGAGCACCATGGAAGACAAATCCAATTCGTTCTCCAGCAGCAAGGAGGAGAAGGCGGATGGGAATAATGTTTTTCAGAGGCAAGACTCGATACAGAAAAATAACACGGGGAGCCAGAACACGAAGGACCATGGCAATTCCGTGGGCTTCAAGGGGGAGAGGGAAGAGGCCATGGTCGGCTTTGATGATCTGGACGGGGCGTCTAGGCAGCATGGTTTTATGCAGAGGCAATTCGGGGCAATGATGCAGCCCGGAGTCAATAAGTTCTCCTTGCGTATGTTCGGCAGTCAGAAAGCCGTGGAAAAAGAGCAAGAGAGGGTGCAGACGGCCGGATACTGGATCATTCACCCATATAGCGATTTTAGGTAAGGACTGGAACAGACACCTGCTCACCCCACCCTCTGAATGCATCCCCTCTGTCACCCTAAAGGTCTGGAAGCGATAGCCTCATACATCCTGGCCCCTAAGCGCATCCACTAATCTAGCCCTGCATGTAAGCAATCCGGTTTCTGCAGGCAGAGAAGCTCTTTTGCTCCAAGGCTGTTTCATTGCGGCATAAAAAAAAAACATAATTGAAATTAAATAAGGCTTAACGCATATATTGGTGGAGTGTCCTTGGGAAAGAAATGCTGAATGTCAGGTTTTGCAAACACTCTCACAGCTCAGATTTCCTGCTTGTTTCACACAAACTGAGCGACATATTCCGCTCTCTGAAGGGGCGACTTCACCTGGGCACAACGTGACAATGCCTCTGCACCATCACGGTAGTAAACATTTCATTGTAGGCGGCGGTAAAGCGAAGGGCCTGCTTGCAAAAAAAGAATACCCAGAATGCGGTAAAATCACGCAGGGAAAAAAAGACGCAAAAACTGCCATGTTGAATACATTTAGGAAAACTAAAGGGTTGCTGTAAGGTTATATCTGAGTTGTTTCCACTAGAATTTCTCTTGTTTTACACGCTAAGGCAGAACATCTCTGGAAAGTCTGGCGGCCTTATCTGAGTTTGGTTAATACATAAACTCTCTTCCATAAATATTTTAGGAAACCCCAACCTTAAATATAGTTTAATTTTTTCATTTAAATATCTACAACAGGCTGAATCGGATTTTCATCTTGTTTTCTAGAACAATTTATTTGCTTTTTTGTTTGTTGTTCTTATTTGTTGGTATGATTTTAGTTTCAAGCAGCAAACCTAAAAAATACATAACATAAAAAGTGAAAACTGACCTCTAAATCTCCTGGTGGCACTGACTCTGTTGGAGATGTGTTCCTGCAGTTGTACTAATAACGGAATGTATTGCTATTTACAGTATGAACAGGTTATAGTTACTTCTAAAAGTGACATAATTATAGATATTGTCATAATTGTCTAATTTGCATATAATCCATTTCGCCAAATTGTGATATTACTATAGAGAAACATTTTTTTTAATTTATCCTATGGGATAGGATGTATAGCAAATGAGTCTGGATAGTTGGTTTTACATTTTCAGCACAAACAGATCATAAACAGGGAAGGAACAGTTACACACATGCTGCATGTTTACAGTTTACTTCTTAATCAATTAAGGTTCTCAACTGGTCCAGTCGTTTAATCAATGTCCTTTTGGCACCTTGACAGCCATCCCAGTTGCTCCCTCCCTTTGCCTCAATCACAGAGCTGTCCGTGGTCCTGAGCCTGAAGGAAGGCCTGTGAATGCAGTGCTCTGTGTACTCTGCTGCTGATGTAAGGACCAGTCGTTCTTAGGTAGAAAACAAGATGCAATACATTTCCCTACACCCTTTATGGTTGTACGGCTTTGTCCTGAGTAGCATTGGGCAGGTTGTGGGTGGCAAGTTGGACTGAGGTTTTAAAAAGTTACAGTTTCTAAACTGCAAACAATTTCCATCATACTGGAGATGCCAAAGAAAAGGACATAGTAACTGCAGTTTTTTACTATGCTCTCTCCATGGAGCATAGACTAATGTAGTGCTGACTCTTCCCTAACTATTTCTAACTCCTGCTGGTCAACTGGATGAAAAACATGAAAAGAAATATAAACATGCCTGTCTGTAAATATTTCTGGATGCAACAAAAGCAAACGCTGAAACTAAAAGTGGCCACTCATCACTACTAGTAAGATAACTGCTGTTTTTATGTAATTATATTAAAGTTCAAACTTTACAAACAGTATGTCAGTTAGGCAATCGACTGCAGGATGGCTACCTGAGCAGATGCATTTAATAAAAAACATGAATTTTCTACTCAAGGCTCTCATACTCAAGCAATAATCCAATGCTGGCGCATTGCCTAGCCCTGAGATGTTCGTTTTATTTACAGTGCAGCAATCAGACATTTTGCAGGTAAAACTCTAAACTATGTGGAACATCTCTGTATTATCCTCTTTAAGAAAGGTATGGTCAAACGCACAGACATGACCATATGCAGATGCCCTTGTGGACACACAGATGTGCAACGATGTTGGGAAATGATTAACAATACACAACAGTCAATGAGCTTAGTAGAATCTGAAAACAATTACATAAGAAGACTGACCCCTTCTAAAGATGGCCCAAAGGCACGACATGAACAATGAGCTGTAATCCATACTTCCTTTTTGATTTTGTAGAAATTATAGCCTGTTTTTGTGCCAAGTATTATGTTAAAGCAGATTTTAGGGAACACACTCAGAGAATAACTCATAGCAAAAAGGCCAGACTGGCCTCTTCCTTTGTTCCTTCAGAGTACTAGCAAATGTTTTTCGTACTAAGGCTAACCTCAGGTTATCTTCTCACGACATTTTGCAAAGGGTGATTTGACAGAAGAAATTCTTTCTTTTTAGTCAGTGTAAAGTCATAATAATGCTACCCCTCTGAGACAGTCTTGAAAGTGGTAGAGTGTATTCCAGGTGACCAAGCTATCTTTTTAGTTTAGTTACTCATTAGTACAGTTTTATGACCAAAGCTAAAGAAAAGTCTTACATAAAAGCAGCACATGGATGACACCACTGATGGTGGTATGTTTCTTTGTGGGAGTGTTTGAAACTCAATATGCAACATATTCTTTGTGCACAGGACCTGCTTAAAGATTAATAGCAGGTTAGTAATATTTATTATTCATGGATTATTTTAGAGAGGCTCCATGCCTGGCTACACAGACCTGTTATGTTATGTTGGAATAAAAATTGAGAAGATAAAAGTGCTCTGCAGGTTTTTGTAAAGGTAGCAGGTTTGAATTGAACAGAATATAAAGAAATTAAAGGGTTACCTCCATTTATGCATCAAATGCTTCTTCTTGCCTTGTCTGATTTTAAAGAAATGAAAAAATAGCACATGAAAGTTCCCGTTGATGTTTTTAATAGACAGAAAAATGCGGGAGCTCTTATTTTGATGCATTTAATGAATAAGCAAAAAACGCCTGAATCACCAATAAGCGACTATTTAAGGCAAAATTCAATCAAAGGTTGGCAGATTATGATGTCTCACCAAGTTATTGGTACATCTTCGCATTGCTGCGTTTGCACACTACAAATGCTCTTGCAGGACAGTGTGTGCATTTATTTGTATAGTAACTGTGCCAAAATGATTGAACTGCATAATTTGAGGAGCCAGATGTTCTGTAATTTCTTACCACAAACAAACAAAATCTAATTAGACCTTTAACAGTAAAGGGAAGCCAGTTCAGATGATTAAAGAAACATTGAGTAAATTATCATTGCACATATATTGCAATTCTAGTCTTAAATAGCCTCAGCCCCTCCCTTTATCTGACCCGAAGATTGTATTTTTCTCGCTGCACAAACATTACTTTGTGACCTTTCGTTACGTGCTTTACCAGTTGTATTGCAGACTGGATTGGACCGGCCTGTGCTGACTAAGATCATGTGGGGTTCCCTGTGTTGCTTGGCAGGTTTGGCCTGGTACTGATTATGATGGATCGCTTGTTGTAAAGAGGAAATCTACGACAAAAAAAATGTGCTGGCTTGATGTAAAGCAGGATTAGTTCCACTACTGAATCCCTCTGTCCGGGAAATTTTAGTTTGAGGTTTTGAAACTTTAAGCTCTGGTATGTGCAAGGACATTTGTCTCATTCATTCGTTTGCTTTTTTGTGTGTGTCTTGAAAATATATATTCAGGGTTTGCACATACTCATTTTATCCATTGTCACGCAGCAGGTATTTAATTGATGGAGGAACAAACATCTCTGCAGTGGTACTGCAGAGTCGGCTGTGTCTCGCTACTGTTTCTCATGTAAATCAATGACAACAGCGACTTGTTTGGGTGTTCGG
Organism: Crenichthys baileyi; assembly: GCA_036173005.1. Lineage (NCBI taxonomy): Eukaryota > Metazoa > Chordata > Actinopteri > Cyprinodontiformes > Goodeidae > Crenichthys > Crenichthys baileyi. Next base: position 66,571 of record JAHHUM010000700.1, on the reverse strand, counting down.
GGTGAGTTACAGTGTGAAGCTTGGGAAGAAGAGTGTGCAGCTCATCTGGAGGTGACTGACTGCAGAACTGGCACTGCACAGGGGAGTACTGCTTGAATAACGGACTCTGTCTATTGGTTGATGCATTGAATATGAAGCAGGGGATAAATTAGAGTCTGAATAGAAGGACTGGAAGGTATGGTTTAAGCTCTATGCACTGCCACTGGTTTAAATGGGGCTGGGTACATGCTGAGAACTAGAGCATTAATCCAAGAGTTTAATCCAGTGATGACTAAAAACATTAATGCAGTTGTAGAACTGCTGTTCTTGTTGGAGTCTTGTGACAGACTGTCCACAACAAACACCAACTTGATATATCTTTTAAAGAAATATCACCTAAAATTCTTGGCTTCCGATGAAACCTTTGGAATAAACATTTTTTCATCATCCAAGTGGGTGTCTTAGAGATCATGCACCCAAAAACAAGTCATGATAGAGATAAAAATATGTGAAAGATGTGGGCAGCCCTTTTCATTATTGTAATGTGAGTGGAAAACATCCAAGATTTCCTTGACTTGAAGCTTAACCTTTTGAGCTGCTGTTTGTGTTTTGACTTATTTTGCTCTCTTCTTTAACCGCAGGCTTAGATTATCTCTTTACTTATCTTTTCATTTTCATCTTCACTCTTGACCAACCCCCCAGCCCCCATATACACTTTCCTGTTCTTGGTTACTCTGGAAACTAAAAACATGAATCATAGCAGATGACTTCACTGCAGTTTCTTATTAAATACTGAATACTTAGAATAAAAATGCACTCATGCCCCATATTTAGTGCCTTGCATACAAATTTAAACTTTTCACATTTTGTGACATTACAACCTCACAGCATTAGGACATAATTTTCAAGTGAAAGGAAATGGTAAATGTTTTTTAAAAACATTTTTTACAAGCATCAGACAAGCATGGCATGCATTAGTATTTAGGGACCCTTTTAATTTTAATAGCTAAATAAAATCGTTTGCAAACAAGTGTCTTCATAAGAACCTTATAATTAAACAGAGTCCACCTGTCTCTAATTTAATCTCAGTATAAGAGCTAAATTTAGAGGTTGGGTATAGAGAGATTTGTTGAGAGAAGCAAAGGTAAGGCTCATGGTAACTCAGGAGGAGCTGCAGAGATCCAAATCTCAGGTTGGAGAATCTGTTGATAGGTGCGCAACTAATAGTTGTGCACACAAAAACAACTGGTTAGAGCTGATAGGAAGATGAACAAAGCTAAATATGGAACAATTTTGGAAAAAGGCCTGTCAAAGAGAGCCAAAAACTTGAGAGTGTGTCAGAGGTTCACCTTCCAGCAAGAGAGTAATAATAAACATACAGCCAGAGCTACAATGGAAGGGTTTAGATCAACGTTTTATGCATTAGAAACACTCAGTGAAGATTCAGATGTCGATCCAACTGAAAATCTGTGGCAAGACAGAAAATTGCTCAACACTAAATGCACTGCATTCAGCCTGACTGAGCTGAAGTTGTTTTGCAAAGAAAAAAAAAGAATTTGCAGTTTTTAGATGTTCAAAGCTGGTTGAGACATACCCTAAAACACTTGCAGATGTTACTACAGCAAAAGGTAGTTCTACATAGTATTAACTCTAGCAACTGAATACAAATGCATGCCACACTTTTCAGAGTTTTATTTGTAAACAATGTTGAAACCATATTTCATTTTTCTTTTACACATTTGCCCATAACATTGTGCTGGTCTAAATGATAAATTGTGATTGTAACATGACAAAAATTGGAATAGTTTAAGGAGTATAAGTAACTTTGAAAGGCACGGCATATTTCAGTAGTTGAACTCAAAGGCTGCTGTTCAGCTAGTGACTTATGTTTTTAACTCTTAATGTCTGGAATCTCTCATTAATGATTGCTTTTGCCATCACTGTATTCATATTTTGAAATAATGCACTCCTGAGAGGAATATAAAGCATAAAAAAACCCAAATGCATCACGCATTGTCCTCAAGCATTCACTTCAGAGCTCAATATCTCCTGCTGGTGTAAAAATACCTTCAGTGGGTTTTATGAGCCACATCGAAGACCGTTCCTCAGTCGAAGTGAAGACAGTTATCGGACACATGATCCGTGGATATTTATAAAGCCAAGGCCTTGGTTTAATTTATTCACACAGATCCATTACTGCGTGCCTGGTCCTCCCATCAGACAGGGAGCCTTCCAAGCTGCCAGCAAGTCCATTTCCACCTTCGGTAACGTCAGCAAGGCAGGGACACAAGCGAGCAAGGATAGGGTCTGTGGAGAGTTTTTTGGAGACAGGATTCCTGAAAGCATCTATTTTCATTTCGTGGTCGCTCAGCCTTTGCTGGGGCCTGGGACGCTTGGCGGACAGAGCATAGAAACTTGATGAATCACTCCTGCCTTTTTCCTTTCCTTTTTTTTTGCACGGCAAGGCAGAGAGCAGAGACATTAACGGGGCTGTGAAGTGTGGGATGGTCTCAGTCCAAAGAGCCCTGAAAAGGGACAGTAAGTGGTAACAGTAGATTACACAATGTCCTTGAATCATGGTTAAGTTTGAGCCTATGAGATCTGGCAGTAACTCAAGCTTGGATCCTTATTCTTTTTATTCAAACAGAAATAAAACCATAGTCCTAAATGTTCCACTTTGAAATAAGCCTGAATAAGAAAATCCAGCAAAACCACCAAAACTGTTAAAATATATACAAAGATTGCTCACAATCTCTCTTATTGATTACTTTGTATACGTTATTTTGGTAAAACCTGGCTTTTTCATTGCTTTATTAATTTGCATGTATTGCTCTTGCAGGTTCTACTGGGACTTGATAATGCTCATCATGATGATGGGGAATCTAATCATCATTCCTGTGGGAATAACCTTCTTCTCAGAGCAGACCACCACCACCTGGCTGGTCTTCAACGTGGCTTCAGACACCATCTTCTTGGTGGACCTGGTCATGAACTTCAGGACAGGGATTGTCAACGAGGAGAGCTCCGAGATCATCCTCGACCCCAAGGTCATCAAGATGAATTACCTGAAGAGCTGGTTCGTGGTGGACTTCCTCTCCTCCATTCCCGTGGATTATATCTTTTTAATTGTGGAGAAAGGCTTTGACTCGGAGGTGTATAAAACTGCACGCGCACTGCGAATTGTCCGCTTCACCAAGATCCTCAGTCTCCTGCGTCTGTTGAGATTGTCCCGGCTCATCAGATACATACATCAGTGGGAGGAGGTGTGTATATGGCTGTCCCTTGCATATAGATTAGAAGAAAAAATAGAAGAAGTAATTGTAAGGGGAGTATTCTGTGTATAGCTGCAGTTTTGAGCTGGATCACATTGTCTGTATAGTTTTAACAGCCTGATGCCGTCTAAAAAGGTTTTTTACCCATGCATTACTGACTAAATACAATAAAAGACACCACTACTTACTGCCAATAATCATTTCAATATACAGATATTCAAATATAGATCTTCCTCAGGCCAAAGTTTTTCAGTTTGTAGATTAATTTAAAATCTTGTGTCAAAAGCACTTATAGTTAGGCATGGACATGTTTCTGGTGTCAAGGTACTCCAAGGTTTCACAAAGTCTTTTGTGAAAATTCCTTCCAGTACTTAAAGTACTTCTCTTACTTGTAAGGTGGACAGCAGAAGTACAATGAGATCTTTTGACACAACACCTATTAATACTAAAATAAGTATTTTTTGTCAAAGTAAAGTCTATCTTGCAAAGGGCCTTCTAGTTGCTGTGTCATCCTGATTCGGTCTGGTGAAGTAGGTTTAAGCTATTATAATGTGCCCTTGATATGATGGTGGGTGCTTTAAGATCTATATTTGAGACTAATATTGTTGAATTAAGAGAAGAAGTAGTTCTAAAGCTGCACTGTTGTGTTGCCTAATAAAAAAGTTCTTGATAAAACTCGATTATAAAAGCATTGAAGAAGCTGCCACGTCTAAATTGTACAAAAACCAACAATAACAGTCAGAAACAAGACACGAATGATTTGTAAGTACTGTAGGAAAATATTGTGCACTGCTGCTGGCTAACATAAGTTTGTATCCCTTCTGAAGCCTCCTATTAGTGCTAAACAAAAAGGCTATTTTCCTGCTTTCAAAATATTCTGGACTACATTTGGTGATGACTTGCTCAGATTATAAAATACTTTGACTGGTTGCACCTGACGACTAAACAGACCCCAAAGAACAGCATCCCCATAGCATGAGGGTGCCGCTACCATGTTAAACCTCAGGGATGGTGTGTTCAGGGTGCTATGCAGAACAAGTTTCCACCAAATAAAGCAATTAACAACTAGGCAGAAAAGTTCATTTTTTATTTTATCTGGAAAGACCACCCTGGAAAGACCACCCTCATCCATGTGTTTCACTGCATGGCTTGTGCAAAACTGCAAGCAGGACTTTTTATGCTTTTTTTTTACCAAAGGGTGCTTTCCATCTTCTATAAAGGCCAGAGTTGTAGAGTGCATGATTAGTAGTTGTCCTGTCAACAGATGTCCCACCTGAGCCATGGATTTCTGCAAATCCTCCAGAGTTACCATGGGGCCTCTTGGCAGACTATCTGATTACTGCTGCTCTTGTCCATCTTGCCAATTTAGATATGGCCATGTCTTTGCAGTTGTGCTATTAGCTTCTTCTATTTCTCACAGAGCAGCTGTAGTCATATTACGATTAGATTACACACAAGAAGATTGTATTTACTAATTAGGTGACTTCATAAAGTCAATTTGGTTACACTGGACTTTATTTAGGAGGTATTGGACTAAAGGGCTCTTAATACATATGCATGTTACACTTGTACAAAGCGCTGTATGCCCTTTTCTATTTTATTCTTCTTTTATGTCTAATAAAATATTATAAAAGTGTTGTGTGTTTGAGACAGTGAGGAGCACAAATATTTGGTGCAGCAAGGTTAATTAAAATCTGCAGTGAGCATGCAGACATTCAGTGCAGCATATAAACACGTCATACTACTTGAATAGAAGAGCAGAACTCACAGTGTTGCTTTTCTGTCTGTTCTTCTCATTCACATCGTTCCTCTTCCTCTCCAGTTGTGTCTCATCCTCCCTCCTTTTCTTTGTTTCTCTCATCTTTGTGCTTTGTCATTTCTGTTTAGCACTTAGTCCCTTTTAGATGTCATAGAATTTATTTAAGAATACAGATTTTGTGGTGTAGACTTATAATATAGTATTTTTGGAGCCAGTTTCACAACATCCAACAAATCCACAGGAGATGTGAGGTGGAAAAGGTCCAACCTGTTCTAACATGTCAGGTGTCTGCATCAGGATTAGAGCACTAATGGAGGGACAAATCCAGCCTCCGCCATCGTAATGGGCTTCAAGCAGTGTACCGTCATTACATCAGCTCAGCCATAGACTTAGTTATTCAGACAGTCAGTTTTCACAATAAGTCATCCTCCATCCTCTGTGTTCATCCATCATTCCTTTTTCTGTCGTAGTGTGTTGGCCCCCTCCTCCTTCACTTTGACACATCTCTCTCCTCCATCTGCGGAGGACCTTGGGTGTTGTTTAATCATCACCATAGTCTGGACAGTCAGAACTAGCCACATTCAGATTGGTTGTTTTGTTAAAGCTCCCTTAGACTTGTCCACCGTCACACCAGTCAGTGCTGTGCTGTAGAGACAAAAAGCATTTGAATAGGTTGGCCGTATTCATGCAATCTTTATTTATTTTTACCCACAGGGAGGGAGTTTATTTTTACTTAAAATGATAGATGCCTTACATGTCTGTAAAAAAATAGGTTTGCAGTCAGCTGCAGGTGTGCTGAAGTAACTACCTGTCATGTTTTAATAAATCTGCATCTTTGTTTTGTTAAATTTGCTTGTGCCAAAACAGGAACATGTAGGGTTTTAAATAAAACAGCTGAGTGGATATGCCCGCTCGATTATGACCCACTGGAAAAAGGATATAAGATTGGCTGGGAAGTTTGTTAAATCACCGGCGTGCAGTCGGACCCTATCTTGCATGGTGTGTTTGATCTGTGTTTGATCAGCCATTTATCCGTTTGTTTACTCTCACATAATTATGACAATGTGCAGAGCTTTGGGAAATAATAGCGTATGGTCTAAAGGTCACGCCGGGCAGTGAATATGGCGTAAGCTCAAACAGGACAATTTAAATAGCCACCAACCAATGTTCAAACACATGAAAGTAACACCTTTTCTGATCTACCTGTGAGGAAGTAAACAAGACAAGTTTGATGTTACTCCACGATTGATGGAGTCTTTTTTAAACTAAAACCAAACCAGAAATTTGAATTGAATATGAGTATTGCTCTGACTTAAGCTGAACTCAAATTGTTTTTTCATTAATTATATTGTATTTTATATAATGAGTCAGCCATTTTTTTGCAATGTTGATATCCCTTAAACTTTTCACATTTTATTTTGCGACAGACACACATCTAAAAGTATTTTATTAAGATTTTTATGTGATATGTTTTTATTTTTTGGCTGCCACTCTTTTCAGTGCATGGCAATAGGAATGGTCCAGTTGATACCAGTTAATGAAAGGTGTTGGTTTAATGTTTTTTAAGGGTGACGGTTTAGGTCAGATGGTTGAGACTTGGACACAAAGTCAGAACTTGGTGTTCCCACAGGACAATTGTCCAAAAACATCCCAACTGGTTCTGGAATGGATAAAGCAAATTTACATTATTAAGCCTTTCTAAAACCTCAACCTCAACTGTAAAGAAAATTTGTGGAAAAGGTTTCGGGTGACTGTGGCTGAATTGGACAAGTAGTCTTGCAAACGAAAGACTATGGGTTCAATTCCAACTTCATTTTCTGCTACATGTTGATGTGCCCTTGGGCAAGGCACTAATCCCCAAGCAGCCTACTAATCTGTGTATTGGTGAATGAATGTACAGAATACGTGCATGTGACTGTGTATATGTAGCCCTTGTGTAAAGAACTTTGAGTGGTCAGTATGACTAGAAAGGTGCTGTATAAATTCAGTAAAGTCAGGAAACCAACCAGTTTAAATACACTATACCATGTTGACGAACAATAGTGGTCAAAATGTCTGTCAGAAGCTTGTCAGCTATTATGGCTACAGAAAACATGTTGTTAAAGAGCATTTATCCACAAATTAGTGGGTATGAAAGTACATATTGTAGTGTGTACTTATCATGTTGACCATGTGTTGATTACAGAAAATCAACAATAAATTCTAACTTTTGTGCTCAATTCTTGCTCCTGAAAATCATCAAAGCAGTTTATTATAATGTCAGTCCATGACGAAGAGGAAAAAATGCTTCAAATGATTTCTTAAAGGCCAAAAACTAACATGACCTTCATGGCCATGATGAGTGGATGTGAACTTCACGCTGTAACTGAAGGTTAAATTACTGGGTTTGGCAATGGGAGGACACACATTTTAAGGCCTGTGTGGTGCAGAACAATTTTAAAACATTTACATCATGTAGCAGTAATGAATGCACATAATTAAAAAGCACCATCTGTGATATTCATACAGTGATAATCAATATTATTCTCTGTACTCAGGTCCAAAACAGGCTATTTAACATAATCATTTTACTTTAGATATACTGAATGTAGTTTAACTTTATTTTTAGCAGTTCCTATGTTGTATTCAAATATGTGTTTGTTTCTGATACATGTGGGAACACTTTAATAGTAACAATAAACAGCTAGTTCTTATTCAATTCAATCCTAACCCAAACCCTAAATTCTGTGAAAGATTTATAAAACGTAGCATTAAAGTATTTGAATGATGATGATGTTGTCATTAAATAGGACATTTTGGGTCATGTAGTTCACCATGAAGTGCATATGTATATTTATTCAGTTAGGATTCAAACAAAATGATTGTCAGTTAGTGTAGTGAAAAGCAAAATCCAAAGTTACTTTAGTTTTAAAGAAGTTTTAAAGAAAGCCTTATCAAAAGTTATTTTTACTCTGGAGTTCACAGAAGATAAGGAGTAGGAATAATTTCTATATGTTGTTATGCTTCCAGTCTGCTTCTTTGCTCTGAATTCACGTACATTTTGTGAAGTTGCACTGGGTGAAAGCCCCTTGTTTTGGCCTAATTTCTTCAACATAGAGACAGAGGAACAAATACATACATTCTGTATGTTTCATGGTCCAGTGCTTGTATTTTAATCATGTAGTGACAAAGCACCTTTAATTTTTTGGTGTGTGGTGGTCTACCAGCTACTCATATGTAGATTTGAGAGTTTAATGAATTCCCTTTAATGATGACAATGATTAGTGATGGCATTTTCACCGTTTCATATTTAAATTCATCAGCATTTTTTGGGGTGTTTCAAGGACATTTTTGCCCTCTGTTGTATATTTCTAACCTTCTGCCTGTGTGTTTCTCTTATTATCTCAGGCCCTAACAGACACATGGCTAATTATCAAAATGACCTTTGAGTCATAATACTAAACTTTAACCATGTCCAACTAGTAAAATTGTGTTTGCATACTTTATATTTCTAAGAATAACATCAATATTTACATTAAAATATGAATGTCCATAAAGATTCATAGGAATAGATTATGTAACCAGCCACTTCAGTGCTGATTTTTTTTTACTGTATTTAATAAAAGATGCAGTCGTATAATTAAAGGAAAACATTTGTAAACTGCATGTAGAAAATCCCCAGAGCTCCCAGTGCCACATCTGGCTCATCACGGCCACCCGGCCTGCTGCCAGATTCCGGCTCAAGCTGGAGGGCTCAGGTTGAGCTTGTGGCAGCACAGCAGCCCTGAGGGGTGGCTCTAACCTCTTCGAGACCTCAGGCTGAGTTTTACTGATGCTGCACTGTTGGATAAAACATGACATCAGTAAACTTATTCCTTATAGAGCTGTATTTTATACATTAGACTGGATTACTAAATGTATAAGATGCATGGCTTGGGGTTTTGGGGAATTTTGGGGGGTTTGCAAAAAAATCTCTGATTGTAAAAATAAAATAAATAATAAATTTCATTTTATTTTGTAAATTAAAGAGAGTTTATGTCTACACAAAATGTTTATTGTAAAATGAAACAGAGAACCTCACTGATGCTGAAATTAGCTGAGTCTTTTTCCCTAAGAAACAACTTCCACACTGAAGAGGTTTGTATACTTAAGTATGGTGCATTCACTGATAAGAAAATTATCAAATTTTTAGTTTATAAACCAGCTGATTATCTATGAGGTGCCGGTAAATTTTAAGATTGGCTGAATTACAGAAGACAATAAATCAGTAGATTAGTTTGTATGTTGTACACCAAAAAGGCTAAGCAAAATGTTTCAGATAGGTCATATTGTAAAAAACAAACAAACTATGTGCTATCTATAAAGCCAAAAATACATTAAGTAATAACAGCTACATTGTGAAACTTTAAGAATTTAATAGTTATTTGAATGAAAAACAAGAACTGGAGTCTGGTGCTCCCAGTTTCATAGGTATCTTTGGATCCTTTCCTTGGTATATGATCCATTGTAAATGCACTCTATGTGAAATGTTCAGTGATATTTCATTGGGTGCTTTAGTGTAACTCTCTGGGGGCAAATTTAGTGCAGTTCAGTAACTACAGAGTATTTTGATTATTTGTAAGCTGTGGAGGTTGGGACAAAAGAAAGATGTGATTTATTCTGAAAATATGACTGGTTTTTAATTTGGCTTGTGAAACTTTATGCAGCCCCTTTCCAAATTTTCACTGAGTAGCTATATGCAGTGAGTTTTAAAAATATTTATACACATTTACCACTTTACAACACCACATACAAGGTAAATTATATTTCTCCATTTTTTGTTCAAACAAAAATCTGAAAACCAGGCTTGCCTATGTAACCAGCCACCCTGAGTGGAACCACATTTAGCTGTAATTACAGCTTCTAGTCTTTTGGGGGTTGTCTCTGTCAGGTTTACCCATCTACTGAAGCTGTTGGCCTTTATTCTTTACAAAATTTGTCAAGCTTAGTCATATTGAATGAATCTCAATTGGATTTAGGTCTGGGCTCTGACTAGGACAGTCTAACACATGGATGTGCTTCGATCTCAACCATTCGGTTGAAAGTCTAGCTGTATTTTTATCTGTTTATGTGTTGCTCCATCCATCTTCACATCAACTCTGACCAGCTTCTCTGTCCCTGGTGAAGAAAAGTACTATAGCATGATGCTGCCACAACTTTTATCATAGTGCGGGGATGGTGTTTTCAGGGTGATGTGTAGTGTTAGCTTTCTTCACGACATTGTCATATGCATGTAGGTCACAATTTTAAATGTTGGTCCCATCTTAAATGACTCAATCCTGAACTGGTTTGGTGTGTTCCTTGGTCTTCATGATGCAGTTTTTCACTAGGGTTCACTTGGGTTCTTAAACATCTGAGGCCTTCACAGGACAGCTGTATTTATACTTAGATGAAATCATATGAAAGGGGGTTGAATACAAATGTATGTCACACTTTTGAGATGTTTATTTGTGAAGAACTATATATCTATTTTCATTACACTTCACAATTTTTCATAAAGTTTGTGATTGTAAAAGGGTGTACAATATTGTAAAAGAGAAGAATGAAGGGCAAGATCTGATCAAATAAAACCAAGAAACAGAAAATTAGAACATTAAAACAGCTTGTCATATCAATAAAAAAATGTTAAAAACTACTTAGAAAGTATACTTTAACTGTAAAGCTTTCATAAGTTTTACAACTTAACAATAATTTGGCACAAACATACCATAGTTACATAATCTTATGTAAATAATATTGTTTACACTTGCTTATCTTAAAATTTATACAGAACATTTTGGACTATTTTATATTACGCCTGGTATTTAACAGGAACTTCGATTTGGGTTGAAAAGAAAATAAAATGGGTGCTTGTTAGATAGCCAGCTGCCATTTTTAGATGTTGTGGAGTCATGGAGCTAATATAATGACAGATCCACTAAATTCTCAAAATCCTATTCCATTTCCTACCTAGAGACGTTTTAGTATTACCTGATATAAATATTGATACATTTTCTTCACAAACGTTCCAGCTGTGAAGCATTTTTGGGTTTTGAATTGTGTAGTTTGCTTTAAACTGAAGGTGTAGAGGTGAAGTCTAGCCATTAGGTAAGTAATCTGTTTAATTAGTGCCTATCGGCACAGATCTGGCCTGCAAACCTGAGGTGCCGGATTCACTGGTAAATTGATCTGAAAGGGGGAAATTGTGAGCAAGCTGACCTGGGTATCCAGTTCATTGTGTGTGGAAGCAGGAAGACTAAACTGTCTTCCACTGGCCTTCAAATCTCCCATACCTTTATGTGACTGTCTGACACCAGAACGTTTTATGTTTACCCATTATTCAGGGTGTGAATGTTTGTACTTTTTTGAAAGCAGCACTTTGAAGGTATTGGACCGTGGATTACTGCATCTCATTTATAGTGTCTTTCAGTGACTTTTGCTCTAAAATTGAGGTTTATAAATAAAATGACTACAGAAGCTACCCAATTAGACATAAAAGTCCTTCATTAAAAACCCTGCAGCATAATGCAGTTTAGTGCTAATTACTGGTTTAGTCCTTGTTACTGATAAATAAAATTTATGCCCATATTCAATTTATTATCATGTCTGTTCTTTAGCTCTGACATGCTGCACTGTTATGTCCTGATTTGTAGGTTGCTTTGGATAAAAGCATCTGCCAAATGCTTAACCATAAATATAAAGAAATTACCTATTTCATTTTGGATTAGATTTTTAAGATATCATAATAAAGGTTATGAACAGGACCTGTTCATAACTTTTATGGACAGGATTTCTAGGCGCAGCCAAGGGCCGGAGGGGGTCTGGTTTGGGGACCAGAGGATTTCCTCTCTTCTTTTTGCAGATGACGTGGTCCTGCTGGCCCCCTCTAGCCAAGACCTGCGCTGGGGCGGTTCGCAGCCGAGTGTGAAGCGGCTGGGATAAAGATCAGCTCCTCCAATTCCGAGGCCATGGTTCTCGACCGGAAAAGGGTGGCTTGTCCTCTTCAGGTTGGAGGGGAGTTCCTGCCTCAAGTGGAGGAGTTTAAGTATCTCAGGGTCTTGTTCACGAGTGAGGGAAGAATGGAGCGGGAGATTGACAGACGGATCGGTGCGGCTGCCGCAGTAATGGGGGCGCTGTGTCGGACCGTTGTGGTGAAGAGAGAGCTGAGCCGAAAAGCGAAGCTCTCAATTTACTGGTTGGTCTACGTTCCTACCCTCACCTATGGCCATGAACTTTGGGTCATGACCGAAAGAACGAGATCCCGGATACAAGCGGCTGAAATGAGCTTCCTCCGTTGGGTGGCCGGGCACTCCCTTAGAGATAGGGTGAGGAGTTCGGCCATCCAGGAGGGGCTCGGAGTAGAGCCGCTGCTCCTCCACATCGAGAGGAGCAGCGGCTCGGGCATCTATACCGGATGCCTCCTGGACGCCTTCCTCGGGAGGTTTTCCAGGCACGTCCACCGGGAGGAGACCCAAGGGACGGCCCAGGACACGCTGGAGGGACTATGTCTTTCGGCTGTTCTGGGAACGCCTTGGGCTCCCCCCGGAGGAGCTGGAAGAGGTGTCTAGGGAGAGGGACGTCTGGGTGTCTCTGCTGAGTCTGCTGCCCCCGCGCCCCTGTCCTGGATAAAGCGGAAGACAACAAGTACGAGTAATAAAGGTTTCTTTTATTGGAGTGTGGCTCATGGCGCAGTGTTTGATCACACGACCCATATATGCATGCCTTGACGTCTAAGGCATGCATATATGCCACGTCTTCCCACTCTCTCCACCCCATTTTCTGTCTGCCTACTTTTAGAAAAAAAACAACAACCCTGGTTTAAGCTGCATTTGCAAATATTTCAAAAAGGATCTGGGTTGGAGAAGCACATCTAATGACTTAAATTTTCATGCTTTAGAAAGTGTTATTTGTGGAGATGCTTAGATCACAATTTGTTTAGCAGATTTTAAATCTCAGTATTTGTAAAGCTTTAACTTGCTGGGGTCAATTTAAGCTCATTTCTGTTTAAGATCTCTACGATCTCTTATAAAATATAGGAGCCTTCTCGCTACGTGTTGCCCTTCATGAGGGAGAAGTCACTGTAAAACAGGGTTTGTCTTTTTTCTTTTACCAATCCTAGTAAAACCAAGACAAAATTATTATGAAACTGACATTTTAAACTGTCTTCAGCATCTTATATTAGTTATCAGTGTGGTTAGTGCAATTAACTGTAAACTTCTATATTTCTATTTCTTATACAAAATGTGGACTCCTACCTGTGAGACAAAAGACAGCAAACAATCCCAAATCCAGCACTTTCCTTTATGGGCAGAGTTTAAAGCAAATTTGTTGTACTCAGCTTAGCCTTCCTGTTACCTGCTGTAGGTCTCGTTCTCTCACAGCCTTAATTAACAGCAGGCATGTCTCGACTTGTTTTAAAAAATACAGCATCCTATGAAAAGCTTAATTTTCAAGCACCTCATTGATACTGAAAATAGGTAGCTAGAAGACAATTAGTGTTGTCAGCATGACATAAAGTGAGTTTTTAAGCAGAAAAAGAATAGACGTTTTGATTTCCAACTTGCCAGTTACTGGTTAGAGTCCGAGCCCAAATCAAGCCGAAAATTGTCCAATTCTATTCATTAGCATATTAGTACACATCTCACTCATCACTGATTAAATCTGACTACATGTCTATATGCAAACAATCATTTAATCTACCCTATTCCTGGTGCTGCTGTAGAATTGATTGTGTGTAACTTCCAGTAAGATAGCCATAGCTGCAGTAAAGCAGTTTGGTTCTATATCAAATTGTGTGTTGGGAACTATACTTTTGAAGTAACTGGTTTGCAGTCAGTGATGGGAATAATGGCGTTACTAACTGCGGTACTTTTTTCAATAACGAGTAATAATCCTAATTACTTTTTCCAAAACTGTTTAACAACACTGTTACCGTTACCGAAAACTAAATGGTGAGCGTTATAAACTAAAGCTACTCGTTGAAGCTCTTGTCATCTGTCGTGTCTCTCAGCCACAGGGGCTAAGCTTTTTTTCTTTGGTGAAAGAAGGAGCGAAATAATCGCATAAGTGATGCTGATTGGCTAAGGTAGAGTAAGCTTTCATGGTGAGCCAATCAGGGGCAGTGTTGAGTTTACACACAAACCACAAACACACAAGGCAGCCCTACTCAGGCAAACTAGCAGATGTAAGCTACAACTATGGCGGGTCTGGAGGGAAAGATTGCATTTTTAAAGTGGAAGTACAGACACTACTTTATTCTCCTTGAGGTAAAAGGCAAGAATGTACATGTGAAGTAAATATTAAAAGTTCGGTGTAAGTATTTGTCCACTTCATGCAACTGGCTTTCTCAGTTACTAACTCAGTTACTTTTTGGAAGAAGTAACTAGTAACTATAACTATTTTTTTTAAAGTAACATGCCCAACACTGTTTGCAGTATAGTTAAATTTAATCATGTCTGGAAACTAGCCCATCCAATCAGAACTCAGGAGGGACTTATGTAGTTCATGGTTAAAGGAGAATAATTTAATGATTTATCAGAATCAGAATCAGCTTTATTGCCAAGTTCGTACATTTTGCTCTCTGGGTTTTTTTGTTTATAAGCAGGAGGGTGGCAGATTGTAAAAACTAAAAAAGCAATTTAATGCAAAAAACAAAAATAAAGGTGCTGCTGGAGCAGGAGTTAACTAGGAATGGTAAAATAAATATATAGTCTAGGTATGAGCAAAGAGGCAGGTTTTTACAAAGCAAACTCTTGTCAACTGATGCACTACCTGTTACAGATCTGCATACTGCCGTCTTATGATAATGAATCTATGCATTATGAGGTGTGTGTATAGTAACCTGAAAAAGAACAAGTCGATAGCATCTCAGTACCAGCGTGTTTAATGTTAAAGCAGATTAGTAGGTGTTACAGCATCCCGTGGTCTTGGTTCACCTGTCTCAGTAAAGGCAGTGCCAGGTGCTCTGAGCCATGGGGCCAGTGTCCTAGAACCATGCGGAGACACAGGTGCACAACCACGCACACTCTCTTGAAAACACAGAGGGATGTGCTGAGTCATGACGTGCTGAATTGTGTGTTAGATTAAAGGAGAGTAGAATGAGAGGGAACGAAGAAAGGGAAGCAGTTCATATTTAGGAACCAGCAGCAATGACATGGTTTTCTTGTACCCTGTATTGCAATTAGAAAACACAGTCTTACAGTTAATTATGCAAGATCAAGCTAAAAATTTTTTATCAAGACATGTAAATGATCTCCCACTTATCTTAACAACATGATTGTATAGAAGAGACACAGCTAATTTATCACAGAGAGCAGCAAATGGCATTTACAGGATCACTATTAAAAGGGGCCTATCCTCATTATGACTCAAATGGCATTTAGTTGTTGGACACAAGCAGGAAGTGGGTAGCAGAAGTGACTTCAAGACTCTCACTTCGCATTGGAGCCGAGCCGCTGGCTGATGTTTGCGTGCAACTGTTTCCTGTTATGTGCTATGATTGGATGTGATGTGAGAGGCTGAGGATTGTTTTCATGTCTACGTGTTTGTGTCTGGATCTGGGTATTTTATACCCTGTGGCCAAAAAGAATGGGCATGTAGCAGCTTGAAAGCACAACTGAACCTTTTCAATCGGACTCAGTGGAAAATATCGATAGACCAGTAGCATGACTGATACTCTTCTTGCAAAGATAAGCAATAAAAAGACTCTAATATCCCCCATTCAGTAAAACAGGGGCCTCTGTTTTAATGGTTTTGCTTGAAGGTATGTTATTTATCAAACTAATGCAGCCTGGAACCAGCAAAGGAAGGGTGGGGTGGGGGGGGTTGCTTTACTACACCATGTCGTGCTGGTGAAAAAAGTTAGATGAATGTGCAGGTTTTAGTGGATTTCTCACTTTCTTTGGAGCAGTTGAAACATTGCAGTCGTGATAAAATTTATGCATCAAAGTGGTTGCAGCAAGTAATCCTGCCAGCCTATCTCTAGTGTATGCTTTGTTGAGGGATTGCTGCAAAGTCAACGCCAGTGACTGTCCACTGTCTCTACATGCTCATCCAGGAGGAGTGAATGCTGCAAGTCACTGACTGGATGCAATCTGCTGGGTTTCCTTAGACAGAAAAACTTTTTATCCAATTTGCATAAATAACAGAATCTGACTGCACTGTTCAATGATTAGGATTAATTGGAATGTATGTACCTCACTTTTGTGAAGTGCCTTGAGACGACATGTGTTGTGAATTGGCTCTATATAAATAAACTGAATTGAAACTGAATTGGTTGCAGTGACATGGGGGTTAGAAGGGATATCAATCCTGTCTGTAAGGTCCTCCTTATTTATTTATTCTCTTATTATGGTATTTTTGCTTAATTCATTTTTTAAATTTTTGTTCCCTTTTCAGCTTGTTTTATAGACAGTACAGACCAAAAGTTTGGACACACCTTCTCATTCAAAGTGTTGTCCTTATTTTCATGATTATGAATATTGTAGCTTCACACTGAAGGCATCAAAACTATGAATTAACACATGTGGAATTATATACTGAACACAAAAGTGTGAAACAACTGAAAATATGTCTTATATTCTAGGTTCTTCAAAGTAGCCACCTTTTGCTTTGATTACTGCTCCGCACACTCTTGGCATTCTGTTGATGAGCTTCAAGAGGTAGTCACCTGAAATGGTTTTCACTTCACAGGTGTGCCCTGTCAGGTTTAAATAAGTGGGTTTTTCAAGCCTTATAAATGGGGTTGGGACCATCAGTTGTGTTGTGCAGGAGGTGGATACAGTACACAGCTGATAGTCCTACTGAATAGACTGTTAGAATTTGTATTATGGCAAGAAAAAAGCAGCTAAGTAAAGACAAACAAGTGGCCATCATTACTTTAAGAAATGAAGGTCAGTCAGTCCGAACAATTGGGATAACTTTGAAAGTGTCCCCAAGTGCAGTCACAAAAACCATCAAGCGCTACAAAGAAACTGGCTCACATGAGGACCGCGCCAGGAAAGGAAGACCAAGAGTCACCTCTGCTGCGGACGATAAGTTCATCCGAGTCACCAGCCTCAGAAATCGCAGGTTAACAGCAGCTCAGATTAGAGAACAGGTCAATGCCACACAGAGTTCTAGCAGCAGACACATCTCTAGAACAACTGTTAAGAGGAGACTGTGTGAATCAGGCCTTCATGGTAAAATAGCTGCTAGGAAACCACTGCTGAGGACAGGCAACAAGCAGAAGACACTTGTTTGGGATAAAGAACACAAGGAATGGACATTAGACCAGTGGAAATCTGTGCTTTGGTCTGATGAGTCCAAGTTTGAGATCTCTGGTTCCAACCACCGTGTCTTTGTGCAGCGCAGAAGAGGTGAACGGATGGACTCTACATGCCTGGTTCCCACCGTGAAGCATGGAGGATGAGGTGTGATTGTGTGGGGATGCTTTGCTGGTGACACTGTTGGGGATTTATTCAAAATTGAAGGCATACTGAACCAGCATGGCTACCACAGCATCTTGAAGCGGCATGCTATTCCATCCGGTTTGCGATTAGTTGGACCATCATTTATTTTTCAACAGGACAATGACCCCAAACACACCACCAGGCTGTGTAAGGGCTATTTGACCAAGAAGGAGAGTGATGGGGTGCTGCGCCAGATGACCTGGCCTCCACAGTCACCGGACCTGAACCCAATCAAGATGGTTTGGGGTGAGCTAGACCGCAGAGTGAAGGCAAAAGGGCCAACAAGTGCTAAGCATCTCTGGGAACTCCTTCAAGACTGTTAGAAAAACCATTTCAGGTGACTACCTCTTGAAGCTCATCAACAGAATGCCAAGAGTGTGCATAGCAGTAATCAAAGCAAAAGGTGGCTACTTTGAAGAACCTAGAATATAAGACATATTTTCAGTTGTTCCACACTTTTGTGTTCAGTATATAATTCCACATGTGTTAATTCATAGTTTTGATGCCTTCAGTGTGAAGCTACAATATTCATAATCATGAACATAAGGACAACTCTTTGAATGAGAAGGTGTGTCCAAACTTTTGGTCTGTACTGTATATGTGACTATCTTTGCACAGTTTGCACTGCCAATGGAAACAAACGCTAAACTGTTTTGATTCTGAAACAAGAAATATTCTATTCTATTCTATTCTATTCTATTCTATTCTATTCTATTCTATTCTATTCTATTCTACTCTATTCTATTCTATTCTATTCTACACCTCTCAAAAAAATGTAAGGAACAATTTGAAAACACATCAGATCTCAATTGGAAAAGAAAACATGCTGGATATCCTTACTGATATGAAATGGGCAATATGTTAGAAAGAAGAGCATGCCACATCAATTGATGAACATGAAAAAGTCTGTTTCTAATGGCTTGGCCAGAGACATGTACGTCAGTGGGCCGCTGGAGGTCACTTTGTAGGGCTCTGGCAGTACTTATCCTGTTCCTCCTCAAACAAAGTAGCAGATACCGGTCCTGCTGATGGGTTAAGGACCTCCAACCTCCCTGTCCAGCTGTCTTCTGGAATCTCCTCCATGCTCTTGAGACTGTGCTGGGAGGTATAGCAAACCTTCAGGCAATGGCATATATTGATGCGCCATCCTGGGGGATTCAGACTGCCTGTGCAACCTCTGTAGGGTCCAGGTATCGCCTCATGCTACCAGTAGTGACACTGACCCTGGTAAAATGCAGAACTACTAAAAAACGGTCAAGAAAAGAGTGGGGAAAAATGTCTGTGGTCTCCACTTCAAAAAACATTTATGATTTTGGGTTTGTCTCATTGTTGACCTTTTAGTAGTGATATATTTTGAAATAAAGGGGCATAGCTCCTTGGCTGCAACCGTTAAGCCCAAAATTATTCATACCCCTGGAAAATTTAGGGCTAAATGTGTTTTCCTTTAAGTAACACGTTTACCTCTAACACGAAATTACAAAGCAATATCTGCAGTATACATTCTAAAAAAATGAATCAATTTGGGAAAAAAAAGTTTGACATTTCTATTTAGAAGTTATTAAAAAATGGCATGTCATAAATAGTTTATACTTTTCTCAATAATAAATGGAAAAACCCTTACTGGCATTGCAGTAGTTTATATATTCTTATAATTACTGAGCGTTTTTTTTTTTTCATATTTTAATGTTGTTCATTTAACTTTGTTGTTGAACACAAGTCTTTGAAGTTGGAAGGCCTCTTTGCCATCACTCTAATCTTTAGCTCGCTCCAAGACACAATGCAATATTTTGCACATCAACCTGGTTTGACAGATAAAACAAAGCTTAAGATTCAGGTCTTTAGCGTGCATATTTAGGTACTAGTTTCCACTGGCTGACAACTGCATACCTAAAGACTATTCATATACAGTATATTAATACTAATAATATACAGTATATTAATTAATAAGCACCACATCAGATTTCACTTTTTAGATAAAAGTGTGTGGATTCCTTATTACACACATGCTACTACATTCACATTTCCCACTTAAATAATGGTGGTTCACAGTGAAATAGTCTGGCATTTTGGAGATCCTGGAACAAACAGATTCAGTATCTCCACTCTGTACCGAGCGTAGTACCAAGGAGCATGGCCCAACGGTTTGTTAGAGGCAAAGCAGACATTTCTTGTCTTGTGTGTGGGAGTTGGAGCCTGCAGGGCAGATAAAGCGCTCGGTCACATTTCTATGCATGAAAGTTTGACTGTTACACTGCTGACATTTTTTGAGGAGGGAGGCTTGTCTGTTTAAATGAATTCATAAAATATTTTTGACATTTCTCTTACCACTGGTATGAGATTTTTTTTATCTAAACTGTGCCCTTCGCCTTTAGCAAAAATCCAATGCTACCACCTTAACATTACAGCAGATTAGCTTTTTTGCCAAAACTCTTTCATGGAGGAAATTGGAGCTTGTTTCTTCTGATAAACTTAGTAATTTCATGTCTCTGTATTCATCTCCGCAGATATCTTAACAAAGTTGATTTATATACACTAAATAGACGGACTTTGTCAGACCAGTTTTGTCAAGCAAAGAAAAATGAAGAACATTGTTTTTTTCTCTCATGCTGTCAGTTGTTGTCCCCTCTGTTCCCAAACAAGCCTCTCTGACGATGAGCATAATGCACCATGAATTCTGTTCTTGCTCAGCTCACCGAGGGAAGTTCACTCTTGGCTCAAGGGGAGGAAAATCCCAGACTCCACAGCCTGAAAGAACGGCTTCTTCTCCTTGTTCCCTGCTGACTATCTTATTTTTCCTTGCCAAATTGCTCCTTCTGTTGCTAGTTGCTCTTGTTAACTGCAGTAGAGAGTGCTAATTGCTTTTCCATATGGTTAAGCACATAGAGTTTAGGGTCATATTTAGGATTAAAAAGTAGAGGGAATTTTACTTCTTAAAAAAACTGTTTGGAGATTTTATTGATTCACACATTATCTGTTAATGGCAACCCTGGTGAAAATGTATAAAATGCATTAAAATAAATGTATTTGTTTATATTTTATTGCAGTGGCTTGATCAGACAGAAAAAAAGTTCATTAAAAAAAATCATTAATTTGAGTACATTTATCTAGTGGGGAAGATCTTTACAACATAGTTGTGTTTTACAAAACTACCAGTGCCATTGCTATTGTTAATTTTGTGCACAACCTCCTTTTGCCATCATGACAGCACTTAGTCTTTTTTTTAGCATTTCCAAAGTTGGAGCAAACAGAGCATACTATTTGCACAATCTCTCTGGATAATCTAGACTGCTGGGTCCTCTCTGATGCTCTCCTCAGCTTAACCCACAGGTTTTCTGTAGAATTTTGGTCTGCAGAATGAGATAGGGAAGAAGACTAATTTTGGGTTTAATTAACCATTTCAGTGTTGACTTGGTCATACGTTTTGGATCATTTTCCTGCAAAAAGACCAAATAACGATCCATTTTAATTTTAATGTCAGAGGCCATTAGGTATTTATTTGAAACAATCTAGTATTAAGAGTTAACCTCCATGTCAAAGAATATCCATCTAGCCAGTTTGACCTAAAAAATAAATGTAAATATGGAATGTTACCATTTTTTATGCAAGTATCATGTTGCTGCTAAATATTACAGAGGAACCTTTCAATATATGTTTAGTGAAAAAAGACCCTTAATTCAGAGATTTGAACAAATAAACATTCTAAATAAATTAGTGCTCTATTTTTAATATTAAGATTGATTTGGGTATTAAATTCTAAATTTAGAGGATTTCAAAACTGTTTCAATCTTTCTAATCAATTCATTTTTATTTAAAGAAAATACAAAGAATTTGGGTGATCATCATGACAAACTTTGAGGTACTTTCTTGAGGAAAAGAGCTGCTGAGGGCTGCATCTAGATATGTGCAGATTGCTCACCCTGCCTGGGGTTCAGTGAAAAGTAGCAGGGTGACCCACTCAAGCAACTTGGGGTTTTGTCTGAAAAAGTGAAAATTGAGGAATTCATTAAAGGAAATCGAATACCATACAGTCTCTTTTAAACGGATGAACACGTACTAGTGAATGCTTCTTGGTCCCATTTTCTGACTCGACTCTACCTTCTGGCTCCAGAAAAAAGAAATACATGTGAACAAGAGCTGCTATGAGAGAAATAAATTGGTCTATGAGCACTGAAACAGATACATTATCATTTAGATTGATCTTAAATTCCAGGTAAGCCTGCATATATTCCAATAGATGTATCCTGTTGCTGTAAGCTTGGGTGAACTCCCCTGATGGGGTTACCTCTATTTATTGCTCAATGTCTCACTCTCTTTGTCTCATTCTGTTGCTGTCAGTCTGTCTCTTAGTTTGTTCGTTTTATTTGATGTTAGGTACAAAGAGACATGTCTGTGCAGTGGAGACAGTGAGACAGACATAGAGACAGAAAGGTAGTGACACCAAAAGGAAGTAACTGAGATAAAGAGGATTTATGGTTTGTCTGCATAAGTCTATTCTTATCCACGACTGAATATAAACTTAACCAACCTACATATAAAATACAGCAAGGGTCTTTAGGTTTTATCGGTGCATGCTGTTATCTTTTTGGTCCAGTTTGCAAGAACTTGTGTTTTGTGGGGTTTTCCTTCATACCTGCGTGCCTCTCTCGCTATTAAGTCTTAGGCAGTCAGTTGTAATAAAAAGATTCCACATGTGTGTGAATAAATCTCAATATAAATGCAGTTATGTTAAGGCCTCACAGGTCTGTAAGAGAACGTTAGTGAACAAACAACATCATGAAGACCAGTGTTAAGTCATAAAACAGTGTCCTAAGCTTTGAACATCTCTTGCATGTTCAAGCCATCACCCTGAAATGGAAAGAGTTTTGCACAACTTCAAACCTAATCTGAAATGGTAAGGAGAGCATTAATCAGCAAAGCAGCCAAGAGTACCATGATAGCTCTGGAGGGGCTGCAGAGAGCCATGTCTCAGGTGGGAGAATCTGTCCTTAGAACAGCTGTCTAACACCCCACAAATCTGGCCTTCATGGAAGATTGGCAAAAAAAAAAAGACAGGGAGTTTGTAAACAAAGCCATAAGATGTCCTCCTTGGAGTTTGCCACATGTCATGTGTCATGAACATGTGGGAACTAACCTTTCTGGCCTTCACGTAAAACGTTATGCTGTGGGAACGGTTATATCTTCTATTAGAATGGCCCAGTCAAAGTACAGATCTATTTCCAGATGAGAATTTGGGGCAAGCCTTCAAAATTAATATTCAGACATTCTTCATCAAATCCGTATGAGCTTGAGTTGTTTTGAGAAAAAAAAGGGCAGAAATCTCAGCCTGTAGATGTGCAAAACTGGCAGAGACATACCCCATGAGAGTTGCAAATGTAAATGTAGTGAAACGTGGTTCTACTGCGGCTGACCCAAGAAAGCTGAATACAAATGCACACCACACCTTTCTTATTTTTATTTGTGAAAAATCTTGAAAACCATGTGATATTTTCTCCCTCTTTCAGAATAATGCTCTACTTTGTGTCGGCAAATAAAAATAAAAACACTAAAAAAAATACAGTGACGTTTGTGATAAAAGGTAAATGAGTTCAAGGTAAAAATACTTTAACAAGGCACTGTATGTTTTATGATGTGCTGTTTTGCAGTTTTTCGATATTAGTTTTGTGCCTTCTGTACTCCTTTATATACATAGTTACAATCCTAATTGTTTTGCTCATAAACAGTTAGATTAAATTTTTTTCTAAAATAAACAGCTGAATTTTAGTTTACAGCCAGGGTGCAGTTTAAAAGCTTCTTTTACTCAGCCTTTGGTTTAAAGGTAGCGGTTTCCAATGGCTTCACATGATCCAGGCTAATAAGGTCCTACTTTTTGCATAATTTAGCTTCTAAATTGATACTGTGCTTAGCAGCAACATCTTTCTTTGAAGTTCATTAAGTCCCTCCAGAGTGGAGAGTGAAAAACAGTAACAGCAGCTTTGATCTTCTGTCCATCCCCATGGGATATCCCCCTGCAGAGACAAGTTTCTCTCTGCTCATTGTTCACAGTACAGTAAGCAGACAGAAGACAGATACATTTGTCTTTTGTGTATCTGGTGGGTGGGGGACTGATAACTGTGAAGATTAATCTTATCAATGGCTATTTTTGTAGGCTGGGTTGTTACCGTGTGCATGTAGAAGGTATGCTGGTGGAAAGAAAGCCTTACTATGACTTTTTCAGTTATGTAGACACTAAACTAGGTATATCACTGTATTTAAACAGTATAATAACCCTCAATAGAAATTTTATGGTTTGACACTGGTGGGTCCAGCTGAGACACGCTATTTTTTCTCCACCTCTAAAATCACGTCAGACACAGCTGTTTTTTTTTTTTTTTGCCAAATAAGTTTTTCAAAAATACTTTTGGATTTACAGCAATTTCAACACCCAAGATCACGTTTAAATGTCCTTCAGACAGGTGTGACTCTGAACAAACATAAAAGCCTTTTTTTTGCAGCAAACCCCCACAAGTCCGGTATCTGATGATACCGGATATGTGGGGGTCCAAAAAATTTGATTTTGTCTTTGTTTAATCACAAATGAATCAGACATCGTAACAGTTGCAAAAGTGGTTTTACTGGAAAATTATTGTTTTATGTCTTACCTTTACATAGGTACCAACAGTTTACATTTAGACTTCCAGTCTACGACCACGACTTCCAGGTGGAAATTGCTTCTAAAACCCTTAGGGCTTAACAGGTTAGGTTGTCATGGCTGTTAGGCACTATATCCATTAGAGAGCAGTTCTGAATTCAGAAAGACGTTTCAAATAGCAAACATGAATGTTGTATTTTGACGATAGCTGAAAGTAAAAGCAGTCAAAATTTGAGCTTCAGCAACACAAGATTCTTCCGTCTGTCATCTGGTGGATGAATTGGGAGTGGTAGCCTAGTGGTTAGAGCAAAGCACGAAGGCTTCAAGTACACCCTGGTTGAAATCGCACAGTCTGCTACTCTGGGTCTCTGAGCAAGACCAATGCTCCCTGGGTGCTGACCATCGCTACCCAAGTAATGGGTTAAATGCAGAGGACAGGATTTGCTGGAATGTACAATTGCAAATAAAGAGCCTCAGCCCAGTATCTGATCCAAGTCAGTATCAGGTCCGATACCTGGACTGAATCAGATTAACCCAGTCTCTAATCTTTCAAACAGGAATTTAAATTGTATTAACACTGTTGATTAAATAATAACACTTAATGCTATAATACAAACTATTGCGATAACTGTAATATACTGACTGTAACTCCGTTTTGGCTGCTGATTTAATAACAACTCAGTCTAAAGTATCATAAAACATGGGCTGCACAGCAGCACAGTTGGTAGCACTGTTGCCTTACAGCAAGAAGGTCCTGGGTTCAACTCCCAGCTGGGGGTCTTTCTGCATGGAGTTTGCATGTTCTCCCCGTGCATTCGTGGGTTTTCACCAGGTACGCCGGCTTCCTCCCACAGTTAAAAAAAAAAAAAAAACATGACTGTTTGGTTAATTGGTCTCTCTAAATTGCCCTTAGGTGTGAATGAGTGTGTGCATGGTTGTATGTCTCTGTGTACCCTGCCTCTGGCCCGTAGACTACTGGAGATAGTCACCAACTCCCCCGTGACCCGCTATGGAATAAGCAGTATAGAAGATGAATGAATGATCATAAAACAGTAAGATGAATATTTTCTTAAAATTAAGAGAACCACAAGGTCAAAAAGATGCATATTCTGTTTACAGATACAATAAATGGTGGAAGATCTAAACAATACCACAGAATAAACAGCAGCTTCACATAGGTAAAGTTCTAAAGAAAAATGTTGCATTATGTGCAGTATATTAAAGGTTTTCGGTCCTGCTCTTTGTTAACTAATGCTGGGAGGTTGAAAAGCCAGTTAATCACCCAGGTTCGCTGCTCCAGTAGTGAGCCTGTGGTGTTCTGCTTATTTTACCTGGCATTCATGCTAACTCTTGGAGCTTGTAGTCAACATTTCTTTCAAAACAGCATTAGCTTAAACAGATTGTTTTCCAAACAGAGTTCACTTAAGAGAGGTGGCACTTTTCTGGCAAATACATCATGATAAGGTCCAATGTTTCTAAACGGCTGAATGCATTTAAAAACTGATTAGGGATGAGCCAATATTATCCTGTGTAAATTAGACAGACAAAACCATATAAAGGCCAGAATTTATACCTGAAATATAACATTTATTTTTAGAACCATCTGTATTTTAATGACCATCAACTAATTGAATGATTGACAAATCAGTCCCAGACTGATTGACGGGTTTGGCATAATGTATTAGTGATTCCGTCAGTAATTAGACTGAAGTACCACCACTCATCCCAGGCATCCTGAAAGGATGCCTTGTGCAAATTAATTAATTAAAAACTAGTGAAGCATTTAGATTTCTTCTCCTTTCGCTTCCTAGGAGTTAATGTGGCGGTGAATGCATTTAGCTTGGCATCCTTTTGTCCTGCTGTCATGACTACAGCTGCTCTCATACAATGTTCCATGGGGAGGCAATATCAGGATAGTTACCTGCCATAAGAGCACAGAGTCTGGATGTGTGGCTGCAGACAGAGAGGATTAGGTGGAAGATCAGCTGTTGTCATGATGCAACAGCAAGACATACAGGAGGCCATTTAATGTGCTGATGCTCTTTTGTGACTCTTGCAGTTCCTTACAAAACTAATTTTAGCCTGTGAACCTTTTACTTCCTATAACCACACGCTTCAGCTCATTTTTTTAGGAATTTATTTTATAGACTCATACAAAATAGAGCATAGATGTGAAGTGGGAGGACAATGAAAGATGGTTAAAATGTTTTTGTTAGAAATAGAAATTTTAAAAGTGGAGTGAGGATTTGTATTCAACTTCTCGAGTCAATACTTGGTATATTACTGCAATGATAGCACAAGGTTTTTAAGTTTTGTTTCTACTTGCTTTGTACAGTAAAGACAACTTTTCCCTATTCTTTCTTGGAAAATAGATCAAGCTCAGTCAGACTGGACAGAGAGCATCTTTGAACAGTATTTTTCAAGTCTTGCCACTGATTCTCAATTGTTGTTTGTTCCGGACTTTGACTGGGCCACTCCAGCATATGAACATTCTACTATCTAAGCCATTCCATTGTAGCTCTGTAGGTTTGGTTTCATTGTGCCGCTGGGAGGTTAACCTCAGAGTCGCAATTCTTTTTCTACATCTAACAGGTTTTCTTCCTTGATTGTACTTGACTCTATCCATTGTCCCCCCTTGCTCTGACCAGGTTCCCTTTTCATACTGAAGACAAATATCCCAACAGCATGATGCTGCCATTTGACTGCAATAAATTGTTTTAGGGGGGTGTCAGATTACAGGGGACTAAAATACTTTGTAAATCATGTATCATGTCTCCCACCTCACCTTTATGCACAGCTTTGTGTTGATCAGTCATAAAATTACAATGACAAACATTAAAGTTTGTGGCTGTAATGCGACAAAATATGAAAAAATTGAAGGGATATGAATACTTTTGCAAGGCACTGTAATACCGGGTAGCTCCTGTATGTGTAGGTTTCTACTCTTGCATTTCTGTCCACAACATTTCCTGTTGGGCTATCATTGGTATTATCATAGGTGGTGGTTGAGATCTAACAGAGAGGATCAGTTGTGGCTTTGAGTGTCTCCATCCCCTCCTGCATAGAGCGTCCTCACTTTACATTGTGGCAGAAAGGATCCATCTTGCTGATGTTTACAAGAGCACAACGGGTCACCCCTTGCAATCCAGTCAAATCCCTCCTGTTCTCACATGGGCACTAATCTTCCATGACTGCCATCTACAGCACAACTGCAACTCAGCTTACGGGACTACATGACCCTGTCCTCTCTATGACTCCTCCATCAGTTCTGTCATCCTTCCTTCTCTCTTAATTTCTTCTTATCTTGCTGAGTTATATGTTTATCAGCAAATTGACATTACATTTCAGTTTTACACTAAATCATATGGCAAGTTTAGGTACATGTGAGGTGAATGAAAAGAGTTACAGTGACTGGAATCCTCTAATGGGATAACATTTTAATTCTTATTTATCAAAGACAGTTCAGTTAAACATAAAGGACATAACATACATTTGATATTGTACACAAGGATTATATAACAATTAGCTATTTTACAACTCAAATATGACACCAAACAAAGATTTGTAGGTCAGATTGCAGGGCAAAACTCTCTAAATCTTCCTATTTGGTAAAACACCCACAGATAATAATTTAAAAACCTCAAAACTATCAACAGCTTTGCAAAATAAGACTCGTGATGCAGAATATATCTCATGGGGTGGCAAAACTATTCTTTAGGCTACTTGCTGGTTTTTGATTACAGCTCACTGCCCAGGGTGAGCTTGTTCTGGAGGGATGAGGGTTAGTAACACAACAAATGAAAAAGAAAAACATTGAACAGGTTTTCTATTGCTTATTTGTAAGTCTTAAAATCTTAAAAGGTTACGTAATAATAAAATAAAAACTTTTTCTGACATATTTGACACTAGACAAAGATTACTTAAAAGTCTGACTTTTATGAAACCTTTATTCAAATTGTGAAAACACAAAAAAGCCAATTTTCAATGCTTTTTTAGGCTTAGGACAACTTTTTCTTAAAACAAAAACAGAAACAAATATACATATACATAGACATACATTACATTATTCTACACTGAGTACAGATTGTTTCTTGGAGGAGCTCACCATTTTGGCACCATTTCTACCACTGTACTCATTCTATTGTACATCCTTTGTTTGTTGCCCTGACTCCACTGTGGGATTTATACGGATTTTTTGTGTTTGTAGAGTTGCATGTGCATGATTTATTTGATCTGAGCTAATGTTAGCTTGCTACCATTGCTCGCTTTACAGATACAAATCAATAAGACATACACCCACAAAAATGCTAAATTGTTCCTTTACAGGGTAAGGTTCTGTTAGCCTTGAGAGAAAAACCAAGAAGAGTATGCATAAATCATTGGCATACATTAATTACATAGATTAATCTCTACAGATACCATGAATAGAAGAAGCCCCAGTATAATATGTTACTGTAATGGGTCACTGTACATGTTATTTATAGAAAAACTGTAACATGCTAAAATACCAACTTAAATCTGTGTGTTTTATCTTAAAGCCAGTGTTCTCCCAAAGCCACCCATCATGTCCATGCAGAAAAAATCATAACTGTGAATCCCTTTGGCTGCGTGAGCCTACGCCCCAGAGGACGTCACTTCTGCCAATGCAGCTCTGAATGGGAAAAGCGCAGATTAAGCCAGAACACAAGTGTTGAGGTTATCACATTCACACAACCAAAATAGATGCAGAGCGGGTGAAACATCGGGCACAGCGGGCAGGCTTAAGGTATAGTGTGATGTACTTTGTGGAAGAGATCGAGAATGCTGACAGATCTAAAAAAGTGGAGAACAAACTGTTTTTCCACAAGAAAAAAGTTATTTAGTGTCCCTATAGATTAGAGAGATATAGATCCCTATAGATTATGCTCAAGTTACAGAGGGATGAGTAATTCCAAAAAGCATTAGTAGAGGCAAAGACAAAATAAATATAGAGAGATCTTGAGGAAAGCCATATTTTTTCTGTTTAAAAATATAGCATTTTTTATGCATTTCCTGGTTGTATTGGTATAAGTTTCCCCGTCATGAGCACACTAATACGGATTTGTAGACTGATTGGGCAGCGGTTGAGAAAAACTTTATACCCTAACCATAAAAATAATAATAACAGACTTTAAAAGAAAGGCAGCAGAGTGTAACAATCCAATCTGTATCTGAACTCACTGTGTTTGTGTTACAAATGTCTTTACATTAAATTATTATTTTGCTTCTTCTCTCTCTAGTTCATTAGCACTAAATGAGATTTTGGAAAGCTGCCTCTGTAAAAAACATGTAGATTTGTTTATGTAAAAATTGCAAATGGCAACACAGCCATGCCTTGTGTGCTGTGCTGAAACCTTTGGTAATATTTTTTCATAAACAAAAATATTTTAATTACATAGCAATTCATTTTGATCAAATATAACACTTATTAATGAACTAATGGTTGCCTAATAATAAACTACTAAACACATTTTGTTCAGCAGGTAATTATCAGTCTTGAAATTAGACATGCTGCTTTTATCTGCACATGATTAATACATTTTGCAACACCTCACTCAATCATGTGCTTTAGTTAGATAATCACAATCCCTTTATTGTCATTGTACAAAAAAAGCATAACAAAATTTAAAAATAGTAGATCTCGAAGACAGTGCAAGACAAAAACAAAGGTGCAGTTCAAACAAGTATTGTATAGAGTTGTATACACACATATATATATATATATATATATATATATATACATATATACACATGCATACACACACACACACACCACACACACACACACATATATATATATATATGTATGTATACATATATATATATATATATATATATATATATATATATATATATATATATATTCATTATGTTCAAACTGTTAGAATATTACACTTGTATGTGTTGATATTGCACTAAGAAAATGAAAATGATAATTGTTTAGGTTTTGGATTATTTGCGGCGTTCAGGGCAACAACAGCTTTTGGGTAGAAACTGTTTTTCTCTCTGTTTGTTCAGATCTTTATTGCCGTGAAATGCCTCCCTGAAGGTAAGAGTTCAAAGGGGTGGTGACCAGGGTGTGAGGGGTCGCTGATGATGCTGTGGGCTCTCCGGAGGCAGCGGGTACAGTAGATCCCCTTCAGAGATGGAGGAGGGGAGCCAATTGCTCTCTGGGCAGTGTTTACGACCCTCTGGAGCTGCTTCCTCTCTGCCGCAGTGCAGCTGGGGAGCCACAGAGAAATGACGTGCCTCAACACCAACTCCACCGAGCAGCGGTGGAAGGTCATCAAGAGCTCACATCTCAGATCGTTTTTTCTGAGAATGCTCAGGAAGTAGAGTCTCTGCTGTGCCTCATTCAGGATTAAGGTGGAGTGTGCAGTCCAGGTTAGGTCTTCATTAACGTAAGTGACCAGGAACCTGAAGTCTGGCACCAGCTGCACCCTGCCCCAATTTATGGTGATGGGCTAAAGGTCCGGTTTACACCTCCTAAAGTCAATAATCAGTTCCTTTGACTTGGAGTTGTTCAAGATGAGGTTGTTGGTAGTGCACCAGACAGATAATTGCTCCACCTCTATTCTGTAAGCAATCTTATCTCCTCCGGAGATGGGCCCCACTGCTGTGGTATCATCCCTTAAATTCTAAAAATGGCCTGCATGTGAATTATACCATAAAAACACAGGGCCTGATCTTCAAACCTGTTTGCTTCTGCAAAGCTGATCTACAAACGAGGTGCTAATCGGATTGCGTGTGTAAAATCAGAGGAACAGCAGGTTCCGCTGATTTTTTAGCGAGTTTGCTTTCATGAGTATGTAAAACACACGATAATGACCCAAACGTGGAAGTTTATGGGAGGAGGACATGCAAATGTAATCCCTTACCACCCGCAACGCAATTTATCAAACCTGAAACGGATTGCGGTGCTGTTTTTGCGTCTAGATTTTGCATGTACGCAAAATAGTCTGCTGTCACTTTGGCCAGAAGGAGCCATAGATAGAATGACAGATGACAGAGAGAAAATCTCTACATGTGTCAACAGATTTGGATGGTCAACAATAAAAATAACAAAAACAGATTAGAATAGAGGATTTTATGTAGGATTATCTAAGGTCTGATTTGGAGCCAATCACAAACGGAAGCTATGACATCTCTCCTTTTAAAAAAACTCCTTGCAACACTTTTCTTTTTGCATCTGGGTCATTCAAATGCATTATCACTGTCAGTGAGATTATCTGCTGCTGAACGTGCACAAACCTGATCATGCAGAGGTGCGCACATAACTTATCATCCGTCAGAGAAGCGCGCACAGCCTAACTGTAATTGCACACATGCAAAGGACCCACTGTGCTTTGATGTTGATAATATTATTAATAGGAAAGATATGAAGTCATTATAAGGCAGGTGAAAAATCACCATTTTAAGGTGGCTTTCCCATGTGGTGATAAAAGAGTGTATGCTTTAACCTTGTCACTAAACAAAACAAATTGCATTATTAACAGTAATAATCTGCCATTGCAGAGCAATCGAAGCTGGATCAGTTTAATTACGGTTTTTGAATGTGAACATATGCCAGGGGATGGTTTATACAGTAAAAAAAATTTCGTTTCACCTAAAAACAATTTAAACAATGAAAAATGTATATCATTAAAATATTGGCAAAACAAGCAAATTAATTCAGTTAAATCAGTCAGTCAGTCAGTCATTTTCTACTGGTTTTTCTTCTTCCATAGTAGGTTGCGGGGAAGCTGGTGCCTATCTCCAGCAGTCTATGGGCGGGAGGCGGGGTACACCCTGGACAGGTCGCCAGTCCATCTCAGGGCAACACAGACACACCAACTGAACTCTTCAAACATATACTTTTAAAAAAAAAGAACACAGTGACTCTCTGAAAAGATTAAAAGATCAAGGGAGGCAAAACTCTCATTAATTAACAGACATGTTTGTCTTTTTTATTGTTAATATTGATTGGTCAATTTCTAAGCTGCAACTGTTGTGAGTTACGAAGAGCAACACACTTAACAAACTGTGCGTGTTGTCAGCCCAGACCAGCTGCCCTGTTTGTGCATCGACGGCAGAGGGCGCACGCTACTCTGGACATAGCTCTGCCCTCCTGCGCAATAGCCTGTAATCGAATATTTTGATTAAAGGCGAAGCAGTATGTAGTCTTTGCCTCATTGGTTCCTTCCGTACCACAAACATATAGCATATGCTCGCAGAACAACTTCAAACTGTGCAACTGAACAAGTAGGAGAAATAATCTCTTCAGGGCAGAGCCTGCGATGACAAACCTGCTGCTGTGAATAGCGATGACAAAAGTTAACAAACAGTAACAGTCCAGAAAAGCCGGAGCAGAACAAAACAGAAGGAAAAAAGTCAGCAACTGGATGATTTATAATGATGCAGCGCAACAACCTCTGCATGTTTCAAGTGCCACAGCAGAGAGGATCTGTTCACTTTCCTCTTGTTCTGCTGGGGGCTGCAGCAGCCAGCCAGTAGCACACACAATTTCCTCATTTAAATAGGGCGGTCTGCACCTCTTTTGTACCTGTTATCCAGTTAATCTTATCTTTGAAAATCACACTCAACACGCCCTCTTATTACACGTGCAATTTTTTTTTTTTTTTTGCACAAGCAATTTAGCGCCCCCTATTTGGGAACTTTGAAGATCAGGGCCACAGTGTATTGTAAAAAATTGGGCCTAAACTACAAGCTGTAAGTCTTAAAGTCTCATATTCACTCAGGAATTAGTGAATATTCCTGCTAGTCAGTTAATGATTTACTAATTATTAACTACTGAATAAATACAATGCCTTATTTATCTTTGTGGTTTACTAAGGGTGATATACTTAAGAAATAAAGACTCAGTAATGCTTACCTCTTATTTTACTGAATTACATATATAAATAAGTACCATTGAGAATTACAAATAAAAAACAGACTACAAAATGTTATTCAATTATATTCCTTGCCAGTTACACAAGTAGTACTTTTGAGGAATGAGCTAAACAGTTGTTTTAAATTCAAAAATTACAGAATCATTGGGAACTTATTTATTCATTTTACAAAATAAGTAAAAATCTTTCTGCTTCACCATATTGTATTTAACTAAAGAGGAGCCCAAAATAACTATGTAACAAAATTGTATCAATTGTCCATCATAATTATTTAATGGTAAACTAACCACTACTGCTTGATTTAACTTGTGATAACTGCTACTCATTAGTTTATAATCATGTATTTCCTAATCATTACCTTGTTACTGGTAACTAAGAACAAAGGGATCAGTGGTTTCTCACTAGGTTATAATCAATAATTTACTGTTACCTAATTATCACCACCAAACAAAATGTAATAAGTGGTTCGTTATTAAATAATGATTAAAAAGTCCCAACTAACTATTACATGGTAATTGCTCATTGAAATTTAAATCAGCAGTAGTTCATAATTAGAAAATTATCAACCAACCATCTACTAACTAGTACCTAATAGTTGCCCATCACTGAAAAACTATTTAGTAGTTAGTTATTTGGTAAAACTTAACTAACTATACCAACCATAAGCTAATGCCAACTTAAAAAAATATGTTTAGTAGTTCATCATTTCTTAAGGGTTACCCAGCAGTTAGTAGGTATTGAGATGAATAACTGAGGCTGTGATATTTGTTTTGACTAAACTTTATTGATAACCCATTTGTTGCTTTTACAGAGGTAGATTTGGAAATCCATGATTTACTTACAAAACAATGTTATTCCAGCTCCTGAAACAATAGCTTCTCATATCCTATTAGAAAAAGAATGTTTGACAGCAGTTGCATGAGTACATGCAGTGAGGGAATAATGACCTTTTCATTAAATTGCTTTATTAGTAGATGATTTTTCTGTTGTTTCCACTTGTGTGAAGAGCCTGATGATTACCAACTGCTATTTAATTGAGTCACTCCTCATCTAATACAGATTCATACAAACATTACTAGAAAAGCTTCTTCCTTCTTTCTGTGTGGTCTAGTTTATTCAGAACTGTACAATAGACAGATCTGCACACTGAAGAGATTTCCAGAGCATACATTAATTGCCTGAAGCCCTGAAACAATGCCAGCTCTGTTTATGTCAATTTTTTGCTGAACTATATCATCAGTATTACACATTGTACTGCACGGTCACATGAATTATAATTACTTAAAGCAAACTGATTATCCTTGAAGGAAAGAATGGCCTTTAAATACACCTGTTATACATCTACATACACATCATTTTGTGTTGATGCCTCTTCATAAACTTAAGTTTGTTTTTTTCTGTTCATATAAAAACTGTTGTAGAAAATTTGCTAAATGTCATACAATTCCTATTTCATGTGTCTTTAAAAAAACCAAATCTATGTTCAACCCTGCTTTTGTAATTAAGCAAATCTAAGAGATGTCCAAAGAGAGATTTACAAGATGATGTTAAGCAGGAGAATTGCAGATTTTCCTGGAAGCAGTTTTGTTATCCCTCAATGTAATAGCCAGTGGTGGATTTAATCCCATCAAATTAGTCCCATGCTAATCTTCACTAACCTCAGAGAGAGGTCACTCATGTCCAATTTTAAGATGCATAAAGGCCACTTTGTAATTGCACGTTTTGAACCAACAGCATGTTGACAAGCAAATCTCTGGCATGCTTTTTTTTCTGCATATTAATTTTAAAAGGTCAAACTGACAGATTGCAGCCATACAAACTCCAAAAATGTAGGACAATATATATCTATAACCGGATTTAAGAGTTTTTTGACATATTAAAATATTTTAATATTGTATTTTTTAAATGACACATATATAAGGAGTAGGGGTGTGATCCAATATTGGCCAGGTGGAAATTAGTTCTTGTTTGTTCCGTTCTGGGAGTGCTCTGTTGTCTGGACATAACCCATAACCAGCATGTGACTTTGTTTTACTATCATATCACATCTTGGCAGTTTGTCTCTGCAGTATTAGAGGATTATACTGACCAATAGCCCTGTCCCCAGAGAAATTTAAGCTTTATGCACTTAATTCTAAGCCAATATTTTGCCATACATGACAGCTGTGGCAACTGGTGGTGCTTTTGGCTCTCTGTTAGAGTTACCTCAGCTGAGGATTTAAACTTCAGAGCTTGAGTGACAGCTTTTTGTGTCTGCTGTGGATTATTGCTGATGATCAGCGATTCATATGAAACGTTGTAGGTTATCTTTGAGGCTTTATGTATAGCAAATCATTAAGTAGAATGTGGTTGTGTTACATTTTTCTGTGTAGCCTATGTTCTATTTTGTTTGCACAGCTAATCCTTTACCTGGTAAAAACAACTTCTGTTCAGCATCTCTAACTCATGCTGTGGGCACAATTATTGTGTTGCTCATGTTTCTTGTTATATTTTCTTTTTCTTCATGAGTATTAGTTTTTTTTAATTTCTACTGACATTCTGAATTCAAAATTGATGTCTATTTTTTTAATCTCTGGAATACAATAAAAGGGTCGATAAAAAAGTATTTCCAACTTCTTTTCAGTCTTTTTTAGGCAACAGCATGCAGTCAAAGCCCTACCAACATAAAATACTGTGCTTTAAAACATGCCAATTTTAAAATAGTACCAGTGACATAACAAGTGTCTTCACATCACTACATGTGCATGTTGCTTTTTCATCCCTGAACATATCTCCCTGAATACTCAAGAATTCTGAGTCTCTGAGTTCATAAGTGGCTGATGGGGAGATGGAGGGGCTGAGAGGAAGCAGTCAGGAAGGCCGAGAACAACAGTATTAGCAACGGAAGGCCTTGACATGCAGAATGCTGCAGGAAGATTGCATCTTAAATAGACCGCTCAAATTGGTGAGGTATTTTGGATATCCTCTGTGGAGTCTGTGGATGAACATATGTAAAGCAGCAGTTCTGCCTGAGCTACAGTAGCTTTTAGGTGACTTGTTGACCCCAAGATGCCACTTTATATTACCGCTTTAGAAAAGTGATCTTTAGACATTATCTTTACCTCCCTAACACGTTTTCAACTGTGTGGCTGCAAGAAAAATGATCCAGCACAGTTCCAGTTTTTAACATTATATTTATTGCTGTAAGTGCAGATAGGTGCAAGTGTCTATTTTCTTTTTACTATTTCCAGACATAGGGAGGTCAACACATATAAATGGCATGTTGTCTTTACCATGTTTAAGTAGTTAGAGAAATAGGTCCTCTGTAATGTTATATTTATATCGAGTGACAACAGGAAATCACAGGTTAGTATTTGATGGCATTTTATTTTAAACCATTTAAAAAGCTTTCACTTTCAGTTATGTTTATTTTATAGGATTTTATTAGGTGTGCAAATAAGTGTGGCCTTGGTGAGGTTCTTAAAAGCTTTTTTTGTGGGTTTTTGTTTTCCCCACTAAACGTCTATGCTTATGTTAGAGGGTTTGATTTTTCTAAATTTGTTGGTGTGAAATTGTGCAACTGCATACTGCAACCAGGAGAGTAAATAAATGTAGAGGGTGCAGCATGTTTGCTAGAGTCATGTTTTGTGAGAGTAGAGTTCAAACAGTAACCCAGTAATGGGAAGTGATTGAGGAATTTCAAACTAAGGCTTTATTTGATGTGTGCAAATTTGGTCCTATTTGGTCTCAATAGTACAACCTGTTGAGACGGGGTGTCCCCCATTGCCATGAAGAGCTGTGGATTTATAAATCTGAGCTGGCTCGCTTGCAGCCCTGACAGCTGATAGATACTTACCGTCACATGTTCTGAGTTTGCATTTGCTCATTGTGATGTTGTTCTTGCCTTTTTTTAAATCCAAAAATTAAACACAAAGTAAAACTTTGATGACATAAGGGGCTGTTCTTTCTGCCTTGTTGCTTGCTGAGGAGCACATGACACAACACTTGGCACTATACACTGGCATCCAGGTTCCTGGCAAAGACTAAGAAAGAGATAGAAACAGTTTGAATGCAAGTGGGGGATTCTTCTTTGCTTCTGCTTTGTTTTGTGTAAATAACTAAGAGGGAATGAGAAATATTTTTTATGGCACAGAGTATATTTTAAAAAATACCAAGATATTTAAACTGCAAAACTAACTTAGTAGCTCACATAGTTTTTTTGTGTGCACCAACAGCATATCTTTAACACTGCATGTGTTACAAAATAAAATCATAGATCCATACTATCAGGTTTTCATATTTTACAAATCTATTAAACAAAACATTTATTTATGACCAGTGTAGACAAAATTTGGTTGGCTTAATCAATGCAAACAAATTTAATTTAAGGGTTTTTTTCTTTGCAAGCTAAAAAATAGCTATTTATAACAATCAACAAGCTGAAACTGCTCTAAAATAATTCATAAGACAAGAAAACAAAGTATACATTATGTGCATTAAGAGTGGTGATGCTTTAAACATCTCCAGCATTGTGTGAGCTTTGTGGCTAATGTCCGACTTTCAATTTGGAAAGCTTTCCCCTGCAATTCTGATTTCTGTTTAAAAACTATAGATAACCACATTCAAAATACGTTTTTCCAGCTGCCTCCCTGCATTCGATGCATCGACTAGTCATTTATTGTTTAAATTAGGAGCAGAGAAGATGTCACACAATGTATATGAGAAGAGTTGCTATAAAACAGGATTTAATATGATTTTGTTATTATTTTTAAAGAAATATGTACTAAGTTGACATTTTAAGTTGTCTTTGCCGTCTTATAGCAGCTCTACACTTATCGTTAGTAGCTTTAGACAGACTTCGCTATGAATACTCCCAAGTGAAAGCTAACATTTCCAAACCTAATATGGTTTATAGTAGACAGAGGTTAAAAGCTCGAAGGTTTAAAAAAGAGCAATATGTAATATTTCCAACATTCTAGTAAGCAAAATAACAGCCTGAATAAAAAGCAGAAATACTTCAACGTCTCAGTGTAACTTTAATTATGATAGTACTGATTCTCAACTCTTTCAGGACTTTCTATGAGACACTCAGACACAGTTTGACTGCGTCTGAGTAATATTCAGGCACAGTTTTAGTCATATGCAGTTGGTTGCATATGACTAAAACAAGCCGACAGGTGATGAAGAAACAGTTTAGTAGAGCCCAGCAAACCAGCACCTTATATTAAACTCTAGGTGTCTACATGAAACAACCAAAAAATAACAATTCTACTTTTGATCAAGCGTTCTGATAATGAGGATTTGTTACCGTATGCCTGTTTCATATGCAATTAGAATAATCTTGAATATTTTGGGTTATCCTCATATTTCAGTAGTACTGCACGTTATCTTTAACTTTACATCAGTTCTGGTTTATTTTAAAATAATTTTACATAAAAATTACCTAGCCATCTAAATGTAGGGACCTTTTTATAAATATTCCTGAAAGAGATGCCTCTGAATTATAATGACACTTTGCCACGCTGACTTTGTGACACAGCACAACCCAAAGGTCGCAGACATTTTCCTGCAAAGTTAGACTGTCCCTGGGACTAAGGAAAACCTTGCCCTAACCTTCATCTTGCTGCATCAAAGTTTGTTGTGTTTTTATGTGTATTCATAAAGAGGAATGAGCAGACAAGCCATACAACTGTTTTCTTTGTTTTGCCTCTCGCTTGAATGTTTCGCTATCCCCTCATGTCACATAATTCTAATTAATCTAAACACAACCTTAGCCAGGTCAGGGATATGTATGCTAAATTGGGAGTGAAGAGAATATGTTAGATGCACTGAGACAGCCACCCTGTAAGCTGGTGGCTAAATTTAGCCTTTCAGGGCAGTGCACTGTGTCTCCCTGTGGATGAGTTGAACCGCAGAGGGATCTGAGCATCAGCTTAGGCCCTGCCTCTCCTTTCTGTTCTATGTGTGGACATTGTTCTTCGTGCAGTGTGGGGTTACAGGGCAGTCACAATAGATGGAGGTGGGGAACTGTGGATTCAAAGAGCTTTTAAAGCACCTGGGCTTTGGTCAAGCATATTTTTGAACATAAAAAAGTGGCTCAGATCACAGACTATGATCACAAACTACAGTACTATCTCTTAAGCTCTAAAGCTTTCCTAGTACCACCATCTTGACAGATATTTCTAAGCAGGGGTGTGATTGTTTTCATTTTTGTGAGTTATTTTAATAAAACGTGGAACATAAAATCATGTTTTTTTTCCAGTTGGCAGATTTGGTTTAATTGATTTAATGGCATTCAAATTTTATTTAGAAATTGAAATTTCCAAGCATAAAGTGAAAAAAAAGACATGTGAAACTGGTAAAGCCATCTCTTTGTGACAATTTGTATTTCATTTAATCTTTGACACACCACCAGTGGTACTTGTACCTCAGTTTAAAAACTGTGGAAGAACTGGAAAGGTATTTCTGAGGTGCTGGCAATTTTGGGTTCAAGTTGGTTTAAAGAGTTTTATTTGTCTTCGCATCTCGGTACCATCAACCCCAGTGCATATTAACTGGCAGTGATCACTATGCATGAAGCAGTGAATTTATTAATGTTCAGATTAATAGTACACAACTTTTGCCCATCAACTGCTTTAGGTATAAACTTAAAGGGGTTAAGTTTTAACTTAACTTGAGGTTCATCTAAAAATTTTCACATTTTGTGTTAAATCTTTTAATGATGTGCTGAACCAATTAAACCCCAATTTTTACAAATAGAATGGTGAATTTATGTGATGTAGAGAGCCATTTGTTTAAAAATAGATTCTACATGCTAGAAATCACATTATTTCAATTTCAATTACAGTATTTCGTTTCAAGTCGAAAAATTATGCAGCTATATTATACAAAATGGACCAATCAGTTGCAATATTTCTTTTCTTAGCACGTAAAAATTGAGCTTTAGCATAAAGAAGATTGTGACTTAACTAACCTGCAAGTAAGTAATTGGTTTCTCATGCTAATGATGATTTCACATGCTAATGAGAAGCTCTGAATGAGCGCCGTGGTCAACCAGGCGTGAGTCGATTCACCTCTGCCTGGTCCGATGTAAATGGCACAGCTTCTCTACGCAGATGTGCTTTTTCACGCCGCTGATGACTTTTTGTTCTGAAAACTTTCAGGCTCGGCTTAAATAGCCAAGCTGGCTGTAAAAGTCGACTTCTGCTAATGGTGTTTGAACACAATAACTGGCTAATTATTCCACAGCCATGCTCTCTCTTCATCATTCAACTCATTTACACAGCGTTACCTGCTACCCTCTGCGCTGGATGTGTGTTTCCTCTACGGCTCTGTTTGCTTTGGAAAGCAGCCATGTTGAATTATGTGCAGCCCAATGTCTGTGAGTGCAGATACACACATACATCCAAGCAGCCAAATTCCTCTGTTTAAAATGGGGCTTGTGCTCTATTGAGTGGTTAAAACACAATGAACCAGTCACTTTTATGTATGAATGTTCAGACTATGATGTAGTCTAACTGAGGTCAATGTCTCTGTTTGTGTCTTGCAGATTTTCCATATGACCTATGATCTGGCTAGTGCAGTGGTAAGAATATTTAATTTGATAGGGATGATGCTGCTTCTGTGTCACTGGGATGGCTGTCTCCAGTATCTGGTGCCTCTCCTCCAAGACTTCCCGCCTGACTGCTGGGTGTCCCTAAATGGTATGGTTGTAAGTATTGCACATTTGTTTCTTTTATACACAAAGCCACATTTACATTGACAGCTGTTGCTTCCTACGTCTCCTCATCATTGTTTAAAAGCAGCAGTCAGCTCCAAAAATCCTATTTTGCATTTCTAGCCCGCACAACACAATTTGTAGCCAAATTAAATATTACTATTACATATTGTACTATTACATTTATAGTTTTCATGCTTCCTAAAACTGCCTTATTTGACTCAACATTTAATATTTGAGTTCAAAACAATTTTGGAATTCACATGATAATGAAATACAGAAAAAAAGAAAACTGATCTTTTTCATTTCAATGCTAAAATCTACATAGTCTTAAAAATACATTTGAGTATAATAAGAAATGTGTTATATTGTTGTGCCTCTCCATTCTATATCTTAGCTAGAAAATCCAAAAAATATAGCTGGGTCATTCTGCTGGTCGAGCTGTCTGATGGTGTTTGATTCCATTCTTTTAAGCTCTTGTCTGTATGGTGTAGGTCTTCTCTGCTCTTCCCTGCTTTGTTTTCTGCACTCAAATTGCCTCTTGACATGGAAGGAATATGGTGTTTATCATTGCATTGCATTTGTAGTGTAGTGGCACAAGACATACAGCTTCCCTGTATTGGTGCATTTATTAAATTGGAAGGATTTAGCATTTAGTTTTATCCAATGCGACATATTGATGTGGAATACAGAGGAGTAAAGCTCGGCTATTGCTCTAACTGACTTTGCCCCTGGGTTTCAGTACAAAAGAAAGGATATTGTTTTTACGAGTTACAAGTAAACATCATAGCTCAACTCCAGTTCTATATTCATTAGTCATAAATATACTTTCCATTCCATGTACACACATACAACGTATTTGGTTGTGGAACTAGAGTGAAATGGCCTCTTAAGGCTATATATAAAAATATATATATTATATTCTGAATATATATATTATAATATATATATATATAATAATATAATATATATATATGGTAAAATTTTTATATATATTATGGGTACAATAAAAAAATATTATTTTTTTTAAAAAAAATTTTTTGGGGTCTTGAGGGGTTTTTTTTTAACAACGGGGAAAGGCGGGGAAATAAGACAGCAGGTTGGGTTTGGTCCCTGGGATTTCAACATAAACCATGGAATCTAAAAGTTTCCAGTACAAGAGTTGTCAAAGAAATAAAAAGGCCCTTTTTTAAAAGCTACTTTGTTCGGGGATAAATTTTTTTTTTTTTTTCTTTCACCCCTCTGACTTTGGGGGAAAGTGGCCGGGGGAATTAATTTGTGGTCTGGCCCCCTTACATTTTAATTACATTTTTTAATTAGTAAAATTGTTTTTCTTTATTAGTTTTTGCAGTTTGTCTAAAAAACATTTTGTTTTTGGAAGGGCATAGTGCCCTTTAAAATATTTTTGGGTTTTCTTTCTTCATTAGCTATTCTTGGGCCCCCTGATTGATAAAATTCTCATTTTAATCCAAAACATAAAAAAAAAAAATGAAACAGAGCCATCACCCAAAAAAAACGTTTTTTTTTTTTACATTGTACTTAACATAATATTCTTATAGGGCTACATTTTTAGAGGAGGCATCGTGTTTCTAAATTTATTTATGTGACAAAACCTAAAGAACATTTTCTTAAGTGCTTTGTGGTGAAAAACTGGGATCCCCTTGGGAATTTTAAAAAAAACTAACTTTTAAAATGTAGGTTTAAACTCTAAACAAAAAGGCCAGGGTTTTTTTTAAATGATTAGAAATGTTCCTCTAATTTTTTTTTTTCCCAATATCCTAAAAAATCATTTTTGGGGTCATATTTTTTTTTTTAACTCTTTGTAGACTATTGTCGCCAATCATGCCACTTTACAGCTAAGATGGCATATATATTATATATATATAATATATATATATATATATATATACCTCTCATGCACATTGATGGATTTTCCACATGTATCAAGGATCATATTGAAGGCACGTTGCTACCATCTAGTGGTCAGAGTTATGCCCAATTATGCCTAGTTATAGTAATTCGCCTTTTAATACCTAACGTTATGTCATTGTTTGTGCTATATTCAAGTTTGAAGTCGCTAATTATCTCAGAATCTGTTCCATAGCAATACCCCTACTGCTTGTCGTAAATAA
Source organism: Crenichthys baileyi (assembly GCA_036173005.1). NCBI lineage: Eukaryota > Metazoa > Chordata > Actinopteri > Cyprinodontiformes > Goodeidae > Crenichthys > Crenichthys baileyi. The sequence goes on along the minus strand of JAHHUM010000700.1, from coordinate 23,750 downwards.
ATTCAAAATAAGGGCAGTAAGGGGTAAAAGCAGATTTTTCACTTTTTTAAAGAAGATTTTGTTTTAGGTTTAATAATGCACAATTAAATGTTGAGTACATAAGTGGTAAACACAGAAAAACAAAGCTAAAGTTTATGAAAAATGTAATAGATTAAGATACAATGACAATGGCTTTACCATATTAGAGGATAGCGCAAATGGAACAGCGCAAAGACAGCATGTATTTAGTGATCGATAGGTTTTTCTGGCCCAAAATGACAACTGGCTCATCAACCGCTTAGGTATCCAAAGGCAGTCTCTTCTTAACTGTGCTTGGAACTGCTGTTCTCACTATGTTGAGTATCAAAACTCAACATAGGAGCCATGCTTTTCCTATACCTATACAGCTAATGAGCACACTGGAGATCCTAGCAACAGGACAATTTTAGTGGGACCTTGCAGATACTTTTTTTAATAATCATGCTTTTCCCAGTACACTCCTTCATTCATTTAAAATAATATTGTGTGTGATCCATGTAAGTGGTTTATAACAATGACGATGAAACGAATATTACTTGTCAGGTCTCTGTTTTTACATGCCTTGTTTATGAGCTAAAGTCCTAACTATTTCAAGTTCATCTTTTTCCTGCATGTAGACCTGTTTTTTAATCATGCAGAGAGAAAAATCCCACATGCAGGACATACTTACATTTAATTGCATTTTTAAAAAAGGTATGTGTCAAGGTTTTTGCCAGGTAAACCCTCATGTAAACTCAGTTGCATGTTTATTTAATAAAGTAATGTGATGAAATTCATGTGGAAGCAAAGTTTCATACATCTGGATTTATTTGTGCTGTAGTTTTTGCAAACACCATCCTTCAGTAGAAAATCAACACAAGTCTTGGTACATGAAGCCCCAGGTTTGGAACATGTTTTGTCTTTGGGGTGAAGGTATGTAGATCATGAAGTCTGTCATTGCGTAAAGTCTAGGTGTTAGTAGAATGAGCCCAATAATGAGCTTCACTGCAGTGCAGATGGGGAGATGACAGGGAAAACACATCTTTTTACATAATAACAGTTTTATTTAAGGTCCTTGTAGTCTTCTTCTTCTTATGCATGCTTTTTCTTCCACAGTATTATTTCCTCCTCACTGTCTCTGCCTTAAGGCCTTAAGTTGGGGGTCAAGCATTGCTGCTACTCTTAGAGCAATATGATTGTGCAGAAGTGTGTACATGCCTCCAGGGTCACAGTGCTTGTAAATGCTGGCCTATGGAAGTCTTCTGCCTTCTCATCTCCTTCTATGTGATAAACATTTTTGTGCTCCACACGCATGTTGGCTGCTCTGAGGCATGGGCTCCAGGTGCAAATGTCAGCTCTGCTCAGCGTAATGCTTCTGTTTCCCACTCTTATCTTTACTTCGAGGCAATGAGTTGCCTAAGCAAGTTCAATACCAGCTTACATGTGTTACTCATGCAAACAGATGGAACAAACAGATCGTTCTCTGTTTGCTCCCTCTAATTTCCCACATGAATGTTACAAATGATTCTCACTAATAATCATGTACACAAAGCGGGAGAGAAATCTTCCTCTGTTACATTTATGTTGATTTGCAACTCTTTGGTCTTATATTTATTAATAATCCTAAGGTTTGGTGATTAACAGCTCCTGTATTTGCGCGGCATGTTGTTTCCCTTGCTCAGTGTGGGTTTGACAGATTCTCCTTCTTATCTGCAAATCAGTATAAAATTAACTAATGTAAAAGGCTAATTTTATGTCCCCTGTGTGGCAGGATCACTTGCTCGATAAACTATGCTATGCTATAAGCTTGAAAAGGCAGAAATATTTTGAAACAAAGAGGGCACAAATGTTTGCTGGAGGCATGGGTGACCTAAATCATTAAAGCCAGCAACATAAATTCTCTTTTCATAATGCCGTAAAAGCATGCATTAATTTGCATGAAGAAGCAAGAAAACAAAGATGTCCCCTGGCTCTTTAATCTGTCAGGTTTCAAAAGACAGTCTCTGACTTTAGCTCTGTGCCTTTATCTTATCATTCAGCACGTCCATGTTGAAAGTCTAAAAGACAGAATATTATACATCTAATTTACAGTTGAAACCATGTGTTTACATACACAGTGTAAAACAAAACATAACCATTTTTCCTCACTGTCTGACAACAAATTAGACTAAACATATCCTCCTTTCAAGGTCAGTTAGAATTGCCTAAATTATTTCTGTTTGCTAATTACCAGAATAATACAATAGATTTTTTTTTAGAATTTGTTTTAAACTTCAATGAAATTCAGAAGTTTACATACATTTCCCTATTATTTTTACAGAATTGTCATTTAAACCATCTGACTTGTGTATCCTTCCACAACCTCCTTACAATAGTTAGTTGTATTTTTGGCCCATTCCTTCAGGCAGAACTGAATCTCCTGACTCTGCAAGATTAAGCTCGTTTAGACAATGGATGGATTCATAACAATGAAAAAAACAACAGAAATGTAAAAGATAAAAACAGCAACTAAACAGGGTACCATGCCTAAATTACACATGCATGCATTATTGCTAATGACATTTATTTTTAGGCACACTTACTGTGTCAAAGTGTTATTGAATCTGAGTGTATAATAAATAAATTACTCATTAACATGCTTTTATTCACTAATGTCCAATATATTTAGAACATAGCATTTTCTGTGATTGTCATTTTATAAAAGAAAGTTCCATTCTGTTTATAAAGACAAACAGGTCCAATTTTTATTTTTGTATAAATTTAATCAAAATGATATTAAAGTGAAATACATTAATTGCCTCAGAAGCTAATCATTTAGTCAGGTTCAGATTCAATTACATAATGTACATTCAAGTGATAATACAATAACGAGAAACAACACAAATGATTATTACAGCACATTTCATAGATATTTCTCTCCTGAACAGCTTGAAAATGTACTTTCTGTTTGAAAAGATTCCGCAGTTGGTACTTGGCTCTTGAGATGTAAAACCCTTAATAACCTATTTTTCAGTCATTGGGCATTTTCCATGGAGAAGCTTTTTTATTGCCTGATAAGATTCTGCGTATTTCTTCACAGCTGAGCTTTCTGCTGCCAAAAATATATAATTTAACTCATTCCATTTGACTTGTCACCAGAAGGCATCATGGGCAATTGGGTGTTATTTGGACAACCCCTGATGCTGAATTTTGGGCTGTGAATGCAGGAAAGGTTGACTTTTTTAATGGTCAACAAAATATTTCTCTTCACTTTAGGTGTTCTGAATGTTCTTCCTTTACTGATTTTCTTTTACATTTCTAGCTATTTTACAAGCAGTTCTTTCCCTCTCAAAGTTATCTTTGTCTTCTCTCACAACATTTCTGTTCATTCCCATTTGGCAACAAATGCTTTGGAGGTTGTTGGTACAAAAAAAAGCACTATTTAGACAATTCTCCACTTTTTTTAACCTATTTTGATTGATAAAAAGTGGAAAGCAGGGAATGCATGGTTGGGAGAGTTACTATAAAGCATTTAAATTACAATTGCTAAACCGAGTTCACAAAATTTTGGAAATCTCACATTATTGCTTATGGTTCTTTTATCCTTTTTTAAATCTTTAGCTTTCATTTCTACAATCATTGGGGAGCAACTGAGGTAAAATTCCTTATAAGTCTATAGTTTTGTCAGGGTCATGAGCAGCTGGCATGGTGTCACAATCTGCTCACTGATGTGAGCAGATTGTGGAACCTCTTCCCCGTGGATCTTTGCTGAAGTAATAGCCTGTGTGCTGACTGTGGCCTGGCAAATCCAAAGTGATAAGTCGCGCCCACGTGTGGGATCCTTCCTCTCACACCGTCACAATCCATTAGCGTACATGGGCTAAATATCTTCACATCTCTTTTTCTGTTTTCTGGTGTTTTTATTTCGTTTATTTTAAGTATAAATACTTAATGTAATTCAACTGTCCCTTCTGCTATTCTGCTTGAGGTTGATGAATTAAAAATCCCCATATTTATTTATTCTTGTAGCTGGCTTGTACTTGGTTTCCAGTTGAGGCTAGAAGAGTGAGGACTGCAGATACTGCTGAGTGTTGCAGTACAGGCTGTATGGCTGTTATCTTTCTGACTAATGGCCTGAGAGTACCTTCTTACTCTTTAGAGGCTGCATTTACTTAATCACAAGACAAGATAATGCCGCTGTCACTGTGCTGGCTCTGTTTAGAGGGTGATGGGCCATTGCATTTGTTTGCATATGGACATGTATTTAGGAGCATGTGTGCTATGCAAATGTGCTTATATTAAGATACAGTCAGCTAAGCACTAGGCAGCTAAATATTCAGTTCTAAGTGTAGAGACAGCCAGGCAGAAACAGTAGGTAGACACACACACACCCACAGACTCAAATCCATGAAGACCTGGCTAGCCATGCATAACCTTCCATCAGTCACCCCTCTTGGCTTATTTTATTGTAGGATAACCCACTTGATTTTCCTTCCAGCCTGTTCAATGAGTCACTTCTAGCAGCCAAACTCAGTCCTAAGTCATGAATTAATCTGACATTTTTCTCTTCTTCTGTTACATCCTTTCAAATTTAAAACTCTGGTTTTAGTTTCTTGTTTTGTACTTGTATGAAAAGCTACTTTTAAACTACTGGTGTAAGTCGATTCTTGGTTCTTATGGATATCCCAAGAAAAGCTTATTGGAAGTAATTTAAAATTTTTGAGCTGAAGCAGGTGATAAACACAGCAGTAGTGTGGTGGTTTTGCTAAAACACTGTGTTCAGGCTTTTATTGAATAAACCCTGAACTTTTGTCATGGTACTACAAACTGCAGTGGATATTATTGGGATTGTATTTAATAGACCAACACCACTGTAAAATGATAATCAAATGATTGATCAGATGTCACTGAGTAATCTGCGTGGACAGATTGCAAAACGGAGCGCACAGTTCATCAAACCGTGCAGACGGATTGCAGAAACTGAGAGCACAGTTTAGTAATCCGTGTGCACAGATTACCTGCTGCCACTTGCCAGGCTCTATACAAAATAGCTCAGTCAAAATGAACAGAGAGCATCTGTGAACACCAACGTTTAAGTCTTGCCACAGCTCGTGAATTGGATTGTCCTGCAAAACCACATGTGGTTTGCATATGAGTTTCATTTTGGTTCTATCTGACCAGATCACCTTCTTCTTCTTTCACATGGTTGTTTTTCCACATGGGACCTATTGCAGTTTACTTTCAACAAGGGCTAGGTGATATGACCTTATGTAATATCCCAAAAAAGTTTTGATTTATTGCGAGACATTATATATATGGCAATATTTATAATCTGTGTTTCATCTCTATAATAATGTCCAACCCTTTAATGCAGTTTTGAATTACTTTGAATAACTCTGACCCTTCAACATTGGCGGTCGGGGACAGTGCCTCTGGACTGGCAGACTGGGGTGGTGGTCCCCCTTCATAAGAAGGGGGACCGGAGGGTGTGTTCCAACTACAGGGGGATCACACTCCTCAGCCTCCCTGGTAAGGCCTACACCAGGGTATTGGAAAGGAGAGTCCGGCCGATAGTCGAACCTCGGCTTCAAGAGGAGCAAAGTGGTTTTCATCCCGGTTTTGGAACACTGGACCAGCTCTATACCCTCTACAGGGTACTTGAGGGTTCATGGGAGTTTGCCCAACCGGTTCACATGTGTTTTGTGGACCTGGAGAAGGCATTCGACTGTGTCCCTCGTGATGCCTTGTGGGGGGTGCTCCAGGAGTATGGAATCGGGGGCCCTTTATTAGGAACCATCCGGTCCCTGTATGAGCGGAGCAGGATGTTGGTCCGCATTGCCGGCACTAAGTCGGACCTGTTCCTGGCGCATGTTGGACTCCGGCAGGGCTGCCCTTTATCAATGATTTCTAGACGCAGCCAAGGGCCGGAGGGGGTCTGGTTTGGGGACCAGTGGATTTCGTCTCTTCTTTCTGCAGATGACGTGGTCCTGCTGGCCCCCTCTAGCCAAGACCTACAGCATGCGCTGGGGCGGTTCGCAGCCGAGTGTGAAGCGGCTGGGATGAAGATCAGCTCCTCCAAGTCAGAGGCCATGAAAAGGGTGGCTTGTCCTCTTCAGGTTGGAGGGGAGTTCCTGCCTCAAGTGGAGGAGTTCAAGTATCTCAGGGTCTTGTTTACGAGTGAGGGAAGAATGGAGCGGGAGATCGACAGACGGATCGGTGCGGCTGCCGCAGTAATGAGGGCACTGTGCCGGTCCGTTGTGGTGAAGAGAGAGGTGAGCCGAAAAGTGAAGCTCTCGATTTACCGGTCGGTCTACGATCCTACCCTCACCTATGGCCATGAACTTTGGGTCATGACCGAAAGAACGAGATCCCGGATACAAGTGGCTGAAATGAGCTTCCTCCGTAGGGTGGCCAGGCACGCCCTTAGAGATAGGGTGAGGAGCTCGGCCATTCGGGAGGGTCTCGGGGTAGAGCCGCTGCTCCTCCACATCGAGAGGAGCCAGTTGAGGTGGCTCAGGCATCTATACCAGATGCCTCATGGACGCCTTCCTCGGGAGGTGTTCCAAGCACGTCCCACCGGGAGGAGGCCCAGGGGACGGCCCAGGACACGCTGGAGGGACTATGTCTCTCGGCTGGCCTGGGAACGCCTTGGGCTCCCGCCGGAGGAGCTGGAGGAGGTGTCTGGGGAGAGGAACCTCTGGGTGTCTCTGCTGAGTCTGCTGCCCCCGCAACCTGGTCCCGGATAAAGCGGAAGACGACGACTCCGAGTACGAGAACTCTGACCCTCTTTTCAACATCAGGACAAAAGACAGCTATCTTTCCATCAAATCCAAAAGTAGATTCTACTGTTGGAAAAATGGATGTTTCTGTAGAATGAGCCAGAAGTGATTTTTAAACAGTTCAGTTTCAGATCAAAGCTGCAGTTTGGCTGAATATTAAAAAATAAACAGCAAAAACAAGCCATGATCTAAGAAAGATATAAATCCACCAGACCAATAATCACACCACACAGATGCTAAACAGTGACAAGACTCCAAAATTAAATGCAAAACAAACATAAACTATATGAAAACAGTTGACACAGTATGACAGAACACATGTGAGCCAAGCGCCAAAACATCAGACCTACATTTAGTGACCAGTGACTGGAAGAACAGCCTTTTAAATACATACCATGATTTTTTATGTTAAAATAAATGCACTACAACGTGACTGAGAACCCTGTTAAATTATTAAGATTTACAGCATTTTGAGTCATATAACGGCTGTTTCAAACACTGACAGATGCTAGAAGTCATCAGTGCAAAGAAGAGAAAAAAAGATTTTTTTTAAATAACGTGCCAAACACAAAAACAATAAAATCCAAACAGCTGACACAATAATACTGTATATAGCAGAGACAAGCTGAGCACCAACACATTAAAACACTATTCGTAGATAAGCGATTAGGACAGTGGCTCATTAACATGTGCAATGTTTTGTTACAGAAAACAGCACTTTTTAGTTTTATAATAAACACTGTATATGTGACTGGGAACTTCATTATATAAACAGTATTTAGGGCAGCATAAGTCATGCAGCCACAATATCATATTACCTCAAAGATTTGTTAAAAAACAGCAGCACTCACAATAAAAGCTGTTATCCATGGATGAGCAAATTTTTATGACCAAATTACTCACTTATAATGTTCATCATCCTTCTGTCAAATTAGTTGCCATACATTGACCACTGTTAACACTAGTGCAGTTCTAAAGGAAACCAAATTAAATCTGTGTTCAAAGTCTTTTCCATATTACCACTCCTTGATCCAGAGCTGTTTACTTTTACAAACACATAGTCCATCTAGTAATTCTGATGCAGAAAACCCCGAAATTCTTCCTGGGTTGTTTACTTTTCTTAAGTGTCTTGCCATGCTCTCCTACTTCAATATTTTTCAAGAAATGTTCTGTGTGCTTCTCTGTATTGGCATGGGAAGAGGATGAGTATTGCATTCAGGAGTGCTAAAACACTTCCAATGAATTAGATGTGGATGGGCAGTGGTAACTATAGAAATTTATACTAAAATCATTAAGATACTGCAATTTTGGACATTGTACTTGGGACAAAGAATGGTATTTTGAATATATTCATGATATCAACCTGCTTTATTTGTAATAATTTCTTACTTTAGCCACTTTTTCTTAAAGGCCACATTTGTGGAGGGCACAGCTAATCATTGCCCTGTCAACAGACTCAGCATGCAGTAAGATTCCAGTTGTGGATCTCTGCAGCTCCTCCAGAGTTGCCATGGCCCTCTTGGCTGCTTCTCTGATAATCACTCTGCTTGTTGACCCTGTCACTTTACATTTTTGCATTTGTTCCACCCTCGTTCTATTTTCAAATGATGGATCAAACAGTGCTGTGTGAAATGTCCAAAGCATTGGATATTATTTTCTAAATTAAACCTGCTTTCAACGTACTGCTACTATAACATCAGCACAGACAGACTTTGGCATGCATATTTTAGTTTTTTTGTTTGTGCTGGTGTGTTCCTTGTTCTTCATGATGGTGTTTGTTGACTAATGTTCTTCAAGAAGCCGAAATATTTCCAGAGCAGCTTTATTTATCCTGAGATCAAGTGAAATAGGTTACTTTTAAAGACAGTTAGTTACAATGGATTCTGTTACAGGCTATTGGAATAAAGTGGATGAATAGACATGCACACCACACTTTTCAGATTTTTTTTTTGTAAACAAAAAGTCAAAAACCATGCATCCTTTTAGTTCCAGTTTACAATTATGCACTACCTTGTGTTGGTCTATCACATAAAGGTCCGGTAAATAAGTTTGTAATTGAAATGTGATAAATTGTGAAGACGTTTATATGGCACTGTGTAAAACTATTACAAATTATAAAAAATCTGTATATTTACAATCCAGGGTTTGAAGTATTTTGCACTTGGATGTTATTTGCCCTTCAAAAACAATGTTACTAAGAGGACAGGCTGTGTTCTTTGTAGCAGCGTACTGCATCCTGTTAGGCTCATAGTTATTCATCAGTATCAACAACAACCAACGCCTCTGGGTGAAACTCAACACTGGGGCGATGGTGAATCAGCAACTGCCTGCCGGTCACATAACCAGCTACATCTTGTATAAGGCGACCAGAGGAGACAAGATTGTGACTAATCAAAAGAAATCCAGGCAGGCTGTTAAATGCGGAAGCATGCTGGTGAACACATGGTGTTGTTAAATTACAGAAACTTTGTAGCAGCTGATACTTAAATTATGGAATAGAAAGGGATTTGTTTTGGTTATGTCTGTAGTGCTCTACAGACTTGCCGAAATATAAATACAGTGTCTGATGTCATAAAAAAAAGACACAGGAAGTGACAGACAGAGTTACTGAATTTAAAGGGTTTGTATTAAAAAACAGAAGGAAGTGCTCTGGCATAAGATGCATAAATGGAGCAATCACTTACTAGTCCCTAAAAGCAGCTATATACAGAGAGTAGCAAATATAAAGTCATTCTGGCACATTTTTGCATCTTATTATTTTCAACAGTCTAAATTAAGAAGAACCTCGAGAGTCTGCAAGGTATACTAAGGTTAAAAGTTATGGTTTGAAAACCAACGAAAAACCTTGTCATTATGTTCCTGAACTCTCAAGTATTTCTGATGAGATACCATTGACTTAAAATGTATTCTGGCTCCATGGGGCATAAAATAACACAGTGCTACACCTACCTTACCTGTTGCTGCATGATTCTGGTCAGCTGGCTCAAAGAAGGCTGCTACACTTCCTTACAAGACAGAAAAATACTGCTGTTTGGGAATATTTCCAGCTGCGAAAAACAGAAACAGCTATAGGGTGAAAATTAAAGAAGCCCCACCCACCACTCATACTAAGGTAACTGTGCTTTAAAACTTTAAAACGGCATGTCTGTTAAGCAGCTGACTACAAGATGGCCGGACTAGTTAACCAGCTATCATTTAGTTTACTTGACATACCTTTACTTGACATATCTTTAAAATACCAGAACAGCAAAAATGTATACTTTGCACAAGAAGCACTGTTAATATTTTAGTTTAAATCTATGCATCTATGTATTCAAATCCAAACTATAAATAAATTAATTTTATGTGACTGCACAATAGTGAGTGGGACCCCACTCATGTACATGACTCAGTTCTCTCCAGATACTCCCTCTTCTTCCCACACTCTAAAATATGCATGTAAGGTGAACTGATCTCTCTGAATTACCCATAGGAGTGGGTATGTGTTTTTTTGACCTGTGTTGAAGCTCACTTTGTTCAGCAGGTAAGATTTGAACCTGGGCCCCTCTATCTATAAGTCCACACTGCACAGATAAAATCATCAAATTGCGTTAAAGTTACAGCTGCATCACCCACTTGGAAAAGAACGCACATACATCTCCCATCGTCACATTGGTCGATTGGAAATGATGTGCAACTTTCAGCTTTAATGTCAGTGAGTTTCGATTGTCCCCTCCCATAAATAAAGATCTTACAATAATCCACTGGCACTAACCCAAACAATGACCTTTCATCAGTGGATCTTCACTGTTATATAACCAATGCAACAAGCCTTTAGAAAATCAGTCACTTCATAGCCTAAAAAAAAGCTGTAAAGCATATAATCCAAAGCCCTGCTACTGGTTACAGTTTCTTTTTAGATTTCTTCTGGCTTCTTTTGGAACAATAGGGAAATTTTAGATACACATCTTTTTAAAATTGTTTTACGGTGGCGGTAGGCCTTCCCTGAGCTGATATGTTAATACCGAAGGGGAGTTTTATTTGTTTGGGTTATTAGTGTGTCTTTCTCTTGTGTGAGTAGATTTGTTGGGGAACACGTAGAGTGGTGTTTTTTATTTAGTTTTTTTGTTTTTCTGCATTTTTATTCGTCCCCTCCGCTTAGTCCAATTTTACCTGGCTTGAATATAATATAGCGAAGTTGTTCTCAGGGCCAGCATAACCGTTACTTTTTATTCTTTGTGTTATTTTTAAATAAACTATCTATCTATTGTGGAGTCCTTAGATCAAGGGCATGTCTACGTTCTGAATATAATAAACTGTTGATCCGTGAGCGACGCCTCTGTCAATTGTTACAAATTTACCTGTATGGGTTCTTTACAAGAGTCTGAGGGTTTCCCACGAACGATTGTAGTTAGCGGTGATTGTACACCAGGTCACATTTAGTTTGCAACCTCAAAGCTTAAGTTCTTTGACAAGTCATTTATCATTTTGATTTTTGAGTCACTAACAGATAAACACACTCACACATCTGAAAAGGGCCATGCCACTGACCCTCTTTGACCTTTTACGTCTGGGTTTTAAACCAGACTCATAGGTCCTGAACTGGTTTGGTTTGGAACCAGACAAAGGTTGAAATACCTATTTTGGGGGGAAATTTTATGCAATGAAACTAGAAGTGATCAAAAACTTTGATTTGAAGGATCAGTATTAATCATATTCCAAATATGATAAATACTACCAATAAGTAGATGGCAACTGGACTTCTTCTCTTGTTTCTTGAACTCCCACGTCCTGGTTGACTGAGAATCTGCACCAGTGTGTATTTATTATACAATAACCCAATTACTGTTAAGTGTTATAGATATTGTCTGATCTAAGTTTATTCTGTAACCAAAATACCAAGTATCACAACCTCAAAGGGCTTGTTCACTTGCTAACTAGTTATCGTGCTTGTCCTCCAGGCGAAAAAGAGCACACTTTCCTATTTGATAAGTGCTATGTAAATGAGGAGGCTAAATTCTGCAGGTCTCACTTCCAAACATGACTGACATGGCTCAGACCAACAAAAGTGGGGAAAAGAAGACATTAGAGATGCTAGAAAGCTTTTGAAGCCCAGCATTGTAATAATATTGATACATTTACACATTTTAATGGTGTCACATCACAGTCATTTCCCATGTGCTTTTTTATTCGTAAAAAAGTGCAAAATATAAAGAAGACTGCCTAAGGCCAAGGATATGACGCCAGAGCTGTTCTAAACATCAACATCAATCATTGTGGGAAAGTGCCAGACATCAGAGAGAGAGTGTGAAGCAGTAATCATTGAAATAATATTCTGATGCACCCTTCTAGTCTTTCTCACCTCAGGGCTGTTTTTGTTGCAAAAAACTGTGACTGTAAAAACTGATAAATTAAATAGTTGTTTGAGAAAGAGGTTAAAATACTAATCTTAGGAATTTCAATCACATTGGAGACAAACGTAACTACTGTATGCTGTACTCGAGTAAAATGTTCAGTTCATAAAACCAACTGCACCTTATTACAGTGTTTAACTGTTGGTTTTGATGCACCATCAATCGGCAAAATTGACTGATTTCCCCTTGATTAGTTCTGTCGAGTGATCGACAGATTAAACACTGAAAAATAAGGTTTAATTTTAGAGATGCACTGAATACATAAGATTTTTGTGGTAGATTTAGAAAACATCCTTCAAGATGTTTTTTCAAGTTTACTTTTCACGCTTATTTGTAATTCATGATCGCAGCCCTCCACCTTGTCTGTGAAAAAGTAGTTGCTGTATAACAGCAGTTCTGCTATTATTTTAAAGCAATGGAAAGTTATTATGGAGTTTAATATCTTAAGGTTAACCTGGGTAACATTATTAAAACAGCATAGAGCACAGATCATTACCCTAACTCTAAGGTTAGCTTCTATCATCTCTGTGCTTCATCTGACATTTTAAACACTTTGTTGAGTGAAAATAACAAACTTTGAGTTTTGTTCACACCAGAATTTGCACTGTGTGTTTACGGACTGAAAAAAGCCGTCAATCATCGGTCAGGGCTAATCAGATTGAAACGTAGCCGATTCCAGTTATTTTAATTTAATCTCTAATTTTTTCTTTTGTTTTTTTAAATGCATCAAAGCTTAAAACTCCCACATTTTTATATCATCAACAAACAGCTTGAGTGGAAAACAGGTGAGTAGAAAAAAGATAACAGTTAGGGAACTATGCTTAATGCATAAATGGGAACTGCAAAATGCTAAATTTCTTAAGATATAAAACTACCATGTCACTCAAGAGACCTGCAGCCTAGTTTTGTTTTTGTTTTATGGTCAATGTTTATTACATTTAGTGTGTTTAGTTTGAAGTTTTTATGATACAGTCCTTTGAAAAAATTGAATCAGCCCTAATTAGAATTAGTAGGCCAATAAAAGCCTGATCTGTAACTGTCAGATAGCCTTCTTCAGCAAATCCTTGATTAGATTATTTTTAACAGAGCAATAGCTGACACTGCTGCTCATTTTGATCCATGGATACATATAGGAGGGACCTTATAAATCCAGCTTCACATGCTATTGTGTAGTTATGGACAGGTGCCGAAGATAAACTAATCAGGTCAACAGAACACATTTCACGGGGGATTACTGGCATACCCTTGATTTTTTTCTGCTTTTGAGAAAAAAACATGGGGTCAGGTAGGTCCTGGCACAGTGAGGGAAAGTAAACAGGTAGAATGAAGGCATTAAGCTCTTAGGCTTGACAAGTACGCTGGTTAAAAGCCAGTTCTCCATCAAAGAGAAAGCTAACTTTTCTTCACTGCCTTGCCTTCCAGTAACTCTCCTCAACCCTTTTCTGTCTCCCCCTTTCCTCTCTCTCCGTCCTTGCAGAACGTGTCTTGGGGTAAGCAATACTCCTATGCCCTCTTCAAAGCCATGAGCCACATGCTGTGCATCGGGTATGGTGCACGGGCACCAGTCAGTATGTCTGACCTGTGGATCACCATGCTGAGCATGATCGTTGGCGCCACGTGCTACGCTATGTTCGTGGGCCATGCTACAGCTCTAATCCAGTCACTGGATTCATCACGCAGGCAGTACCAAGAGAAGGTAAGAGTAATGCCATACAGGAAACATTATACTGAAATGTCAAAAGTAGATTAGTCCTGCTTGATTCATATAGTGCCAGATGTCTAACAAATGGTTTTACATGGTGTGAGGCCTAAGGTAACATTGCAGAATTATCAGGTATTAGTTTGACTGGTTGGCTCTTTTTGAATTGCATAAAATTTTGCTCTTTGGAGCAAAACTTAAATTAGCCTTACTCTCAGTTGCTCTCAGATCATAAAATCCAGGATAATAACCAGAAAAGAGGATTCCACTCCCTCCAAAGCAGATGAAATAAGGTTGTCTGGGTCAGGATGGGACTTTAATATGACCAGCCTGTCAAAAGTTACCTTTTCTTTTTCTTTCCTTTAATATTTGCCTATTACATCATTATATTTTTTTCCGCATGGAGAGTGATTGTTTCCAGCCACCATCTGTGATCATGCCGAGAGGCCTGGGCTTCTCCCAGAACAGCCGGCAATGACCGATGTTCTCCGAGTTTGCACGCGAGACGCCAAGTTTTAACTTCCATACTTCTCTTTAATGCAGCAGAAATCCATTTGTTGTGTTGTACATCCGACTGTGTACTGGTGGGGATTAAAGTCCTCTAACTTGTGGCATGTCAGGACATGCTTATGATTAAAACAAAAAGCTGAACCTTACCTTATGCAGCAACAGCACAAATGCCAGCTTAGGCAAACTGATTTGCACCACCATGTATTTCATTTATTTAATTTAATTTATATATATTTTTTGGAATAATGCTTTTATAAATAGACTGTGAAGTAAGTGAAAGCTTGATTTACAGAATTTTTTAATCATCTCATAAATAGGAATTCTGAAAATCTGAAGGACCTGCAAGTATTTTGGAAATTAAGGTACTACAAAATAGTTGTTTTAGTACTCTGGTCTAATATTTTTAAATTGATTTCCAGCCATATTGTCACAAGGGCATGAAATATGTTACCAATGAAAAGCCTCTCAGGTCTTTATTATCATGCTATAAAATCCTTTCACAATGTCTCAAAGAGGAAAAGGTTAAATGAGAATAAACCTACCGGAAGACCCCCCTGGCATGTTTTAGGCGCATGCCCAAAAAATCAAGGTGGATGACTCACTGGAAGATCTCAGCAATTAAATAAATTAGAATGGCCAGAATTACAGAGAAAGGCCCCCATTTACCCTGGGAAAAGGAGACTTCAACAGCGAGCTGCTGTCACAACAACTGATAGGAATGAGACAGCAGGAAATAATGGAATTTCCCTCCAAAACAGACTTGCCCCACTGCAGAATGAAAACCAGGAAAATGATCCATCTTCTGAGAACAATAACAGGTTTGAGAACAACCTTCATTCTAAACGGTCTTCTACTAAATTGCCAGAAAAAAAGCGCCCCACCGCACCAAGAACCCTAATAGTGGGCAACACAGCTGTGGATGAGATTAAAAAGTTCTGCAACAAGAAAAACACAGATGTTATGATTGGTACCAGTAACGTGGTGTCCGATATCTCAGAGAATATTCTTGCAATCACAGAAAAGCGCCCGTCTCTAGAAAACCTTATTATATACTGTGGAGCCATGGATAATGTGGCTAAGAAAAAATCAGAAGGATTGAAGGAGGATTTCACTCGTCTTCTGAATATTGTTGGAGGTCTCAATATCAAGGTGTTTCTCAGCGGACCCTTTGCACCGATTTTCAGTGGAGATTAGATTTTTTTGAGACTTCCAATGATTAATACGTGGTTGAAAAAAACATGTGCTACCACATCTGTGAACTTCATCGACAACTTTAATATTTTTTGGGGAAAAAGACACCTCTTCAAGCAAGATGGTTTCTGTTTGAACAAGCCGGGAGCCAGACGTCTCACATCTAATCTCTTCTATTCAGTAAATATTCGGCCAGCAGCTTCGACCTTCAGCAGAGAACATGGAGTATCAACAACAATGATAACGCTGCCTCCAACAGCTCCAGCAGAAACAACCGGCCAGTTGGCTGAGAAAGAGAGGTCATCACAAAAGGTCTCCCCGTCCAAATCCACAGGAGAAGGGAACATCCCCATTATACCCCCCTCCCCCCAAACCCAGACCCAGACCGCACCCCAGACCCTGACCCAGACTGCACAGAACTCTCCCATCTCCCCACTGAGCCCGTTTTTTGCTTTACTGGATTCTGATAACATGAAAGGAGCTCTTAAGATCGGGACCCAAATGGCTCTGACATCTTCTCCATTCAACACCCCCCGTGGCCTAGGCCCTGCAACTGAACCAACATCTTCCAAATGCCGCAGAGCCCCACCACCTCCTAATCTATCTCCTCCTAATCAGGACCTTCAAATCACTTCTCTGTGATACAGTCTGGGCCCCAGTGGTAACTCTATCAGAAATGAGCATGTCCAGGAAAAACTCTTTGTGCTTATATGTGACAGAAAGAACAAAGCCAAAAGGATAAGAGACTGTAATAAACAATAAAAAAAAGCCATAAACTGTCAGGTACAACCAGACACAGAGTTAATATCAGCAACTAAGTCATATAAACTGGCTTTATTGAACATTAGATCTCTGTCAGGAAAATCATTTTTAATCAATGACTTCATTACTGACCACAATCTAGATGTTATGTCTTTAACAGAAACATGGTTACATGAATTTAATGAAGCTCCCATTCTGATAGAGCCTTCAGGATAAACGCCTCCGAACTACAATCTTCTTTGTGAGAGCAGACAGCAAAAAAAAGGTGGAGAGGGGGCCACTTTGTTTAAAGATTTACTAAAGTGTAAAAAAGTGTTTCTGAGCAAATTTGACTCTTTTGAATATTTGGTTCTCCAGGTAAAGAGCCCATCCGAACCATGTACTTGAATATTTACAGGCTTCCTAAGTCCAAAACAAACTTTTTCAGTGATTTTAATGAGCTTTTATCTGTGATGTGTTGATTATGACAGTTTAATTATTGTGGGAGACTTAAACATTCACATGGACAATCCTGAAGACAGAAGTGCAATAGATCTATGTGACACTCTTAGAAAATTTGGTTTGACTCAACATGTTAAACAGCAAACGCACAAACAGGAACACATTTGGAACTTGATCATCACTAAGGGTCTAAACATTTCCAAGGTGTCTGTAACTGATGTGGCCTATCTGACCACTTTTCTGTTATTTTTGAAAGCATCATCTCCAATGGCTCAGTTTGCCAAAGAGACATTATAAGAAAACACATCTTTAAGGACGGTGCTGCTGAAACCGTTAACCAGATTTACTCTTCTACCTCTACTTTGCCCTGTAACACTGTAGATGAGCTGGTAGATAACTTTCATTCTAAAATCTCGGACATCATTGATTCATTTGCTCCAATTAAAGTGAAAGTCGTTTCTGGGAAGAAAATGTCTCCACCAGTCAGAAGTGAAAAAAAGGAGTGTTGAAAAGTTGAACGCAGGTGGCGACAGACTGGACTCCAGGTTCACTGTATTATCTATAAAGAGAGACTATACAGATATAACCTACAACTGAAAAATGTAAGGGAATCTTTCTTTTCTGAGATCATCTAACAGCAAAACCTCCTGTAACAGTAGCATCCGAACTCCACTCTACCAGGGCCTGCAATGAATTTGCTAACTTCTTCACTGAAAAAACCCAACAGATCAGAGGGGCAGTCAGCACATCCACATCAACTTCAGCACCAAAGTTGTCTCCAACTACAACTGATTTTGACAAAATTTCCCAATTTCACCAAATAAACTACAAAAAACTTAGAAGAAATCGTACATCAACTAAGCTCTTCTTCCTGCTGTCTCGATGTTTTACCCACAGCTTTCCTTAAGAAAGCTTTGGCCGTAATAACATCTGATTTAACACAAATAATAAACGAGTCCCTTTTGTCAGGTGTTTTTCCCCCAGGCCCTAAAAACAACAATTATCAAACCGCTCTTGAACTTAGACAAGCTGGTACTACAGAACTACAGGCCTATATCAAACCTCCCCTTCATCAGCAAGATTATTGAAAAAGCTGTGTTTCAGCAGTTAAATAACTTCCTAACAATGACCAACCGCTTCGATGTCTTCCAGTCAGGCTTTCTGCTCACCACAGAGACTGCTCTTGTCAAGGTGTTCAATGACACCCGTATAATGCAGACTGTGGGAGAACCACAGTGCTGGTATTATTGGACCTTAGTGCTGCATTCGACACTGTTAATCACTCCATTTTATTAGAGCGCCTGGAAAACTGGGTCGGCCTTTCTGGTACAGCACTCAATTGGTTTAAATCCTACTTGAAGGAAAGGGACTTTTTTGTGTCAGTAGGTAACTTTACATCAGAGACCACAAAAATCACATGTGGCGTTCCCCAAGGATCCATCTTAGGGCCCCTCCTATTCAATATCTACATGTTCCCGCTGGCTCAGATTTTCATAAACAACAACGTAAGTTATCATAACTATGCAGACAACACACAGCTATACGTTACGATGTCACCACGTTACGTTGTCACCAGGTGACTATGAACCTGTTCCGCGCTGGGTAAATGCAGAAATCAATGCATGGATGTGCCAAAATTTTCTTTAGCTGAATCAAAACAAAACTGAAGTAATAATCTTTGGACCAAAGGAAGAGCGTTTAAAGGTTAGCACACAGCTTCAGTTAATACAGCTAGAAACCACCAGTCAGGTTCGAAACCTGGGTTTAGTGATGGACTCAGACCTGAACCTTCAGAGGCACATAAAGATAGTAAAAAGGTCAGCCTTCTATCATCCAAACATTATTAGTTAAGTTTTCAGTCCAATTTTCCTTTCATTTTCTTATCCATCATTCTATTTTCTTTATTTTTTTAATTACCTCTGTTGTTTGATTTTCTGTATCATTGTAATGTTTTTCCTTATGTACAATGCCTTGAGTGCATTGCTGCTGGAAAGCGCCTTATAAATAAACTTGACTTGACTTGACATGAGTTTCCATCCATTTCATTCAACATTCTCAGATACCTGATTTTTACTTATCCAATACTGAAGTATGAAACTAGATGTGCTAAAACAAGATGATTAGGGAAATCAATGTGCAATTCCTTTGATGTTCATTCAATAACAGAAGCCATCAAATATGATCTTGTGCTCTTATTTGTGGTAATTGTATAAAGGCTTTAAAGAAATCAAACATCACATTTGACAATTTTCTTTGGAAGAATTACAGTAAAATAACTATACAATGTTTTCTTTTTAAGTCGAGATTTAGGCTATTGAATGTTTCCATGTGAAGTAATTTTTCCCGTCTTATTGCTGTTTCTTCCTATTTCTATTTCAACTTATAGGTCATTGGCAATAGTTTGAACATCACATACAACTAAAAAGGAGGCTTAATCTTCTAATATGAAATTATAAACAAATCAAAATTGAAGATTTGAATGAATGGGTTTGGAAAATGTAGTTGGAAACTTTAAAAGCTAGAGCCAAAAATGACTGAAGTTTTGCTTATTTTGTTTAAAGAATGATACTGTACAATGAATAATTTACAATACAGTACAATGCAGCTTGGTTTAGTTCATGGTTCATTTGATACAATACAGCATGATATGATTTAATACTACAAAATATAGTCTGATACAATTTGTCTTGATACAACACATTAATAAACAATTTGACACAATACAGCACGATACAATATTTGACACAATATGATATTGTGTGGTGTGATGCTGTATAATATAATGTAATTGTGTAATGTATTTAACTTAATACTGTACAATATGGTGTAATACAATTTTACATAATACAATACATTATGACACAATTAGACACAATTAAATGCTATATGAGAAAATACAGTTTGTTACTATTTGAGCCAACTACACAATCAGTATACAATGAAATTTCATATGATTAGCTACAATACTGTTTGCTTTTATACAATGCTATACAATATAATATTGTTTGAGTACAGTACAGTACAAGATTCTATAGGATATTATACCAAATGATATGATAAAGTGCAATACGATTTGATGCAATGTATCGAAGTTAGATGTGGTACAATAATGTATCGAAGTTAGATGTGGTACAATACAGCGTGATATGATACACTGTGATGTGACATAATACAATAAAATACAATATAATGCAAAACAACTCAATTCAGTAAAATATGATAGGGTGCAGTATAAGCTGATATAGTACTGATAAACTTTAGCTGTTTACTACCAGCTAGTCAAAAAACAGCAGATTCAAAGCTTCACTGTTGGTTAGCTGCAGATTCATTGGGCTGGTTTGCGCATCAGCACAAACACAAAAGTTAAAGTGATACACATTATCTGTCCCGTGGGAGACTGATCAGCAGAGTCACCTTGACTGTAACTATAACAGGACATGCTAATATACCAGTTCATTAATTTACACCTTGCTTGTAAAAGCATTAGATGGTTTCAATTTATTCTGGCACGGCAGGCTGACCTTGCCAGACATGTTCATGGTCGATGCAATCTAGAAAAAGCACTCCTCATTGCATTTGGCACAGCTCCATAGAGCTGTTTAACATGCCACTTAAAACTTGTCATTGCTGTATGATTGCAAAGCATTTGCCAGAATGATTTTTTTTTAAGCATCACTCTCATACATACCTAGAAGCTTAATCTTAAAATTGAAAAAGAAAACCTACTAAAAATGTGAATCCTGCCTGTCCAGATGTATTGTAATTGGGAAAATAATTTGGGATTGATTATAGACAGCTAAAGGCTCACCACAGAACATTCTGACAACGGCTGCCCATAGCAAATAATCCTGGAGTCTGAAGTTACTGAATTAGTGACATGTCTCTTGCTCGGTGTGTGATGTGCATCTGCTTCACAGCAAATAGTCTTAATCTGCCCCCCTTCTCATTTTACCTCCCATTTCAACAACCCTCCAGGCATTGAACTCTTAGCTTTGAGGCTGTGAATATGCCTTATTTGTGGGAGCAGAAACCCCTGTGTGGGGCCAGGTTCAGCCTGGGCTGATTTGCTGCATGGCTGTGCATATCAGTGAAGCAAGATGAGGAGCAGCAGGGATGAGTTGAGGGTGCTGAGCCTCTAGTCATTACATCTCATCTATCTCTGCCACAGCTGGGGGGGATTTGGGGGGACGGTGGGGGGGATGGGGGATGGGATGGGGTTTGGGCACGGATGCAAAGATGGATGATGTGGGATTGCTTGTTACAAGTCATTTCGTGCCAGATGATGTTTACAACAAGGATGTGTTGGGAAAATGT
Source organism: Crenichthys baileyi (assembly GCA_036173005.1). Lineage (NCBI taxonomy): Eukaryota > Metazoa > Chordata > Actinopteri > Cyprinodontiformes > Goodeidae > Crenichthys > Crenichthys baileyi. Next base: position 2,685 of record JAHHUM010000700.1, on the reverse strand, counting down.
GACCAATATAGTCATTGTTTTTAAAGGTTCTCTTATGTTGCTTGGTAAAAGTTTACAAAAAAGTGTACTCACGATTTAAAAATGAGGAAAAAACTGAGTGAGCAGTCAGAGAGATTGTTGGAGGGGAGAGAAGGAAATGAGGGGGTAAAGTATGTATGATATTAAAATGTCCCTGCTGTGATGCCATGGTACTGAATCACTGAAAGCCAGAGGACATCTATCACTCAGCTGAGGAAGACCAAAGACCACACTGCAAATAGCTGCTTCCTATATTTTGCCCAAACAAGATCCCTTTTAGCCACTTTAAGCACCAGCTAACAATTTTATCATTGTTAGGAAGACAGAGAGATGGATTTATGTAAGAAATAAATTAGCCAGGTCTATGAGGAGATTTTGTCAGCACCAGTAAGAATTTAGCATCCAATTCAAAAAAAAAACATTAACCAGATAATTTTAGCTTTTATAGAACTGTAATATAAGAAGACAAAGTAACAGCATTCACATATTTTTCTAGGTTTCCTGCTATATGTGCAGAACTTCAGATCTCATGTTAGAGAGAGACATCACTGTTAAACAGGATTTCAATCTGATTTTTTGAAAGAAAGTGAAAAATCCTGTGGAGCTTAGCATCTTAAATTAGCAATTAGCGCAGGTAGCACAGCTAGCAGTACTAAAACAGTAGACTCAGATTACATTGCTGGAGAATGTTAACCTTTACCTTAACTTGCTATAGGATGCAAACACCATATTCTGCATGCTCTACAAGAGACAGAGGTTGATGCAATTTTGGTGCAATATGCTCAGCCTTCCTGTTATCTGCTAAGAGTGTGGTTCTCTCTCACTCTCACAGTCTGAATGAACCGCAGACACATCTTGACACGTAGAAAATATAGCTTCTTTTTAAAAAAGTTCCTCACATCGGTGTGTTTTCACTGATTTCATTACACCTTGATACTGAAAATAACTTTGAGGCTTCTTCACTTTGTGACAACTTTCATTATCAAGAGTGTTGTGGATAGCATGATCCGCTGTTGCTTACCATTCATCAGAAAATGATCAGATTTTTTAGATTCTGCCCAGTCAGAGCTGGTCAAGCTAAAAATCATCAGCTCACCGTCATCAGTGGATTTCTTGTATTTCTACTTAAGGTAGGCTGATAATAATCCAAATTTGTCATTTTTGCCAGACTCTGTGCCCCACCTTGTCTAACCCAGTCAAAATGTCCTGCTTGAGACACTGTAAACACTCTCCAGCATCAACTGTGTGAACTCAAAATAAATCAATTTCCCACAAACAAAACCCTGGTCCCTTATCACCTTTCTGCAGCTGGGAGAGGGAATCAATAAAGGGGGGTATTGTGCCTCAAGTGTCTTCTCTCTCGCTGACAAAAATTCATTTTGTGGGGCCGGTTGCGCCACACCGGTCAAAGAGCTTGCCACTGGCCTGAGCTACCAACCTCACAGTTGCTGTCTGCTGTCCCCCACTGCTCTGCTATGATTACCCAGGGGAGTGTGAGAGTCGCTGTTTATTTTCAGCTGTCTGGGCCGTGGACTGGACAGGAAGATTGTTTCTGTCACACAAAACCCTGTTAAAAAACTGATCAAAATAGATGGGCTCAATTGGAGATGAATTTTTAGTCCTATTTAGTTGGTAATTCAAAACCTTACATGGTAAATCCAACAACAAATCGACAAAACTGCTACTGTAGCAGCCTAACGTTGAATAATTTGAATAATACGTTGAATAATAAATTTCCTCATTTACCTCAACGTATTTCAGTGTATTTTATTGATAACAGTAAAACACTAACACTAACGTGGTACATAATTAGGAAGTAGGAGGAAACTGAAATATGGTTTACAACATTTTTTATAAATAAAAATGTGAAAAGTGTGACTTCTATTTGTCTTTTGACCCCTTTACTCTGATACCCCTAAATAAAATCAGTTCAGCAGACACCTAATTCATAACTAGCCCATCTGCTCTAAATATTCGTCTTTAAAGCACCTGTGTTGTTTGCTAAGGGAAACACTTGACCATCAAATCTGATCTTCTAGAAACACATACAAGGTGTTCTGAAGGATGAAACAAACATCCTGTACAGTTATTTGGCTGCATCACAACTCCAGCCAGTAATTAATCCAATCCTGGATTTTGCTGTGGAGCGGTTGCTCATGGAAGCTGTTTGCACAGATCTACCACTCAGTCTGTTTAATATTCGTGTCCTTCATGGTCTGATGTGTGTTGCAGACAATCACAGACACACAAACCCAGGATTAATGTGGATCATGAAACAGTCTTTTGCAATCTCATGGGTATTTTCAATCATTGAGTCAAATCAACTAGTAACTTTTAACTACTAGTTGTGAGAAAAAAAGTTATTCTGAAGATGCTATGTAGTTCTAAATATTTTCACAATTTTTATGCATCAGTTACATTATTTTTCATATTGATACCTAGCTTCAAAGAGAACTATGTGGCTGCTGAATGTCAGGAAAAAAGTTAAGGATAGATTGTTCATAAAAGATGTTTGCTACCTACAGTAAAAGACTGAACGTTTCAAGATCCCCGTTTTAAAAAAGCCATAGGCGTGAGCCCTTAGAGAGATAGGAAACGTGTTTTAATCCTTGGATTTTTTCCCCTTTTAAGATATAGTAGGGGAGAAGTTTTTAAAAAATCCCCAAA